>CM076570.1:1297092376-1297290328 GCA_034641835.2 Pinus albicaulis | reverse complement strand
TCTTTTTAAAAATGACAACTTGCCAAAGGGCTTTATAAGTAAAAGTAACTTAACAAAAAATATTTTACAAAAAGAAGCTTGAGAGAGGGACTTGGACCCAAGACCTCTGCTCTCATAAACTAACTTTACACCAAGTGAGCTAGTAAAAGGAGTCTGTAATTGTTTGGAATGAGGAAGGGTTTTTTTTTTTTACTCTTCGATGTGCGTGCTTTCTCTTGCACAAAAAACAAAAAATCCGGGCACAAAAAAATGAAATGCAAGCCTTACGACATAACATTAGATTTTTTATTAGCCTTACCAACAACTATCATTTTTCTGCTATTTCTGATTTCCTGAGATCGCACAAAGACGCGGGGAAACAACATACGTAACAAAAAAAAAATTATCGTCTTCTTATTTCTAATCTGCCGAGATTGCACACAACGTAGAGCAAAGAGAATACACAGAGAAGAGGGTATATATCTGGAAAAAATAAAACTATAAACCGAAATGAACAGAGGGAACCGAAATAAGGAGAACAATTAATAAATATAACTGCAAATAAGATACTTTGTACCTATAGATCTAAAATGACATAACTCGGGAAACCATAAACCTTTCAAATGAAACGAAAGGGGTTCCTCACTGTAATAGATTCTCCAGACACAACAGAGCATTTCTCCCAGCTCAAAAATGTTAATAAATAGTAGATCTAGAAAATGACAGTCGCATGCAGTCAAACCGACTTCAAATTTCGATCAACAATGGATGTGCCCCTCAAAATGGCTCTGATACCATGAAGAGGTTTGTCATTACACCAAAATTCACAGATGTTGGTAAACTTCCAGACCAGTAACTAGGATTCCCAGGGTGGGAATTACAGATTCCATAGAGGTGCGGTGATTACTTCAACATTGAAGAGGTTTGTCGTTACACCAAATTTCGTAAATGTTGGTAAACTTCCAAACCGGTAACTAGGATCCCTAGGGTGGGAATTATAGATTCCATAGAGGTGCGGTGATTACTCCAACATCCTCGCTCAAACTCAGCTTAGGGGAATCAACACCCCCTCAAACACAACTTTGGGGAATCGAACCTGGGTGCAGGCTCTGATACCATGTAGGAAAGTTCCTTAGATCAAATACCAAAGGTCACAAATTAGTACACCAGTATATCATGTGGTTAAAAACCCTCGAAGAGGGAAACAATCCACGGCATGAGCCAAAGCGGCCACTTCATGCAATTTTTCAATATAAAAATAAAATTTACATAAGCTTCTCTCATAAACGGTTACCAGAAAAATAACCCTCCATTTTATTTAAATATAGATCATGGACTAGTCGTTTGTTAAACCACAAATCAAGTATCGTTAATATCGAGGAGAGAGTGAACCGTAGGATCATTACAAATCGTGACCGTCAGATTATAAGTTACAAATGTACATAGTAAAGAAACACACTTTACCTAACTCTACTCTAGACCAAGTTATACTTAACTATTTCCTATGTGTCAGAATATCCTAACATCCCCCCTTAAGAACAACTTGGGATAGGATTGAAGGATTTACAAAGGTGACACAAAAGGAGCCTATTTCCTATGTGTCGAAATATCCTAACAACAGGAACATGGGCAAAAATGAAAGATACATTCTAAGAGAAATATAAGGATTATTGTATGCCACATAGCAAGAAAGATTAAGTTTTTAAGATGACACAAAAGAAAGATGAAAATCTTGAAGATCTTGTTGATAGATTTTTTATAACATTAAGAAGGTAAAGATGGATAATCTAGATGAGGAAACTTTGAAAGATCTCCTACTCAAATCTATCAAAGATGAGTGGATTGATCTTCTCAATGTAATGGGGAAAGGAGACATTTCTTAGTTACCATTCAGAGAAATTTGTGAATTATGTGTCCATATTTCAAGGGGTAAATCATGAACCGGGAAAATTCCAAGAGATCCTCTCTTATCAAGAATAAATAAATCTATAGCTGGGACAGTTAGTAGGGAAAAATTAGGTAATTTTCTTGATAATTTCAAAACATATATTTTAGGGAGTTTTAGTGAGAAAATTGATACCCTTAAAATATAGAACAAGAAAAAAGCTCAAAATGTTTCATTATCTATTTTTTTTCGTAGACGTAGAAAGAAACATGCTCTGAGAGAATGTCCTCTAGAATTAAAAACCATAGAAACCTATGTGATATGTACAGAAAATCATGATACTAAATAATTCCTCTCTATACCAAGTCTTAGGGTTGTATATAGTGAAGAAGGAATGCCAAATCAGGTAGATCATCTTTACTCTATTGCCAAAAGACCATGGAAAAATATTCAAAATCAAAATCAAAATTTTAATTCCCAACCATTTTCATAATCTTCACAAGGGAATTGGAATTCACCTATGCCATGGAAGCCTTGGGCTCAACCACAACATTGGAATCAATGGTGGCAAAATCCCTATGGAAGGTATGCTCAATATCAACCATATCCACCACCCTATCAAAATTTTCCACCACAATTCCTTTCTCAAAATAATCAAATACCTCAAGCTCAAGCTCAAGTTCAAACTCAGGCTCAAAATACAAATCCACAAATCTCTCTACCATTTACTCAAAAACCAAACCAATTACCCGTCCAAACACTTCCAAATCCAAATAATAAACATGTTTACAACATGGAAGGGAAAAATGATCAAACTTATATAATAACTTCATTAGATATAAATAATCTTCAATTAAGATCTGGTAGAGTATTAGAAAAGAAGAAACCCTCTCTTGTTATTTAGGAAACAAATGAATATTCTCGAAAAAATAGCAATAAAACTGAAGAAGAAGAAACTTATCTTCCTCGGAATAAAATGATCAAACAGAAAATTCTCCCATAATATTTGACGATACTCCTATTATAGAACAACCTTCAATATCTATTAGACCACCTTTTCATGAAAGGTTGAAAATTGATAAAGGAGTAGAAAAACAAATCACATTTCCTGGTTATGATATGATGGATGAATTAAAAAACATCTGTGTAATAATTCCTTTATTAAAAGATATAAAATAAATACCAATTTTTTCAAAAACAATTAAGGAATTGAGTACTCAAAGAAAAATAAAAGACATAAAAAGAATCCAGTTAGTTGGGAGAATTGTAGACATCATGACAAGGAAGACAATAATGCAGAAATATTTAGATCCAAGAAGCCCCATTGTGAAAATCCACATCAATGGAATCAAAATATAAAACACACTAATTGATTTGGGAGCAGCCATAAACATAATGAGTAAACAAACTATGAATAAGATAAAACTTCCTAACCTTCAATACACACCAACATTATTACAATTAGCAAAAAATTCAGTAATTAAACCTAATGGTGTGTTAGAAGATTTTTTTGTATCCTTAGATTCTTGAGAATATCATGTTGATTTCATAGTTTTAACACCCAAGAATAATTTAGGAGGACATCCATTAATT
Organism: Pinus albicaulis; assembly: GCA_034641835.2. NCBI lineage: Eukaryota > Viridiplantae > Streptophyta > Pinopsida > Pinales > Pinaceae > Pinus > Pinus albicaulis. The sequence continues at coordinate 1,297,286,871 of CM076570.1, read as the reverse complement.
TTAGGAAGAAATTGGTTAGATAACACTGATGCTTTCATCAGTTGTAGATTCGGAGACATGTTTATCTCAGATGGTAGTTCAACAAATAAATTTACATTATACCACCTACAAAAACAACAATAGATATAGAAAGTGAAGAATGGATAGATGATTATAATGATATAAAACCCATTTTTACTATTGCACAAACAAGTGAGGAGGACCAAATTTTAAATTCAATAAAAAATAATCAATCCTCCTTATATTGTGGTAATAGTCAAATGTTTCAAGAAAAATGTAATATCGAATATTTATCATCTAGACAAATTTCTTTACATTCTATGGAAAAATTTGGAAATTCTTCAATAGAAAATTTCCCAGGCAAAACATTGAATATTAATGAAAATCTGGAAGAATTGCAAAAAAAAAAAAAACTGGTAGAGACCTTGCAGAAACACTCATATGCTTATGCATGGGAGTATACAGATATGAAAGGAATTAATCCCAAAAATTGTATGCATCATATCTATATTGAAGAAAGTGCTAAACCAGTTAGACAACCTCAAAGAAGAATGAACCCAAATTTAAAAGAAATTGTTAAAGAAGAGATACAAAATCTATTGAATTTAAATTTTATCTACCCAATAGCGATATTCAATGGGTTTCACCCCTAGTAATCGTTCCTAAAAAAATGGAAAATGGAGGGTATGCATTGATTACAGGGAATTGAATAAAGAAACATTAAAACATCACTTTCCACTTCCTTTCATATATCAAGTATTAGACACATTAGTAGGGAAAAATTCCTTTTCATTTTTAGATGGATTCAATGGGTATAACCATATTCAGGTAGCACCTGAAGATTAAGAAAAAACCGCATTTACCTGTCCATGGGGAACTTATGCTTACCGGGTACTTCCTTGCGGGTTATGAAATGCTCCAACAACATTCCAAAGGGAAGTTCTCGAATTTTTCTCTGATCTTATTCATGATTGTGTGGAAGTGTATATGGATTATTTCACAGTTTATAGTAATTTTTTGAAGAAGCACTAGAAAATTTAGAAAAAGTTATAATAAGATGCAAAGAAGCAAATCTTTCATTGAGTCATGAAAAATGTTTTATGATGTTTAATGAGGGAATTTTTTTAGGTCACCATATTTCAGGAAATGGGATAAAGGTAGACTCATATAAAGTAAAGGTTATTTCAAAATTATTATTGCCAAATATTCAACGAGATGTTAGGAGTTTTCTAGGTTTTATTGGGCATTATAGAAGATTTATAGAAAACTTCACAAAAATAACATCTCCACTCTTCAAATTACTTACCAAAGATTGTGAATTCAATTGGGACTCTAATTGTCAAAATGCCTTTGAAACTTTGAAAAATAAATTCTCTGAAACACCTATTCTAAAAGGACCTAGTTGGATTTCCATATATCTACTGATGCTTCAGATACAACCTTAGGGGCTGTATTGGGACAAAAAGATCTTACTCCTTATGCCATTTATTACACCAGTAAAAATTTAACTCTAGTTGAGCTAAATTATACTGTAACTGAAAAATAGTTTTTAGCTGTAGTGCATGCCATTAATAAGTTCATACATTACCTCACTGGCTATTAAAATTTCATTTACATAGACCATTCTGCCATCATATATTTAATGAAAAAACCAATCCCTAATGGCAAGGTAACCAAATGTCTATTACTATTGCAAGAGTTTAACATCACCATTCTAGGTTGACCAAGAAAACAAAATACAATTGTTGAATTTTTATCTAGGATTCAAAATTATAACAATGATATGCCTGTAGAAGATAAATTTCCAGATGAATATATTTTTTGAATGTCTACTAAATCACCTTGGTATGCAAATATTGCTAATTATTTGGTTACAGGAAAATTACCATCTCATTTGTTTCCCAGATAAAATCGAAAAATAATCCAAACAAGTGCTTCTTATTCATGGATCAATGAGGAATTATACAAAACAAGACCAGATCTCAACATCAGAAGATGTGTACGAGAAGATGTAATACCAGAGATACTTAAAGCCTGCCATGATGAACCATGTGGAGGCGATTTTTCTGAAAAAAGAATTGCTTATAAAATACTTCTCTTAGAATATTATTGGCCTTCCATTTTTAAGGATTCCAAAGAATATGTTACGAGATGTGATGATTGCCAAAGGATGGGGAAACATGTTATTTCAAATGAAATTCCACTGCAACCTTAGGTACTCATTGAAACCTTTGAGAAATGGGCCTTGGATTTTGTTGGTCCAATTAATACATCTTCTTAACAAAAGAAATTTATTCTGGTATGTACTGATTATGTTACTAAATGGGTAGAAGCTAAATCACTTTCTTTTGCTACTGAAAATGTTGTAGTTTCATTTTTTTAAGGATATCTTCACTTGTTTTGGTGTCCCAAGGGAAATTGTTACAGATCAAGGAACACATTTTACATCCAGATTAGTACAGAATATAGTGGAAGAATATAAAATCAAGCACCAGAAATCCACTCCATACCATCCCTAAGAAAATGGACAGGTTGAGTCTACAAACAAACTGATTGAAGCCATTCTCACCAAGACTATACATTTTCACATAAGGGATTGGGCATACAAACTTCCAGAAACTTTATGGGCTTACAGAATTGATGCAGGAGCATCCTGCTTCCAAAATACATGTATATATGATAGAGCTACGAGTTCTTATGTTTCCTAGGAAGTTGGTTTCCTAAGGCTTGATTAATTGTATTTTCCTAATTCTTGAGTGGATTTATGTGAGAGACATAGGATAGATTTAATTCATATTTTTAATTGTAAATGTTCTCGAATGTAGGAGAACATGAGAGATTTAGGCTAGTTGAGATCTCATAAGGATCTTAGGGATCTAGAGATATAATATAGGATTTTGGTTGAGTAAAGAATGGATCTCGAAGAATCTTTAGGAGAGATTGAGAGATTTTTGGATCTAAACTGTAATTAGTTCATATTCCTCTTTGTATATATTTGTAAGCTTTTGAAGCATTCGGGGTTGGCCCTGGTTTGTAGTTTGGGCCTTACGAGTATGGTTGTTGGTCTTTGTAAATATATTCTGTCATATTAATGAAAAATACAAAAACATGGTGTGTGTTGAGAGTGATGAGATGGGATTTTGATATCTATGTTGTGTGAAAAAATCTATTTTGGAAGGTTCGCCTCTGCCTGTGCAAGGGTGAATGGATTATGCATGCAATTATTTTCTAGGAATTTCAGTGTAATTATAGTACTAGAATATGGATACCTAGTAATCGATAGCTGCGGGAAGACTGAAATTCTTATTGGTGCGAGCAATGAATTAGATTTTCAATCTATGTGTGTTGAGACGGTTAAATGAAGTAAAATACATTTCCACCTGTGCAGAGAATGTGAAATCGACCTGAAGTTTTTTATGGTCTTGGTTTCCAGGTTTCAGATCAACTAAAATGTACACAGCATCGTTGTATTTGCATCAAGTGTTGTTGTTTTGAAGGAGTGACCATCATGTGAGGAAATATATACCTATGACAAAAGCAATCAATGGATCATGTGTTAGGTTAATTATATCTCTGTGTGGAAGAAATTGGTGACTACGTTGTCTTGTTATTATCCAGGGGTTAGAAATATTGTTGAGAAGTTAGTAGATGAATGCCAATGCTATGTGACAGGGGGAATATTTTGAGATTAACGAGAGAGAGTTAACAATCGATGCGATCTAGATCTGCATTGTTAAGGAATTTCTTTGAGAAATAGAGGAGCCCAATTCTGTCTTGGAATTGAAGCCTACATTAATTTACAAAGGGGTTGTTTTCATAGTTGATGCGATACTTAAGGTAAAAATTCCCAGCTTGATCACTGAAGAAGATTTAGTCAAAATTTGACCAAATCATGGTAGTTAACAGTAGAGGGGACAACTCATTGGCGCAGTTTAGTTCAGGGATTTGGCAACTGTGTGAAGAATTTTCGAAGGGAAACTCAAATCCTGACATCATTGATATATCAATCGTTCCAAAATAGAGTGTATTTATTGATATCCTCTCCAAGTTATTTCTTGTAGGTATCTCATTCTTTTTAGTGTTGGGGTTCTTCATATTTAGGCGTTTTCCAGTCTAGTAGATAGATCCTGACAGAGTCAGAGGTTCAAGAAACCTCATGTTGAATGCTAGAGTTTGTTTGTATATTGGTGTATGTTCTAGAACATGGTTCTTGTCATGACATTGATGAGGGGGGACATCATTTGGTATCAGAGCATTGGTGATGCTCTTTGTGGAGTTACATTATGAGTATTTTTTTTTGTGAACCCGTGATTAAGAGAGCAGGAGGCTTGTTGCATCACTAAGCGTGCAAAGGTAGAGAAAGATGTTATGATGATCGAACAACCACCATGGAAGACATGTGTGGAGCAGAGAGAGATTTGGATCTGCATGGAGTAGCCAATACGCATTTCATTAATAAATCAATGTGTGAATTGTTTTGAACTTCTTGGAAAATAAATCAGCATGCTCACATTTTTTTGAGCTGTGCATTTGGTTGGCGGTAGAAGTTTTATTGACCCAGATATTGTAGGAATAAATGCCTGGTGTCAAAGGTCATGTTGACTTGAGTTCAAGTGTACTATATTGATGCATTTTCTGGGCATATATATCAGTCAAAGAACCAGGTCAAATTTCCTTTGTTGACTGATCACTCATACTATTTTTTGTAGCAACGTGGGGAAAATGGTGTATCAAGGTTTCCCTCTTTCTGGGTATTTCATTCCTATAGCTTCCCAAGAGGACTAATGCAATAATTTTATTTCATAAAGATTGATATTTTCCAAACTTAGAAGGCTGAATTGTTGTCCAAGCCATCAGATCCACTAGAGCCAAAGACTTGAGTCACTAATTAGGCATATTTCTCTTGAGAAACTCCTATTTCCAAAGGAGGATGAAAAACACTAGCTATTGGAAGGTAGATTTGTTTCCTTCATTGCAGACCAATTTAAAGCTCCTTGGGTAAATTAGAACGTATTTATGCTCTTGAAGTTTTATATTCATATACAATTGTGATTGCAGAAAGAGGAGATCAGTAAATATTGATAGAACAAAGCAGGAAAACAAAGCTAGTATGCTTTATGTGTATTAGTTAAATATATTACACAAGAAGAAAGGATATTTTAAATCTGACAGGCAGTAGGCATAAATAGATAAAGTGTGGAAGAATATTTGGAAGTGATTGTTACTCTTAAGGAGAATTTACAGAGGCAAATGAACAGGGACTCGTCCATTCAAAGTGCGGATGAATGGTGGAACAAACTCATGAAGAGATCTTGAAGGTGATATGGTATGTTTTTATTTTAAAATTTGGTTTTGAGGATTGTGTTTGAATATTTCCGGTTGTAGAAAAAAGTGGTGTTAGCAACTGTTGTGGATGATTTTGTCACCCTCCTAGAGACAGTCTAGAGTTGCCATAGACCAGTGCCTAGGACATCTTAATATAGCAAGGAGCCCTTTATAGTTTGGGTTTTCAGTCCAAGAACTCACTTACTATCTCTTGTTTGAACAAGGAAATTAGTTTTGAATGGGACCAATCTCTCTCAGAAGTTGGGTACAAAGATAAGAATAGTGTAGGGACGTCATGTAAAACTCCAATACAAAGGCATCAGACAGTTAAGAGACCGCTTACTGTAGAGAGAGCCAGTTCAAATAATACATCACAGAAATCAAGTATCAAGAGTGAGTGCGGTGAGGAGACATAAAGAATATATTAGCTAACATGAGACTGATACCCAGATACACAATAGAACCACATAAGGGCATACCAATCTATGAATCCTTATATGACAATGGCGTTTTAAAAGCACCCTCCTCATGCAACTAATATAGCAGAAAATATGGAAGAGATGATCATGGAATAGTATATCATGACTAGGCCTATTTAAAGCGCTTGACTAATTCCAGAAAGGGCACCAACAAAGATGAATCCTTACTGCAAACTAGTGAGCCACTCGCATTCTAGAACATGATACAAGAAGATAAATAGCATGAAAGGAGATATTGTATTAACACATAAGAAAAATTACATACTGTGAGATACCAAAGACCAGAATCCTCATTACAGTTATAACTCCTCCTCACTGAGACCCTACGGGCTCTGAACCTTCATACAGAAATATTACAGAATGTATACAAAAGCCTTTTCACTGCACCGTTTGCTGATAGAAATCTGGAACCATTACAATGTCTTTTCTTTTCGCTTTTATAGATGAGATAGAGAATTCTAGAGGAGGAGGTAGATAGAAAGCATTTAATAACTTATTTTGAATCAGATGGCGGAAAGCATTCGCGCCCACACTGTGAAATGAATGAACATAATTGTCTGTACTTTACAATTTATTTCTGGAAATGAATGCTGGGAATGAAAATCTGCTTATACACAAGACATAAATAATAAAATATGAAAACATTCGGCCTTTTTCTTGAAGAGGAAGATCTGTGGCAATAAAACCTTGAGGCGCCGGTTTCCATGCATGGTACTTTTGATCTTCAGTTCTTGAATTTAAATTTGAAACCTCTTTCGAGCTGGACCCTGAATTCATTGCTCCTTCATTAATAATCTGTTGCTGCATTAATGCTTTCATCTGCCCAAATGCGTCCCTTTTTATTTTTCTCTAGAGATTTCCATGGATCGAAGTACCCTTCTTTAATGGAGGTCACATCATAGTGACTTCAGGATCTTTTCCACTAATTTTGTTCCCATCACAAATGCCTGCAAAAACCAAAGCCTGTTGAATAAAACTGATGACAGAGATAGTGGACAAAACGGGACTAATAGAAGTGGTGGCATAGATACGAGAGGATGATGGAATGACGCGGGGAGGAGACTTCAAACGAAAACGCTGAGGTGTGACACATAACTGGAATATGTGAAAAATGGAGAAACAGTGGATGACGTGTAGGCACACAACGAAAAATGGCGGAAGAGCGCTGATGGTACGAAAACTTAGAAGATTAACTTTTGGGGGAGTTACAAAGGAAAGACATAACAAAACAACGGAGTAAAGGCTTTTAGAGGTGGGACCTGGAGCGCATATCGCAAAATCGCAAGAGGAGAAAATGCGACGGGGGAAAAATGGAATAACCAAAATTCCGCGCTCTGCGCTATGCGATGGGCGTGGTCAGTCGAGCGCGGATCGCAAAAACGAAAAATGCGATGGCGGGGGATAGCGCGCACGAGAAACTGCGCTTTTGTGATGAGGCGGACATGCGATGGCGCGATCATGCGACTTGCGTTAAACACTCTAAGGGGCAGCGCTTGGTTTCATGGATGAAAGGGGTGCAGAGTTAGGGGAGAAAGAGGGTTGGGCCTTATATGACTTTACAGAGCAGATTTTAGCCCCTTTCCAATGTATTTTCGGTGCGGGAAAGGGCAGCAGTAAAGGGAAAAGAGGAGACTTTAGCCAAAATTCAAATGGAGGGCCTGATTTGTACAACATCGGCTGCAACTGCGGACGGCATGTTCGTCCTCGGACATGCCGAGAACTCGCAGACCTCAGACCCCTTTGCATTCTCTTCAAAACTCATCAGCTTATTTATATTATTTACATTTCAAAATTGAAATCACACTTGCATATATTATATACATAAAATACATCAAGCCTGGTCTGCCTGAGTCAGTGCTGAAAGTAGTGTTTAAGGAATTGTCCATTCACGGGAGCGTCCAACAGATCACCCTGTAGATTTTCTAACATAAAAGTATTATTTCTTCCTAGGTTCGCTATTCTGAATGGACCGAACCACAGCGGGTCAAACTTGGCGTGCTTTCCTCTTTCTGCTCTGCGAACATCCCACCCGAGAACCAGATCTCCAACTTGGAAATTCCTATCTTTTGCATGGTGGTCAAAAATATCCTTCATTTTTTCCTGATATTCTATCAGTCTCTCATTCACCTGGTTGCGCGTTTCTTCCAATTCTACCAGCTGATTAATTCTTCTGATCATTTCATCTGGTTCTTCCTGATTCTCTTGCATAAAACGTGCCACCGACAATGCCAATTGCAGAGGAAACACAGCAGCTCGCCCATATACCAGCTCATAGGGTGACTTGTCTGTTGCTCTTTTGCTGGTTATCCTATTTTCCCATAGAGCAAACTTCAATTGAGAGTCCCAGTTTTTCTGATTTTCAGCTATTGTTTTCTTCAGAGCCCTTACCAGGGTTTTGTTAGAGGACTCTGCTAAACCATTCCCCTGTGGATAGTATGCTGTGGAGTGATTCAATGTAATGTTATACCTTTGACAAAACTTTACAAACCTGGCAGACCTGAAAGCCTGCGCATTGTCAGTTACAATTCTGGCTGGACAGCCAAACCTGGATATGATATTTTCCTCTATAAACCTCATGATCATAGCATCTGTAGCGTTTCTTGTAGGTATTGCTTCCACCCATTTTGTGAAATAGTCCGTGGCTGTTAGTATCCATCTATGCTGGCCACTTGATGGGGGATGTATTTCTCCTATAAAATCTAGTCCCCATTTCTGAAATGGTTCATTTACATGGATGGGAATCAAGGGCAAAGCTGCTAATTTCTGTCTCTCTGTGAATCTTTGGCACTTGTCGCATGCTCTGACTTGGGAAAAAGTATATGAGTACAGTTTTGGCCAGTAAAAACCGGCCCTCAAGATTTTATGTGTTGTGGCCCTCCAACTGTAATTTCCTCCACAAATCCCTTCATGAAATTCTGTTAATGCTTTTTGCACTTCATTTTCTGTGAGACATAACAATAATATACCTAGAGGGTCTCTCCAATAGAGTTTTCCATTGGCAATTACATATTTCTGTGATTTCATTCTCATAGCTCTGTATTTTACTTTATCACAACCTGTAGGATAGCTAAGCGTTAAAAGATATTCAACTATTTCTTTATACCAAGGACTAGTTAGATATTTCACATGTATCTTTTGAGTGGCCATTTCTAGTCCTTGCTGCTCCTCTTCTTTTTCTGATTCTTCATTCGCTACTATGGATAAATTAATGCCCAAAGCTTGATGATTTGATTCAGATAACATCTTGGCAAGTCCCTGTCCTTTAATCAACTTGGTAGGTCTTATATCCAAATCATACTCCTGGATTTTTTCAATCCATCTTCCTCTTCTACCTTCGCTGTCTCCCTGAACCAGAATGTCTTTGACAGCAGCTGTGGGGACATATGCAGTAATATGAGATTGCAAAACATAGACTCTAAAAGCTTTAAGGGACTTTACCAGAGCATATGCCTGCTTCTCCAATATATTGTATTTCAATTCAGCATCATAAAGTACTTGGCTGAAGAAAGCTATAGGCTGCTCATATCCCTCTTCATTTTTCTGCAATAATACTCCAGCAATTGTATGAGGTGAAGCAAATGAGAAAACCATAAATGGCTTTTTGTAATCAGGTCCAGCTAACACAGGAGCTTCAGCGAATGCCTGTTTTATCCTTGTGAATGCATCTCTAGACTCTTGGGACCATTTAACTTCATTCTCCTTTTTCAACATATTAGTTATATGCCTAACTATCTCAGCATAGTTAGGAATAAACCTTCTTAGAAAATTAATTCGGCCCAGAAACACCTGTACTTCCTTTTTATTCCTGGGTAGAGGAATTCTGTTTATTACTTCAACTCTTTTAGGGTCTATTTTCACACCATCTCTTGTTACAATGTGCCCTAAGAGTTTTCCCTCATCTAATGCAAATAAGGACTTTTGAGGGTTGAGGGACAGGCCATACCTTCTGCATTTCTCAAAAGTTCTTCTTAAATGCTCAATATGTTCATCATCATTCTTTGAAAACACAGTGATATCATCAAGATACACCACCAAAAACTTGTCCTGTTCTCCCACAAAGGCTATATCCATTGCCCTTTAAAAAGTAGCTCCTGTGTTAATTAATCCGAATGGCATCCTAGCGTACATAAAGGTTCCCCATGGTGTGGTAAATGCAGTTTTCTTTTGGTCTTCTGGAAAAACAGCCACTTGATTATAACCAGAAAATCCATCCATCATTGACATTCCAGATGCTCCCACCACTTTCTGTAGGATGTGGTCCATCTTAGGCAGTGGATAATTATCTTTGAGAGATGCTCTATTCAAATTCCTGAAATCTACACATAGCCTTATTTCTCCATTCTTCTTTCGAACAGGGACAAGATTTTCTACCCATTCCGAGTATCTCAATGGCACAATTATCTTGGCCTTCAATAGCTTCTTGACTTCTTTTTCAATGGAGGGAAGCAGCAGAGGATTGATCTGTCTGAGCTTCTGCTTATAAGGTTTTGCGTCTTCCCTCAATGGAATCTTATGCTGCATTATATTTACATCAAAAGTTTTTAGGTCCTGATAGGACCAAGCAAAAACATCTTTATAAGATTGAAATAATTTCAAATATTTTTCTTTATAATCTTCTGGGACTCTCTTAGATAATTTTACGATTTTGGGATCTGCATAAGTACCCATATTCAAATCTCCCACTTGATCTTCTTCTGTTACTTTGATGGGCTGCAATGGAATATCATCTTTGTTAAATAATCTTTCTAGGGGCACCAGCCCTCTAGGTATAACATTTCCTTTCAGCTGCAGCACTCTATTTCCTACTATCTTTTCTTCCCATTTATTTTCTGCAACATTTTCACCTTCTTCCTCCTCGTTATCATCAATTTCTATATTTGTGAATTCTCCCACTGTCTCCATGAATCTCTTCATCTGTTCATCATCCTCGAATACCTGCCAATGCTTTACATTATCTGGGATAGATGGTCTATACCGTACCTCCACTTCATATCTTAAAAGTGGATTTTGAGGAGGACGAAATGTATTGGCAGCTACAGCAAGAGAATCTGCTATTCTATTTTGCTCCCGAGGCATGAACTGTATATTAAATGCTGAGAAGAAATTTTCTATCATGTCCCATACTTCGTTTCTATATGCTCTGAGCCGAGGATGCTTAGTTTGGCATTGATTTTTGATCTGCCTCACTACTAGCTCAGAATCTCCCAAGACTTTTAAACATTGGATGCCCATGCTTCTGGCTGTCTGCAATCCCAATAATAGCGCCTCATATTCAGCCACATTGTTGGTAGCCTCATATTCTAGTTTGAAGGATAGTGGCACCCATCTTCCTGTAGGAGAAATCAACAATACCCCAGCTCCATTACCTTCCCTTGAATTTGCCCCATCAAAATGCAAAGTCCAAATTTCTGATTCCTGATCCCCTTTAGGCTGCTCAGCTAGAATTTGGCCAAAAAGGGGCTCATGAGAATAATTTTGATTTTCTTCTAACATCAAGCATGAGAAATCTCCCTCTTTGCTATAAACTGGAGAGTTCTCTGAGCAGTCAGCCTTAGTTACCATTTTAACGAATCTAGTCTCCCTGTATAACCTCCTTTCTTGACCCCCAAAGACTGGGACAGTAGCATAGGTTAAATCCAATTTAATTGATCCCCCAATCTTCGTACCCCAAGACCTTGACAGCAGCATGCCAAAGCGGGCTGGGATATCAGCTACCACAATGTCCATGACCACACTCTTTTCTGGAATTTGGGCCAAATTGACCACTAAATCTTTAATCATCCCCAAGCACTTAACTCTTTTGGAATCAAACGAATATAAATCTTTATATGGTCTTATAATTTGCAGCCCTAGTTGTTCCATGATAGACATAGGCATAAGATTATGGGAAGCTCCAGAATCTAACATACAATTGTGTAACAGAAGGTCATGGATGACTAGGGACACGTAAAAGGGAGGAGTAGAAGGGTCTATCTCCTCGACATGTGGGCCAAAGACTACCATGGGTTTTTCTTCTTGAAGATTTAAACTATCGGGTGTAATTGGTGTTTCAGGAGGAAGCATAAAAGAAGTGACTTGAGACTGATATACAGGCTGTTTCAATAATTCAGTCAGTGGGACAGGAATCTTAATTTTCTCGAGTTCTTTTTGCAAATTGAAAGCAGATGGGGGTTTTTCTACCACAATTTCTTTTGACTCCTTATTTTCAACTGAAGACTTGACTTATTTTGATACTGACTCAACATTAAGAGGACTGACTATTTTTGAAGAAGAAGGAATCTGAATATTAGTCTGTGAGGGAACATTTAGAGGGTTCTTACCTTTTTCCACGCTTTTCTTTGTGGCTGATTCCTTCCGAGCAGATGCTTCTCCTTGAGGTGGTTCTTCTTCTTGTTCTTGAGTTCGGGTCCTCTTTCTTGAAGATCTGAGATCATATTTTACGTTGAATTGTGCTTCCATGAAATCAGCAAATTGCTTACAGTAATGGTCGATCTCTGCTTCTTCGTCTTCGTCTTGCAACGGGCAATCCATATCATCATTATTTGAAAAAGCCAGATTTGAATCTTCTAATCCATAAGCCACATCCCCAGTGGAGTCATCTGCTGGTCCTTCCAGGTATAAGGGATGAGGTACCTGGTCTTGTTGTTCTTTTGTCTCTCTCAGTAATATCTGGAGAGGTGTTCTTCTATACTGGGGATTATATCCTCTGTTTGGAGCGTTATAGAAATTCTTGGGAGCTGCATTTTTAGCTTCCAGTTCAAGCTTGACCATCTTCTTTGCCATCTTACTTATTTCATCCAATTTCTCTGGATCTTTTTCTTGGCTAGAAGCAGAAATCTCTTCTTTGCCTCTCCTCCTAATATCTTGTTCAGGTTTTCCCTTTAGTTTCCCGGTGGAGGAAAAGTTCGCTTCTAATTCCAGAGCATCTGATTGTGCATCATCTAAAGTGGCAGGTTTCCTTTCCCTCAATGAGAAGCCAAAATCGAAATCAAAGGCTGCTATGAAAATTATCTTAGCAGCAGCTTCATGGGGCTTCATTTCAGGGGGCAGGCTCAGGTATAACTTATTGAATCTTTTAATAAAGTCTGAAACCCCTTCATTCTGTTTCTTCTTCATAGTATTAAATTCAATGAGACATTGACCGTGATCTTTCTTTTCTCCCCACTTCCTGAGAAAAGTATTTTCCATTTGGTCCCAGGTGGTCACAGAATTATTTCCCAACGTCTTAAACCATTTTCTGGCTTCCCCTTCCAAAGACTGCACAAATAATCTCAAGACCACATCCAGATGTTCAACATTTAAGTTTTCTGCGAAAGAGCAGAAGGTCTCGAGATGTTTCTGAGCATCAGCTCCATTTTCACCATTAAATCTTGGCAGAATCTTTAGATAATCCTGTGGCATATCATTTAACACTTGGGGTAAGGCCAGTGGGGCGTATTTGTTCAAGAGAAATGCAGGAACATTGGCCATTGGAGGAGGTGGGGGTTGCACAACAGTCTGAGATACAAAAGAAGGGAGAGGAGTAGGAGGAAGCGGAGTGTGAATAACAATGGGAATATATGGCACAGAAGCCTGAGGTGTGGATGGGAATAACTCACGGTTAACAGCAACTACTTCTGTGACCTCTTTAATTTCTTCAGCCTCGAAAGCAGGATGAGATTCTTCTTCAATTGAGGCACTTCCTCTACGTGGAGTCTTCGAGTAAAACTCAGGATTTTCTGTTCTAACTTCTTGAGAAGGAGAGGGTGGATAATCTTCAATGGAATATTCAGGGTTTTCAGCACAGGCTGACTTCCTCTCTTTCCAAGCTCTTTTATGAATGATCTTCTCTGGGTCAGACACGTAAGATGCTTTCGACTGGGATGTATCTAACCTCAAATGTGGCTTATGAGGAGCCAGGACTACCAATAAAATTTATCAAATAAAGACCAGTGGAGTCGCCAAGGTGAGAGATATGCAACTCTTCAACTCTCTATGCTCACCTGATTAGAGAGTGAAAATAATTTGTCGAGACCCAGGGAAACTGATATTCTTGAATTCGTGTCCCCGGCAACGGTGCCAGAAAGATGTTGTGGATGATTTTGTCACCCTCCTAGAGACAGTCTAGAGTTGCCATAGACCAGTGCCTAGGACATCTTAATATAGCAAGGAGCCCTTTATAGTTTGGGTTGTCAGTCCAAGAACTCACTTACTATCTCTTGTTTGAACAAGGAAACTAGTTTGAATGGGACCAATCTCTTTCAGAAGCTGGTACAAAGATAAGAACAGTGTAGGGACATCATGTAAAACTCCGATACAAAGGCATCAGACAGTTAAGAGACCGCTTACTGTAAGAGGGCCAGTTCAGATAATACATCACAGAAATCAACTATCAAGAGTGAGTGCAGTGAGGAGACATAAAGAAGATATTAGCTAACATGAGACTGATACCCAGATACACAACAGAACCACATAAGGGCATACCAATCTATGAATCCTTATATGACAATGGCGTTTTAAAAGCACCCTTCTCATGCAACTAATATAGCAGAAAATATGGAAGAGATGATCATGGAACAGTATATCATGACTAGGCCTATTTAAAGCGCTTGACTAATTCCAGAAAGGGCACCAACAAGGATGAATCCTTACTGCAAACTAGTGAGCCACTCGCATTCTAGAACATGATACAAGAAGATAAATAACATGAAATGAGATATTGTATTAACACATAAGGGAAATTACATACTGTGAGATACCAAAGACCAGAATCCTCATTACAGTTATAACTCCTCCTCACTGAGACCCTACGGGCTCTGAACCTTCATACAGAAATATTACAAAATGTATACAAAAGCCTTTTCACTGCACAGTTTGCTGATAGAAATCTGGAACCCTTACAATGTCTTTTCTCTTAGCTTTTATAGATGAGATAGAGAATTCTAGAGGAGGAGGTAGATAGAAAGCATTTAATAACTTATTTTGAATCAAATGGTGGAAAACATTCGCGCCCACACTGTGAAACGACTGAACATAATTGACTGTACTTTACAATTTATTTCTGGAAATGAATGCTGGGAATGAAAATCTGCTTATACACAAGACATAAATAATAAAATATGTAAAAATTCGGCTCTTTTCCGGAGGAGGAAGATCTGCGGCAATAAAACCTTGAGGCGCCTGTTTCCGTGCATGGTACTTTCGATCTTCAGTTCTTAGATTTAAATTTGAAACCTTTTCCGAGCTGGACCCTGAATTCATTACTTCTTCATTAATAATCTATTGCCGCATTAATGTTTTCATCCGCCCAAATGCGTCCCTTTTGATTTTTATCTGGAGAGTTCCATGGATCGAAGTACCCTTCTTTAATGGAGGTCACATCATAGTGACTTCCGGATCTTTTCTGCCAATCTTGTTCCCACCACAAATGCCACACCATATCACCAAAAAACCAAAGCCTGTTGAATAAAACTGATGACAGAGATAGTGGACAAAACGGGACTAATAGAAGTGGTGGCATAGATACGAGAGGATGATGGAATGACGCGGGGAGGAGACTTCAAACGAAAACGCTGAGGTGTGACACATAACCTGAATATGTGAACAATGGAGAAACAGTGGATGACGTGTAGGCACACAACGAAAAATGGCGGAAGAGCGCTGATGGTACGAAAACTTAGAAGATTAACTTTTGGGGGAGTTACAAAGGAAAGACATAACAAAACAATGGAGTAAAGGCTTTTAGAGGTGGGACCCGGAGCGCATATCGCAAAATCGCAAGAGGAGAAAATGCGACGAGGGAAAAATGGAATAACCAAAATTCCACTCTCTGCGCTATGCGATGGGCGTGGTCAGTCGAGCGCGGATCGCAAAAATGAAAAATGCGATGGCGGGGGATAGCGCGCATGAGAAACTGCACTTTTGCGATGAGGTGGACATGCGATGGCGCGATCATGTGACTTGCGTTAAACAATCTAAGGGGCAGCGCTTGGTTTCATGGATGAAAGGGGTGCAGAGTTAGGGGAGAAAGAGGGCTGGGCCTTATATGACTTTACAGAGCGGATTTTAGCCCCTTTCCAATGTATTTCCGGTGCGGGAAAGGGCAGCAGTAAAGGGAAAAGAGGAGACTTTAGCAAAAATTCAAATGGAGGGCCTGATTTGTACAACAGCAACAAAGACAGCTTAGAGGAACTGTAATAAAGAACTATTTGTGTTCTCAAGAGGAAGAGGATGTGAGCTTTTAAACAGTGGAAGAACCTTGAAGAATTCCAACAGAGGTTGGATAAGGAGGAAAAGTGAATGTTCTCAAAAGAGAGTGAAATATTGTAGAAGCTAGAAGGAATAAGGTGTTGCTCAAAGAGTGGTTCCAGAGGTAGAGAACCATAAGATACCAAGAGACTAGGCTCAGAAGGAAGCTTGCATTGGTATAAAAGTAGGTTTGAAGACTTACAAAGGAGAGGCTTGAGTGCAGTTAAGTGGACAAGGGAAGTTCATAAGAGAAGAGATGAAGACATAGTCTATGGAAAGTCATTCCATAGGTTTAGAGAAAATTCATAACAGAAACAAAGGAAAGTATGTCAAGGAAAATGACATGAAGAAGAAATGGGTTGAAGAGGAGCTTGATAGACAACTTGCTAACATGAAAGCGAGTCTTGAGGCATTGATGAAGCTGCTACAAGAAGAGGAAAACTAGAGAGGAAGATGGATCTTTCCAATAAAGGGAAAGAAGGTAATTTGGCACTCATTGCAAATGAAGTGGAGGAAGAAGGAGATTGCATTATGGAAGGAAGAAATCATATTTTTCAAGTCAAGGATGGAATTTGAGGATTCCATATGCAAATCTATTCAATGAAAAATGCTTGAGGGACCATATGGAATTATTTGCAAGCTAGAGAAAGTAATATCTCTTGATGATCAAGAGGAAGAGGTGAGACTGTGTGAAAGTATCAAGAGTTCAGAGGAGAGCTCGGATCAACATAATAATGTGCTGACAAAGGAGTTAGAGGTAAATTCAGAGCATCATACTAAGATGTTGCCAGAGGAGGAAGATGCATTGAGGCCTTATATTTTTAATACTGATAATTGGTTTGTTAATGCAGGTTATGCAGGTGAAGAAGGATAATTCTCAAGCATTGTTACACATCATGGAGTTGATGAAGTATTGCTTTTTGAAATTGTAAGGAAGGAAAAAAAACTTGTTTCTATGGAGATGATTGAAACGTTATTGTCTACAGAAGACAATCAAATTGAAGAACAATCACTGAAAAATAATGACCATATAAAGGATTAAGCTAGAAATGAAGAGCATTGTGATAAAATGTTTGCTAAATGTGAAGAGGAGATTGAATTGTGGGAAAAATTTCTAAGAGAATGTGGCAATAAAAAAGAAATGGTTACAACAGTACCTGACAGTAGAAGAGAGTTTGTAATAGTCATGGAGACAAAAGAATGTTTTAATTTACAACCCAATAGTTTATTTCCAGGTATAGTGAATATAATCAATGAGTATGATGTTGTGATCAAAGATATTGAACAAATGTTGTTTGGAGATGAGATAAAAGTTCAGAAGCAACGAGAGGGTAAGGATGTAATGGTGGTAGTAAGAATCCAGTAACTCCAAAGTGAAGGTAATTGTTATCACCAAATTGATTCTAATAGGCTGCTCAACAATCAACTCAATTTAACTCTTTCAAACCACTTTTAACTGAAGATTAGCCTCTTCAGTTTGAGAGGGATCTCTCAAAGGGAACTTATGGTTTTCAATGAAAATTCTATTAGATGGCTAACTCTATAATTGTAACTTTATTTTGATTGCTTTCAGGTTGAAAAATGAAAGACTTGTTACCATTGGGCTATGGGGTCAATCATCAGTAAACTCAATGACAATAATTCTTCTAATGGAAACTAAGGCAAATAGAGGTTTCAATAAAAGATGGTACACCCACACAACACATGAAGAAAATAATAGTTTAACCTCTAAAGGAAGTCAGACCATGTTACCATGAGTTTTGAGTAATTAGAGATAAATCTCACTGCAGATGATTAAACATGAAAATACATAGAACATACAACACATTGAACACCTCTTTCAAATCCTAGGTCTAGAAGCAAAACATCACTGTATATTACTGAAAGTAGAAAAATATAACAGAGTAGCAATTTGGTACAATATTCTCCAACCTGTTGAGATTTGATGTTCTATCTATAAATAGAATTTTTTTCATTGCATAGGATCTGCCCAACTGGATAGATCCTCGAACTATAACTTTGACACCTAACATAACTGAAAACTACATTCTTGGAACAGAAAAGATAGATAATCTCTAAAGACTTTCATTCCTAATAGGACTCTACTTCATATTTATTTCATTCAGTTTTTACAATAGTGGGATAGTTACATGATAAGGATCAAATGATCGAGAAACATTCACCATCACTAAAAAATTTAATGTACCCCCTAGATTTAGGAAACACAATCCTATTTTTCAAGAAAATATCAACTCCGCTGTAATATTGGTCTTCATGCTGAGCTAGATTAGTGAGACTTATTTCGACTAGTGAGTCTATGCTGGGATGGCCTACTGTCATGTTGGAGGTCTCCAGGTGGTTGATTGATCTTCCATGTGTTTTTTCAACCTCCAAAACCCTTTTAAAAACCTTTCTCTACAAAACATAGTAGTTTAGGTAGTTTCGTAGCATAGTTTTGAAGCGAACTAATTTTTTTATTTTCATCCATCCTTCTGCTACCTTTGCTGGTCAAAAAAATTTGTTATGAAAAAATATCTAAATACAACGAAGCTATCTTCTTAATTCTTCATAAATTTATTTTAAAGACAAAAGAGCATCTTCAGAAATTTTGTAGCGTTTTTCGGCCTTCAAGCATGGAGCACGCTACGAAACTGCCTAATAAGGCAGAATTTGCAAATTTTGTGATTTTCTTCAAAATTTGATTTTCTAAGCCAAAATTTAAGTCCTTTTCAAGTTATGTATCTTAACAAAAATGCCTCAGCTCAATTCCTCTGTTTTTGGGAGTTTCATCTTCATTGACAATAGGTTCACCTATAGGTTCTTTAATCACTTTCATCCTCAGCCCTTCCTTCTCTAGCTCATCTTGAATCATGCCCATTTGTTCCTGAAGGTCTTCCACTTGATTTTTTAATGATCTGTTTTTAGCTTGCAAGTGTAATTTCATCTTCCTGGTATGTTTGTTGAGTACTTTTCAGTAGTCTTTTGGCATTATCCATAGATTCTGAAACATTTGAGAGTTGACTATCCCATTTTTTCATCATCTGGTCAATTTCAGCCTTTTCATACTTGTGTTTATCTGCCTCCAATTTCAACTCAATTATTTCTTCTCTTGCTTCCCTTAGCTGATGCTTGAGGAGTTTTGTTTCTTATTTTTCAATTATCTTCTCCTTTCCCTTTCTCTGTCTGATGACAACTTCTTCTTTTGCTGCTAGAGATAAATCTATGATGTTTTCTGGATGCATAACTTCACTAAATTTCTTTGCCCTTTTTTTCTCCATGGCCTTCTTTGCAAACCTGGTCATTAGCTTCCTTGGCTGAAAAATTAAACCAACATCCTCTCCTTACAAAATCCAATTTCTTGGAAGACTTACTTTTCTTTAATTTCCTTCCATCACCTTCAGTGTCATCTGCTTGCACTATTGAGGACTCTTCAATATCTATTGCATGTAGGATATCTTCCAGATTTCCTTTAGCTAATGTCTGACTCATAGTTATCCTCTTATTGCTTTGTTTGCTAATATTCTATTTATGTTTTGTAGGTGCTCGCTGAGGGATATCAGTTTCTTGCAAAGGTTCTTCTTCAATGTCCATTGGTTCTACAAGATATTGTCTTCTTTCTTCTTCATCCTCTGTTATTTCAGCTGGTGATGTAGTAGTTTTAGGTTTTGAGACTTTCTTTGGAGTCATTGCATCTATTTCATACCCACTCATAAATAGAAAAGAAGTCCAATCTCTGTTTAACATTTTCAACCCTTCCAACACTAACAATTTTATCAAACCATGGTGAAATAATGATGTCTCATTACCTTCTGACTTGACCTGAACTCTATCTAACATATTTCCCAAACTCCTGTATAAAAATAAGGGTAAGTCAAGTGATTTCTTACCTACAAAGTGCATAAGGAGTCTGATATGGTAATATTCAACCATGTGGAATCTTCCCTCGCGGGTGAAGTATTTTTGGATCACCAGTAGCAACTTTGCATAATTTTCCTTCATATAACTCTTGGAGATGCCATTGGCCAAATCAACTCCTTTGTGCTCCTGTTTGAGAAAATCCTCACAACCCTGCATACTAAAATTTGTACGTCTAAACCATTCTTCACCACTTCTAGGGATTTTTGTAGCTTGTGATATGCTCTCTGGTGATATTGTGAGATTCAAAATCCCAACCTTTGATGTCTTCCCTGTAAAATTGGTGGCAAATTCCTTTGAAATCTGTGCATGGAAACCTTGCAATTTCTGTAAGAATTGTAGGCAGCGCGTCCTCCTGAAAAATTCCATAGCAGTGGGATATTCATTTAGCAATTTCAAATCCATGGGTTCAAACCTGAGACAATGACCACCCTTGTTTGTTTTTTTTTCAAAGACATGGATGCTTTATACTCTTCGTTGCCTCGCTTGTTGGTGACACATGTAGAAATGAATTCGAACAACAACCTGCTTGGTGTGATGAAGCAACTCTTCAAGAATCGATAGTGGGATAGATCACATGCAAGGATTACATAGTAATATTACAAAGAGCATGTTGGGGTAAAGTTTAAAAGGTTATTTGACAACTCGGATTTCGGTGACAGCACATGTGACCATAAAAGATAATAATAACAGAAAATACGTCTATGCATGTTTGAAAATCATCTTAATGAACCCACATGACCTTACCCTTTACTTGTCTTATCAAAAACTAACACCTCACGACGCTTTGCCACTATCTGCTAAAAAACCCAGTTTCTTAGTGAAAACAGTTTAACTACTGATAGATTCACTATGGAACTATTAGGAAATTTCATAGCGAAATCTGTTGATTTCCCTTGTAATTCGCTACGAAATTATGAAAAACTGACATGTGTAAAATTTTGTGATTAAAATTCATGGGAAAGACAACTATATGATATGAGGTTGATTTGACTAACAAGACATGGCTTAGAGGTGAGCTTTAAACTTAAGGTAAACAACATCAAATGTAAAAAAATAATGTAGACTTTTGATCAAAATGACTTATGAGACCACAACAACCTTGGTGAATGATATGCATGACCCTATCAATGAAGGTGTTAAAACTAATGAGTGATAACAATAACCAACATCAGGTTAAAGGAAAACTTGAAGAAGAAACTATGTTAGCTGAAAACATAGTGAAGGATCATCATTCCATCATGATGATAGGCACAGTGGAGAAAACCATGGAAGCTATTGAGGCAGTCAACGAAACAAAGATAGCTCAAGGAAGAAAACATGAAATATAATTCACATAGTAGAGAAAAAAAAAATGGTTAAAAATGGTAGAAAGTCAACAACAGGACAAATAAAAAGGAGAACCAAATTCTCATCAAAAGATAAATGAATGGGAGAAAGGATTCGAGCTACTAGAGAAATGGATGAAAGAACCAGAAGAGAAGAAAGAGCCTGATGAAGACTATAAAGGATCTGCAGCAGAGGAAGATAAAGAAGAAGTTTCAAGAAAAAAATGGCATAAATGAAGTAGACAAGGAAAGGTTACAAAAAGAAGTCCAGCAAGGAAATTAGTTGGACACAGAAGTCAAATTGATGATGGATTTGATGAGAAAAGTGTCTCAAAATGAGAAGACAACAAAAAGAAAGAAAAGAAGTAGAAGCAAGAAAAATACAACATCAGACTATGAGAGCATAGCTAGTGGGGCAATGTAGCATAAAGTATGGAGACATGGAGAATAGCAGAAAAAAACAACAACAACAACAAAACAATAGAAAGGAATAGAGGCAACCAAAGATAGACTACAGAACAAAGTTTGGGATCCAGGAGGAGTTGAAGACAAAACTTCATGATTAGGAGACTGTGGAAATTTTTATACCTTAGGAGTTTGATGCAAGAGCATCCTTCTTCCAAAATACATGTATATATGATAGACCTACATGTTCTTGTGTTGCCTAGGAATTTGGTTTCCTAAGGCTCGATTAATTGTATTTTCCT
Organism: Pinus albicaulis; assembly: GCA_034641835.2. Lineage (NCBI taxonomy): Eukaryota > Viridiplantae > Streptophyta > Pinopsida > Pinales > Pinaceae > Pinus > Pinus albicaulis. The sequence goes on along the minus strand of CM076570.1, from coordinate 1,297,264,890 downwards.
AATTCTTGAGTGGATTTATGTGAGATACATATGATAGATTTAATTCATATATTTAATTGTAAATGTTCTCTAATGTAGGAGAACATGAGAAATTTAGGCTAATTGAGATCTCATAAAGATGTTAGGGATCTATAGATCTAATATAGGATTTTGGTTGAGTAAAGAATGGATATGGGAGAATATTTAGGAGGCATTGAGAGATTGTTGGATCTAAATTGTAATTAGTTCATATTCCTCTTTGTATATATTTTTAAGATTTGAATCATTTAGGGTTGGCCCTAGTTTGTAGTTTTGGCCTTACGAGTATGGTTGTTGGCCTTTGTAAATATATTTTGTCATATTAATGAAAGATACAAAAACACAGTTTGTGGTGAGATGATATTTTGATATATGTGTTGTGTGAACAACTATGTTTTTGGAAGGTTCGCCTCTACCTGTGCAAGGCTAAATGGATTATGCATGTAATTCTTTTATGGGAATTTCAGTGTAATTCCAGTACTAGAATAGGGATACCTAGTAATTGATAGTTGCGGGAAGACTGAAATTTTTATTGGTGCGAGAAATGAATTATATTTGTAATCTATGCATTTTGAAACGATTAAAAGAAGTAAAATATGTTGCCACCTATGGAGATAATTTGAAATCAACTCGGGGTTTTTTATGGTCTTGGTTTCCAAGTTTCAGATGGACTAAAATGTACACAACGTAGTTGTATTTGCATCAAGTGTTATCATTTTGAAGGAGTGACCATCATGTGAGGAACTATATACCTATAACAAAATCAATCGATGGATCGTGTGTTAGGTTAATTATATCTCTGCGTGGAAGAAATTGGAGACTACATTGTCCTGTTGTTATCCGGGTGTTAGAATGATTGTTTTGAATTTAGTAGATGAATCCAAATGCTATGTGACAAGGGGAATATTTTGAGATTAACGAGAGAGAGTTAACAATTGATGCGATCTTGATCTGCGTTGTTAAGGAATTTCGTCGAGAAACAGAGGAACCCAAGTCTGTCTTGGAATTGAATCCTGCATTAATTTACAAAGGGGTTGTAGTCATATTTGATGCTATACTTAAGGTGAAAATGCCCATCTCAATCACTGAAGAAGGTTTAGTCAAAATTTGACCAAATCGTGGTAGTTAACAATAGAGGGGACAACTCATTGGATTTTTTTAGTTAAGGGATTTGGAATCCGGGTGAAGACTTTTCGAAGGGCAACTCAAATCCTAACATCATTGATATATCAATCGTTCCAAAACAGAGTGCAGTCATTGAGATCCTCTCCAAGTTATTTCTTGTAGTGTCTCATTCTTTGCAGTGTTGGGTTTATTCATATTTAGGTGTTTTCCAGTTGATTATATAGATCCCGATGAAATCAGAGGTTGAAGAAAACTCGCATTGAATGTTGAGTGTGTTCGTACATCGGTTCTTGTTACAGAACACGGTTCTTGTCACGACATTGATGAGGGGGGACATCAAGAACTACATGGAGAAGCACTATAGTAAATACTCCTTATGAACTTGTTTATGGAAAGAAAGTCATATTTCCAATAGAGTTCCAGATCCATACATATAAAAAAACAGTCAAGTTGGGACTTGACTTGTCAGAAGCACAAAATCAAAGGATGAGACAACTCAATGAGCTTGATGAGATAAGACAAGATGCTATACAAAAGACTAGCTTGGTTTAGCAACAAAGACCTAGATGGCATGATAAATACATTAAGGAAAATAAATTTCATCCATGAGACTGGGCATTACTCTCTGACTCAAAATTCAATAATTTCCAAGGGAAGCTCCAAACTCATTGACTTGGGCCTTATGAGATCGAAGAAGTTTTTGACAATGGACTGAGTAAGAATGAAGACTATTGATGAAGAGAAAATTCCTCTATTAGTAAATGGACACCGGCTTAAGATCTATCAGAAGCCAATGACAAGAGAGGAATTTGTCAATATTTTCCAAGACAATTCTGCTTTAAAGTTGGTTCAGAAGAATTCTTCTTCTCAACCTTGAAAATTCATTTCTCCCTTTTACATAAAAAAATAAAAATTTAAAAAAATAAATGAAAAGCAAATAAAAGAATAAAGAATAAAAAAATCATTAAAATATTGTATAAACATGAAAACCAACAAATTGTTGGCATGTTTTATATAGAAAAATCAAGGTGAAAACCAAAATTATTTGGGACCTTAAATTTTGTTTTCCCATGTTTTCTATATAAAAAAATCCCATTGTTCTAACCATCATTTTCTTAAAATAAGTAAGCTATAGAATTTATGATGTCCTGTAGCTTTGACATATGTTCTGTAGCTTTGACAGATTTTTGCAGCCTTGACAGTTTTTGTAGATAATTGACAGGAACATTTGATGACAAGATAAAAGGAAGAAGTGATTGACTCCTAATGAAATAGAACACCTGCAAGATGACAATCAGAGGTTAGCAAGTGATAAATCAAAGGTATGTAGTAATTTAATTTAACAATAGGGGTCAATATATATTAATATATGAATTATATGGACATGACATTACCGAGCACATCAAAATCATTATGAAAGGTGACAGTGTTATAACAAATCCCTCATAATTCGCCATACTCGATTCATCATTATAACATGATTCAAAGTCTCAATTCATTGATTTTATCATCGCCTCAATCATAATCGTGGATGGATAATGGCTAATTCACTCACTTATACCTCCATCTCATACCTACTTGCCCTCTCATTTTTCCATCACCATCCACCATTTCTACTCCGAAGAAAACCCTACCAAGTGCATTACCCTGTCAACAAAACAATTTTTGGAGGCGAAACATCTTCCAATCATGGGTGTAATTTTCCAAAAAAAGCCAACAGGAAATAGATTTTTGGAAGGATATCCACAAGAAAGAGAATTACTACAAAAAGCACAATGGCTGGAATTTATGGAGAAATTTGACGGTTTTCACAAAGAAGTCACCAAGACTTTTGCAAGGGCTTTTGATGGCATAGAAGTGGAAATAGGAGACATCAAATTCACTGTGACAGAGTCTCTAATTGCAGAAGCTACCTAATTTCCGCGTATAGGAGAAATTTTTTTCAAGAACAAAGGAATCAAAGGATATGACTGGAGGGTTTTCTTGAAGAAACCAAGCATGGAAATTACTGTCTTCAGGAAAGGCATTCCCATTTCTGCATAAAAAGTGGAGTACTTTTCTCTTAATCATCCAAAAATTTGTTACTTGTGAAGGAAGATTCGGTTGTGTGTTTTTCTACCATATAAGACTGTTGATGAATTTTCTTGATGAACATGAAATGAACCTTCCATATTTCTTATTGAATAGTCTTAAAAATATGTCAGGGAATGTTAAAAATAAAATTCAGTTCATAGAAAACACAACGTATCATCATAGGTTGGTTAAAATACTTGTTGAATTCCATATTCAAAGTATAGGGGATACATGGGAAGCCTTTCTAGTTAGGAATCATTTTGAAGAGGAAACAAATAAATATCCAAGTAGTAACAGAACTCAGAAGAAAATAAAAGTGGAGATACCACTGGAACAAGAGCCACAACAACAACAATATTTGTCATAATTGTAGAAATTAAAAAAAATATGGATAAAAAGGATGTTAGAAGAAAGAAATTCAGAAACAAAACAGATGTTTTGTCTCAAAAATAGAAGCATAAAACCCCAAACACCCCTAGCACAGGACTGAGAAGAATTACTAGGCTAAATATAGTGAAGGAAGTGTCCTCAAAATATGTAGAACACATTGATTTGGAGGCAGATGAAACCATGGAAAATTCCCCAAGACCATCACCACCTGCCTACATTTCACCACCTCGAAGTCCAAGACAAAGCATAGGTATCGATCTAGTACAACAGGAGTTTTATGATTACATAGAATCACTGGAGAAAAGAGAACCAACCAATAAATCAGTTCCAAATCTAAGTAGAGAGAAAGACTAGTTTAATGAACCACAAGAACCTCTAGTTCTCGACATACTCAGGAATGAAATCTTCAAGATAGAGACATTAAACAAGTATATTAAACATGAAACTGAATCTATGAAAGCTCAAAATGAAGATCAAATTTCCAATAGTGACATCATCCTACTACATTTGAGTCTGTGGTACAAAAATAACAAGAAATTTAAGGAAGCAAACAGAGCCATGAAGAGAAAAATCAATAACCTAAAATAAAAAATCCCTATTAAGAAACCAAGGATGGAAGTAACAAGAAAAAGGGTGAAAATGATGAAATTAGATGTGCTCACAGAAGAATCTAAGGATATGCAGTGACTAAAAAAAAATGACATATTTTGTGGTTGTATTAGGACATACAAAGCCTTCACTATGGGGGAATCTAAAGTCCCAAAATTGTTTTGTTTTGACACCCTTTTTTTGCATCATATTTTCCTTCTTTTCCTATCACTCTCTGTTAGGTCCCTATATTACTAGTATAGTCCCTTATTGTTGTTAGTGTAACCCCCTTATTGTTATTGTTGTACCCCTGTAACCCCCATATTGTTATTATTGTGCCCTTAAATTATTATTGTTAGTTCGGCTAGGATTACATTGTGGCCCCATGGACTCCTATATATAGAAAGGAGGTTTTGTCATTTGTATCATCCACGAATTTTTCATTGATGTAATGTATTGGACGTTTACCCCTCGAAGTGGCTTATTTATAAGACGTTGATCTCTCTTTTCTTCTATTTTTGAAGCTGGTTTCACAACATTTGGTATCAGAGCTTTGGATTCTAGGGTTTCGTTGCTCCAAACAAGTCATCATGGAATTTTAGCTATAAATTTTTTTCTACGAAGGTTCAAAAGCTAAAATTCTTAAGGAACGAAGCTAGAATCCTTAAAAACATCGTCGCAAAATTTCAAAGTTTGGTTCGCAATATTTTCTGAGATATAGTCTATGGAAGTTAGGACGTTTTCAGGTTCCCGAATTTCATCTCAAAGAGATGATCATGGGAAAATATTCATAACTCTCTCTCTGAGCATCAGATTGGAATGCTGTAAAAAGTGACCACAAGTACACAGACTATAGTTTCTTTTCTATAAATTTCAGAGCCGAAGATGAAACAGTGACACGTGGGAAGTTGTACGATCTCCCTCTACTGATCCAGTCCATAATTAGGTCATTGTGGGAGATTGGACATCACTTTGCCTTGAAGAATCAAAATCAGGTCAGACCTATGGCATTCGAAAGAGGATTCAAAGGGCTACCTTAGGGCAAAATTTCAGATATTTAAGATCCAAAATCACAAAGATAACTCAGTTTCAATATCTAGCTCCTCAAAATCAAGAACAATGTGTGTATTTTTTTCTGAATTGCATAAGTCTTGTGTAAAAAATTAGTTTGAAGTGATTCCAAGGGCCTATTGAGAATATATTTTAGTATTGGGTTCTTAAATGCCTCCTAAAAATAATTCAACACCCATTAAGCCCTCAAAATACTCTACTATGACTCATGAAGATGAATAATTGCAACATGACCTATCAAAATTACAAGAGCAAGTGCACCAAATTTCACTCTCGCAAAGAGCAGCAAAAAATGAAATGGATGTTTTGAAGAAAAGTGTGGAAGCGAAGATGGATGGTTTGAAGAATAATATGGATGGTTTGAAGAAAGGCGTGGGAGCTAAGATTAATGGCGTGGAAGCTAAGATGGAGGACATGGAAGGAAAAATGAAAGACAACATAGGAAACATGAAAATGATCTAAAAGTAGACATGGAAGGTTTGACAAAGTTGATACAAGAAATGATTCCTAATGGAAAAAATATAGTAGAGGAAACTCATGATGAGAACAAAATAAATGTTAATCGTGATTTCATAAAATCTAATTTGGGATTGAAGAACCACCATATTCCAAAGATGGATATGAGGAAGTTTGATGGAAAGGATCCCGTAACATGGATACTACAGATGGAGAAATATTTTGATCTCAATAATGTGAAAAACACACAAAAGGTACGCATTGCAACTTTACATTTAGAACAAAATACATTTGTATGGTATTGATGGCTTTTCTCCCATAAAAAAATTGTCACTTGATCAATTTTTAGGGAGGAAATGATAGCACATTATGAGGATACAAAGAGCAACACCTTCTTTAGCCAATTGATAAATCTCAAACAAAAGGGTTCAGTGGCGGAGCACATTGAGGACTTCCAAAAATTGAATATAAGGGTAACTGATATTCTAGAGGAACATAGGATTGATGTCTTCATAGGGACTTTAAAGGATAACATCCAACATGAAGTTCGCGTTTGGGAACCTAATTCATTGGAGAAGGCATTCAGGTTGGAAAGAAAAATTGAATGTAAAATTATGGTGACAATGAAGCCTACCACTCACATCTATAAATATGGAAGTGTTGCTACTCCTAGACTTCCACAACCTATAAGGTTAACACCACAACAATTGGAAGAAAAAAGAGCAAAAGGGCTTTGCTATAGCTGTGATATCAAATACACTAAAGGTCATAAGTGCACTGAGAAGAAATTATTTTACATAGATTGTGAAGGGGAGGAAGAAAATGAAGAAGAAACTTCAAAAGTAGAGGATATACACCAGGAAAAAACCCTAGAAGAAGAAGAAACGAGTCCGTCCATATCATGTAATGCATTGGAAGGAATTACCACTCCTCAAACTCTCAATATAGAAGGACATATCAAGAAGAAAAAGGTAATAGTGTTGATTGATTCGGGTAGTACCCATAATTTTATTCATTGTCAGGTAGCCAAGGAATTGAATTGTTTCCTATACCCAACATCATAATGTTAAGTGATGGTTGCAAATGGAGGAACTATAAATTGCTCTGGAAAATGCCATAATATCAAGCTAGCCATGGGGGAATATGTATTGAATATTCGAATTCTTTCCATCCCGATGGGAGGTGCTAATGTTGTACTAAGAGTACAATGGTTACAATCTTTGGGGACGATAGCTTTTAATTTTCAAGAAATTTCCTTGAATTTTTTTTCAAAAGGAAAGGAAATCGAATTACGGGGTATCACAGGAAGCCAGGAAAGATAATAATCTCTAATTTCATGACAAAGCTTCTAAAGAAATAACAACGGGGCATAATTGCACAATTATTCTCACTAGAAGTTCCAACATCAAAATCATCTATTTCTCCAGATCTCCAAAAAGTCTTGGACAATAATTCCAAGGTGTTTGATACTCCCAAAGGACTCCCACCTATTCGTGATCATGATCATGCTATTCATTTGATTCCAGGAAGTGTTCCTCCAAACATCAGGCCTTACAGATATCCTTATGTCCAAAAGAGCGAAATTGAACATATGATTGAAAAAATGTTAGAGGCTGATATAATTCAACCTAGCCAAAGTTCTTTCTCTACTCCAGTAGTATTGGTGCACAAAAAAGATGGATCATGGCACATGTGTCCGGATTATAGGGAGCTCAATAAGCTCACCATTAAAAATAAATTTCCCATTCCTGTGATTGATGAATTATTGGTGAATTACATGGAGAAATTTATTTTACCAAGTTGGATCTTCATTTAGGATATCATCAAATTAGAATGAAGACTGAAGATATTCCAAAAACAACATTTCGAACTCATGAGGGTTATTATGAATTTTTGGTCATGCATTTTGGCCTTACCAATGCACCTTCTAAATTTCAAGGGTTGATGAATTCCATTTTCAAATCCTTCCTTAGAAAATTTGTGCTGCCATTTTTTGATGATATACTAATCTATAGTAGGTCTTGGAAGGATCATGTTCAACATGTTGACAGGGTGCTCAAACTATTGGAGGAGAAACAATTATATGCAAAAACATCCAAATATTTCTTTGGAGTACAAGAGGTGGAATATCTGGGTCATGTTTCATCTCACGAGGGTGTTAAGTTAGACCCTAACAAAATTAAAGCCACTAAGGAATGGAAATTCCCCACAACCATAAAGCAGTTGCACTGATTTCTCAGGTTAACAGGGTATTATCGCAATTTTGTTAAGAATTATGGGAGAATAAAAACACCTCTAACAACATTGTTGAAGAAAGATGCATTTTCATGGAATCTTGAATCAACTAAGGCCTTTGAACATCTTAAAGAGGCAATGTGCCTAGCACCAGTCTTAGCTACGCCAGACTTCACAAAAACCTTTATTGTGGAATGTGATGCCTCATGAAATGGAATTGGTGTTGTTTTAATGTAAGAAGGAAGACCCATTGCTTTTGAAATTCGTTCAATCAAAGGAAAATATTTACAAAAGGCTATTTATGAGAAGGAAATGTTGGCAATACTACATGCACTAAAGAAATGGAGACCTTACCTAATGGGAAGACATTTCAAGGTAAAAACTGATCATGATAGTCTTAAACACTTTTTGGAGCACATACTCTCTTCATAAGATCAACAAAAATGGGTCACAAAGATGTTGGGTTATGACTTTGAAATCGTCTACAAAAAAGGGAAGCTAAATGTTGTTGCAGGTGCACTCTCAAGAAAGGATGAAGAGGTGGAAGCATTGCTTTGTGTCATTTCAATTATCCAACCAGATTGGATAACCGAATCAAGGGATGAATGGAAGAAGGACGAAGAAGTGTGGACTCTCATTCAAAATTTGCAGCAAGATCCTAGTACATCTGATACATTTAGTTGTAAAAATGATTCCTTATGGTACAAAGATTGCTTATATATTTGCAAGAATTCCCAATTAAAACAAAATATTCTTTTTCAATTGCACACTTCTCCTTTAGGAGGACACTCGAGATTTTTAAAAACTTACCATAGGGTGAAGAAAGAATTTTTTTGGGATGGCCTTAAATCTAATATTCAAAATTTTGTGGTGGAATGTTTGTTTTTCCAACAAAATAAATTTGAGACAATTAAGACGCTGGGTCTTCTACAACCTTTATCCATTCCAAGTCAATGTTGGGAGGAGATTTCAATGGATTTTATCACAGGTTTACCTAAGTCCGAAGGAAGGAGTGTCATCATGGTGGTAGTCGATATACTTACCAAGTATGCACACTTTTGTGCATTATCTCATCCATTTAAAGTGAGTACAATTGCTTCTGCATTTACGGAAACAATTCAAAAGCTACATGGAAACCCGAAGATTATTGTAAGTGACAGAGATCCCATTTTTACAGGAAATTTTTGGATGAAATTATTTTCTCGTTTGGGTACTCAACTAGCTTATAGCTCATCTTATCATCCTCAATCTGATGGTCAAACAGAGATAGTGAATAAATGTTTGGAAGGATATCTTCGTTGTTTTGTATCTGATAAGCAAGCACAATGCGTCAAGTGTTTACCTCTTGCTGAATGGTGGTATAACACTTCCTTCCATACTGCAGCAAAAATGACCCCATTTATAGCACTTTATGGATATCATCCACCATCCATCACATCTTCTTTGAGGTAAAATGCTAGGGTTCAAGAAATGGAGGATCACATCGAGCATCAACAAGAATTTCTCCAACTCTTAAAGGATAACCTAAATTTGGCACAAAATCGAATGAAACAACAGGCATATCAACATCGCAGTGAGAGAAATTTTGATGTGGGAGACTGGGTATTTTTACGGCTACAGCCATACAAACAAATGTCCCTCAAGAAATATAAGAAGGATAATAAATTATCGCCAAAGTACTATGGTCCTTACAAGGTTTTTCAAAATATTGGTACTATGGCATACAAATTGGAGCTTCCTGCTTCTTTGTGAGTGCATCCAGTTTACCATGTTTCATGCTTAAAAAAGGTTATAGGGGACAAGCTTCCAGTTCAAACAATATTGCCAGAACTTGATGAGGAAGGAAAAACCATATTGGAACCTAAAGCAGTCATGGAAACAAGAACTCGACAACTACAAAATCTATCAATTTCAGAGTATCTTATCAAATGGAATAACTTACCCACTGAAGATTCTACATGGGAGGATGAGAATTTTATAAAAAAGCACCTGGAGCTACTCAAGCATTGAGGACAACACTTTTTTGGAGAGGAGCATGTTAGGTCCCATCCCTTATTGTTGTTAGTGTAACCCACTTACTTTTATTGTTGTACCCCTGTAACCCCCATATTGTTATTATTGTGCCCTTAAATTATTATTGTTAGGTCGGCTAGGATTACATTGTGGCCCCATGGACTCCTCTATATAGAAAGGAGGTTTTTTCATTTGTATCATCCAAGAATTATTCATTTATGTAATGTATTTGAGGTTTCCCCCTCGAAGTGGCTTATTTCTAAGGCGTTGATCTCTCTTTTCTTCTATTTTTGAAGTTGGTTTCACAACACTGTCAACCTAATAAGGCAAAAAACACATGATTTTGACAAGGTAAATTATATGTGTGTCATATTCTTCATATTTATTAATATACCCTATTGTTTCATTAAATATTACATTCAGCTACGGGATTGATACAATTCTGTAGATACTCCACAAATCTGTTACTACCTTCACCGTTAGTAGGGTTCTAATGCATCAACTTAGCAAAGGAGTACATGGATGGATAGAGAATGATCCTCTCATGGATTTCCCCCTACTTACTCGAGCCTATTCATCAAGAATATCACGCATTCCCTTAGTCAAATATAATAGTCAATACGTTGTAGCATCCAAGAACGGAGTCTAGATATAACACCACTATGTAAATTTTCTTTTTAAATAGAAAATCGACAGATAAGCGATATTTTGTTTTTTATTTTAAGTTGTATAAGGATTCCAATAAAATATCCATAGGCTTAGAATTCACGTATTGTTAAAACACATTCTATAAAATCATAAGAACTCTGTGTAGTGCGCCAAACTTTCATTTCCTAAACATTTTGTTTGAATATTTTTATGTTAATTCAAAGTTCCCTTTCATGCAATTTGATGCATTGATAGAGTTAAGAGCCTACTACATTGTGGAGGGCTCCTACCAGTAGACCAGGTTGTTTTACTTTCAGTTTTTATGCATCTCAACCACATTGCTATTTCGTAATTCGGTAAATGCTTTTGATTCCTTCTTTATTTTCAGAGATCAGTTTCAATAGTTCAACATTTTTGTTGTGTTATTTTATAGAATAATTTCTTCAATTCATTCTATGATATTTTATATAATTTAGTTCAATTCTTTTCCATTTATATTCCAAACTATAATTTGTAGTAGAATTTAGTTTATTTCTGTCTCCATAGCATTTAGACCTTCATGTTTTCCTAAGATCAGAACTATATCATATTCTATGATTTTGATTTTAGAATTAGTTCATTATTTGTTGCAGCATAAAATTCTAAAAACAACTTGATAAAAATAAAACTGATTATTTCTTTTGAAAAGAGTCATCTCACAAACTATTTTTAAAACTCAATTCAATAGAAAGTAACCATAGAAATAACATTTAACTTAGATGATCAAATTTCTTTAAAAACATCACTAATCCATAGGAATTTAACACTAATCCATAAGTTCAAAAATTAAAACAAAAACTCTAAAAAAATTCAAATCTCACTTTAAATGACAAAGACTTCTAACACATAGAGTGCACTTGCACTTCATCAGTTTACTGACTCCGGTCGATGATTTATGCTTTCAATTTAAGAACATTAAATTGACCAAACATTTTGGCATCATTATCGGGGAAGTGTAAATATAAGTCTTAGAAATAAAACATGATATACATAGAGAGAGAAATTCTAAAGGTAGGTTTATAGGACGAGGGAGAATTTTGACTCCTACATCATCACTCTCTCCACCTTGACCTCGAAGTTCTACACCACCCACTCAAACTTGAATTCCATACGTAGGTGGTCCACATAGACTTCCTGAAATCCTAAGATATGAAATCCAACCTACTTCACCTACTACATCTACTGAAGCTTTAACTGAAGAATAAAATCCCCCATCTCCAACTACAGGAGTAATTTTTCTATATTCAACAAGAGAACTATTTCTAGGGCAAGAATTAGAAGTCCTCAGTGAAGAATAAGAACAAGAAACTCATACAAATTATCCATTTATAGAAGAACCAGAAGAAGTAGAAAGTCCTATTACAGAACTAGATACTTACATTAGTTCTGAGGAATCCATCATGGTTGAAGAAGGAGAAGGAGAAGTACACAATATCAACGGTGAACAACCTAGGATTGGATGAGGAAGAGGTAGAGGTAGAGGTATAGGAGATCCAGAACCCTTCGGATTCCCTATCCACGATGAGGATACAACATATACATTGAAAAATATTTCACCTTGTATCCTCCCTAACTTTCATGGAATAATAAGTGAAGACCTAGAAACATTTATCTTTAAATTTAAATATTTATGTAGATCATATGATTATCTACATGATACTCAAAAATTAAAATTTTTCCCTGTTACCTTAAAGGATTCGACATTAAAATGGTTATGAGTTTAGGAACGAATTCTATAGGAAAATGGGCAGAAATGAAAGATACATTCTTAGAGAAATATAAGGATTATTGTATGCCACATAGCATGAAAGATGAAGGTTTTAAGATGGCACAAAAGGAAGATGAAAATCTGGAAGATTTTGTCGAGAGATTTTTTTATAACATTAAGAAGGCAAAGATGGATAATCTGGATGAGGAAACTTTGAAAGCTCTCCTACTCAAATCTATCAAAGATGAGTGGATTGATCTTCTCAATGTAATGGGGAAAGGAGACATTTCTCAGTTTCCATTTAGAGAAATTTGTGAATTATGTGTACATATTTCAAGGGGCAAATCACATACCGGGAAAATTCCAAGAGATCCTCTCTTATCAAGAATAAATAAACCTATAGCTGGGATAGTTAGTAGGGAAGAATTAGGTAATTTTATTGATGGTTTAAAAAGAAATATTTTAGGGAGTCTTAGTGAGAAAATTGACACCCTTAAAATACAGAACAAGAAAAAAGTTGAGAATGTTGCATTATCTATTTTTTTCCTAGATATAGAAAGAAACATGCTCTGAGAGAATGTCCTTAAGACTTAAAAACCATAGAAACCTATGTGATATGTACAAAAAATCAGGATACTAAAGAATTCCCCTCTATACCAGGTCTTAGAGATGTATATAGTGAAAAAGGATTGCCAAATCAGGTAGATCCTCTTTACTCTATTGCGAGAAGACCATGGAAAAATACTCAAAATCAAAATCAAAATTATAATTCCCAACAATTTTCACAATCTTCATAAGGGAATTGGAATTCACCTATGCCATGGTAGCCTTGGGCTCAACCACAACCTTGGAATCAAGGGTGGAAAAATCCTATGGAAGATATGCTCAATATCAACCATATCCACCACCCTATCAAAATTTTCCACCACAATTCTTTTCTCATAATAATCAAATACCTCAAGCTAAAGCTCAAGTTCAAATTTAGACTCAAAATACAAATCCACAACTCTCTCTACCATTTTAATACTCCGAAATGGAAATCAACAGCCTTTTTGCACCACTAAAATGTTCCTTTGTCGGAAATATGAACAAGGCTATGTCAGAGATGGAATGAGAGGGCTTTTACCAGTTATTCACCTCTAAAGAGAGGATGAGAACCGGAGGCTATCTGGCCCTTCCTCAGACTCTGCCTATAGCTATGCAAATATTTCTTCCTCAGGAAGATCTTGCTCAAAAGAGTGAGCTACATCAATATATAAACATGAGTTGGAAAATAGCAGTGAATGCATAAACTTCAGAAATGCAATAACCCTCATATTTTCCTCATTGATAATATGGTAGCAGAAATTTGTACAAGATATTGAGGAAATGATCACTCAAGATGAAGCAAATCCTTCTCTAAAGACACAAGTATAATGAATATTAAATACACTGCTACATATATTATGCCCAACTATGACTGCACATTCAATGAAGTAGAACTACTGCAAAGTGATGATACAATGAAGATATGAAATATGAAGCTCAAATAAAGAAGGGGGAGATGGGTCTCAACCCCTGGAAACTACAATAAACAATCCCTGAAGGGATTGGCTACAATACATACAAAATGGAAAATCTGCTAAAATGCCAAAGTTGTTGGAGTAGCTGCAACTCTAAAATCAGAACATGAAGGAGATGGCTGAATAATGCTGCATAAAGTATATAAACCTCCTCCAATGGAAATCTAGAGTGAAAGGCTGATCCTTTCACCAAATATCTCACCCTCAAAAATGCCGGTGCAACCCCTCACTGCAATTGCACTCAAGAACTGCGCAGTCAAGGAGAGGAACTGCACTGTAAGGGATGGGAAGAGATTGGCCTCCTGCCAAGATATGAGAAATGGAGCTGATATCTCCCCTACTGATCTCCCCGATGCATAAATGCTTATTCCTTTGAAATTTGAGCTCCAGAATGATGATGTGAGAACCTCCACTGCAACCCCAGCAACACAATGGCTCTTGCTGCAAGAATCACCGCACTGAAAGGAATAGATTTGGCCTTGAGCCAAGATGTAGAGAAGATGAATATAAAACCTTCAAGAGCTTCTCAAGAAGGGAGGGAATTCTTGAACAATAAATCCCTTGTGCTGAGCAGCACAGCTATCACAGTTGTGCAACTGTGGAAAGAAATTCGAAATATCCAAGCTAGCTCAAAATGGTTGCTTTCCCCTCCTTTTATGAAAATGAAAGCTCCTTATCCATGGACCCCACACATTAGGGTTTCCTCCTCCTCATGCAATTTCGTAGGCTTCCCAAGCAAGCCACACCTCCATCTATTGCACAGTTTGACTTGGTCAAAATGACCTAGCCCTCTTTGTAATTAACCCTTTTCACACATGGGGTGTGCAAACAAGCTCCAATGATGCTCCTCTTTCATAATGTGAGGGATTTTATTGATGTTTTTCATAACCATGGGCCTCCTTACCCATTTATTTAGCTGCAATATGATAAAATAAAAACTTTAATGTTCCATTTAGCCATATGCTAAAATGGGAACATTACAATCCTCCCCTCCCAAATGTTGCTTGTCGTTAAGCAACTGCAAGGATAAAACTGAAGAATCTCCACCCAAGGCATGGAGTCTGAAATATGTTGAGGAATATCTTCCTCATGTAGATCCTCCATCCTCTAAGCAATGATCCATAAGAAGTGAGTTACCTCCCAACATGGCAACTCCTGACAATCTTCCACCTTTGGCTCCTGCAATATAGGTGGGCTGAAAATCTGATCTTGGTAGACAAAGTAGCCTACCCCACGTTGTCCTCCTCTCCACTTAGGATAAGTGTAGAGTATATGCTGATCCTGGGCTGCAATAAAGTTTCCTTCTAGTGGCAAGATGAAGACTAAACCTCCAAAGATATCTTCTACAACGTTATGATACATGCTATCCAAAATCATCTCATATGTGATGGGTTGGTAGTCATCACCATATGGCATCCAATAAATCATATGGCTCACCTCAAATGGAAACAAATGTGTTTTTGTAGTGGCCACATGTCCTCTCATGCTCCCATTAGAACATGCAATGCAAATTATGTGGGAGATCTCTCCCCCAAGGGACACATCCAACCAATGTGCCATTCCCCTAATCATGCTCTCATCAAATACAAATACACAAGCAAAATAATGAACCAAAATGAAAACTATACCTGTTGTCATGTGTGGCAAGGGAGAAGGACAATGGTCCCTCAATTGTAACCAACATAGTTTGACCCTCAACTGCAAAAGAGTATGACAAAGGGTGTGGCCTCTCAACCACTTTCTTGCGGTCCTACTCTCCTCAAATGTATGGAGGAAGTGCATGATGTATGGTTCAAGGTGAGAATGTCCTCCAAAATACATTTCCTCCCCAAGTCCTCCTAGGGAGTGGTCACCAATAGTTCTCATGGCCTCAAGTAGACCATGGGGTCCAGAAAGAAGAATGCCCCTCCTTGTAGCAACATCCTGTACATATATGGTTAAGGGATGAATATATAAATCATTATGCCAATAAATAATGCCCTTACCATAAGTTCTGCTCATGCAAATGGAGTGGCTCAAAAATGAGTCTCCCCTCAACCTCAAAGAGAAAAGAGGTGGCTGTGCTGACTCCTCTGAAGAGTTATGTATCTCCTCCATCTGCACATGATCTATGCATCTCTTCATATGCTGATTTTTCAATATCATGCAAGCAAGATGATCATGGGAATACTCCACCAACAATCCGGAGCACCCACATGAATCCATCCTCCATAGTGACAGTGCCGATGATCCCTCATGAAGGGAATCTATCACATGGTCATCTCCTCCTTTGACATTTCTCATGCCAAATATGCAAATTGGAATGTAATGTTCCTTTTTCAGAAACATTGTCAATTGACAAGAAAATCTATTCCAGAGATAGACTGAAGGGGAATTTACTAGATTTGTCACCTTCATAAAGAAGGATGAGCTCCAGAGGCTTCCTGGCCCACTATTAGACTCTGTCTATAGATTT
This sequence comes from Pinus albicaulis, assembly GCA_034641835.2. Lineage (NCBI taxonomy): Eukaryota > Viridiplantae > Streptophyta > Pinopsida > Pinales > Pinaceae > Pinus > Pinus albicaulis. Next base: position 1,297,248,509 of record CM076570.1, on the reverse strand, counting down.
TTGTCAAGGGACAATATTCCCAAGAGGTAATACAACAATATTGGGAATCTTTCAAGATAACCCAAAAATGCATCTACAACAATATAAAGACATAAAATAGAAAATAGCAGTGAATAAACATTATGCCAAAATGTATGAAAACCCTTGAGCCATTTTATTATGAATATCAGCAGCAAATGATACAATGGACGTCAAAATAACAAGGCAAGAAGCCTTCCATGAAAACAAATGCCAAAATACAAAGTGTTGCTCCATAGCGGAATGCCCATGAATAGGGACTGCGCAGTCATAGAAGGGAGACTGCTGAACTGAGTGAAAAAAACATCATGGATCTGCATATACATGGATCATACATCATTGGGAGAGAAGATCTAAGCTCCCAATCACTATCTCAAGTCAATCCTAGAAGGATTGGCTGAAAGATGTAAAACTATCAAAATGCGGAAGTTGCTGGATAGCTACAACAACTCAATACATGGAATGGAATGGAGAAGGTTGAATGGTTGAAGCTGATGAAGAGACCTTCTCCTTTGGAAATCTGAAGTGCAAGGCTAATCCTCACACCAAATATCTCACCCTCTGAAATGTCTACAACACCCTCACTACAAATGTGCTCCAACTAGAACGCAATCTATGAGAGGGTCTGCATTGTAACTGATGGAAATGGTTGGCCTCCTGCTAATGATAGTGGAATATTGACGCAACAACAGCTGAAATTCAACCCCACGGAAAGCTGGTCAACTGTGACGTGGCTCTGTCAGCTCTTCCCTTTCCTCTACGTGGTCTATTTCTTTTATTTGATTATCAAATTCATATAATTTGATAAATAATACCATCCACAATGTTTGAACTTTATATTATATCCCCGGCATATATCTATTACCTCTGCGCTTTGTAACCAATGTTAAGCCTTCGGCGATTAACTATATAATTGGACCTTATATTAACATCAACGCTTTCCGAATAAATGACTCATAAACAGAACTTGGCTCTGGGTCCCGCCTCCATAATCAATAACCAATAAAATGTACACCTGTACCTTTAGGTTAAATTCCATGCATCTTCGTTGTGCAACCACTGTCCGATGACTCTGCGCCAGATCAACGGCCCTCGACGATATTTCTCGGCGTCCTCGTACTGACTTTAACGTGCGATAAGGATACGGAAAGGCGGTTTTTCACGGGCCCCCTTTGCCACGCATCGACAGCTCCGTGGAATCGCTCCACGATCGGGAAAAACCGCTTGTACGCCAAAAGCGGTGCGATGAGGGAAATCTGCCTCCTCAAATCCGCTCGCATTTTTGCTACAGTGATTGACCAGGTTTAATGCGGGGTTACGTTATTCTTTTTGTTCATTTAACTCACGTCTAGACCACGGTTCCGGGTTCGAAAGCAACGCCTCTATTTCTTTATACAGCGGGAAATCTACCAATTTAAACAGTGTTCACGGCCACACTTCCTCTGCACAGACCTCACCTGCGATTGTATTGGTTCAACAGGGTTGTTCAATTAATAGAAGTGAAATGACAGACAGATGGATGCGGAGTCGATACAGTGACTCGACTCAGTAATTATATATATATATATCTATATATATATATATATATATATATAGAATTCAATTGCTTCGCAATTAAACAATCCTTTCATAGACAAAGATTCGAGTCTCTCCAATGGCAACAATCTTAGAAATCATTTAACTGGAAACAATTGTAACACACAGAGTTTATTGTAGAAATCTCTCTTCCTCTTGCTCTCTCCCTCTCCTTCTCCATCCGGAGAATACAATTTATACATCAACATATGTCCTTTCGGTTCCTCTGTGAGGACCGTTATGGTAACTCAAGAGCCTAATTACAATTATTCGAAACTAAAACATGACAGATGGTCTAACCATTCGACCTCTACAATTCTAACTGATCTAATAATACAATCAGCTAAGGTATTGACACCTAGCTGTAACCATTCAATCGTTTTCAAACCCTCCTAGCCACAACATGTGGACAAAACTCCTACATTGCTGGCTAGTGTCTAATGCCCCTGCATCAGACTCCTGAGGGAAATTTTCTTCATGGGCTCCTATCCATGAGCTCTCTCACTGATCTGCCTATCTTCTGCACCATTTCTTCAGTCATCCAAGTGGCATCTTCCTCTGGCTTTTCCTTCCACTTGATCAAGTACTAAAAGTACTCTTGTCCTCTAGTCCTTTTGAACACTCTTTTGTCCAATATTTTCTCTGGTAGCAATGGTTGTGCTGGAGGTAGCTGCTCTTTCCACTCGATCTGTTCCCTGTCTGCTGCTCTTTCTTCTACACCATCATCTTCATACTTGTACAAATTTTCAACATTAAAAATGGGAGATATTCCAATATCAAGAGGTAATTCAATCTCATAAGCATTTGCAGAAAACTTCCTAAGTATCTTTCATGGCCCAATCTTTTTGAACTTCAATTTGTTGTACTGCTTCTTTGGGAATCTATCCTTTCTCAAGTGTGCCAAAACCTGATCTCCTAATTCAAAATGAACTTATTTTCTGCTCAAGTCTTCTCTGTTTTTGTATTTGATGTTGCTGCCTTGTAGTTGTTGTTTCACTTGTTCATGTATGGCCTGGATCTCTGAAGCAAATTCCTCACCATCAGCACTTCTTAGTTCTGCCTTTCCCAGATTCCTTAACTCTGATATTCCTCTGGGGTGCATTACATAAACAATATGAAATGGACTCTGCCCTGTGCTTCTGTTTGGTGAGTCATTATATGCATATTCTTCCTGGGGAAAAATATGATCCCACTGTTTGGGATGTTCTCCCGCAAGACTTCTCAATAAATTTCCTAGACTCCTATTCACTACCTCAGTTTTTCCATCAGTATGAGGATGATAAGCTGAGTTGAAACTTATTTTGGTACCAAGTTTCTTCCACAGTGTCCTCCAAAAGTGCCCTACAAATCTGGTGTCTCTGTCAGAAACAAAGCTCTTGGGCAACCCATGCAATCTAACAACTTCTTTGAAAAACAAGTTAGCAACATGGGTGGCATCACTAGTTTTATAGCATGGAATAAAATGTGCCATTTTGGAGAATCTGTCCACTACAAAAAATACTGCATCATTCCCTCTCTGAGTCTTGGTAAATCCTAGAACAAAATCCATACTCACCATGTCCCAAGGCCGGTCTGGAATAGGTAAGGGAGTGTACAATCCTGCATTCTAGCTCCTTCCTTTTGCATACTGAAAAATTTTGCAATTCTTCACAAACTTGTCCACTTCTATCCTCATTTTGGGACAGAAATAAAAGTGACTCAGCTGCTCATAACTCTTATCAGTACCAAATTTCCCAGCAAGTCCACCACTATGCTTTTCTTTGATCAAATTTTCTCTCATGGAACATTTTGGTACACACAGTTGGTTTCTTCTGAATAACAAGTCCTCTTGCAAGAAATAATCCAGCCACTGGCTTCTATTTGCTAAAATAGGATTACTACATGCCTCAAATGCCTCTTTAAAATCTGGATCTGTTTTATACAATTCTTTGAGAAAACCAAATCGTGCAACTTCAAAATTAGTTTCTTGAACAAGAAAGTGTCTCCTACTCAAAGCATCAGCTACTTTATTGGCTTGGCCACTTATATGTTTCAAAACAAAATTAAAACCTTGGAGATACTCAACCCATTTAGCATGCTTATGTTTCAACTTGGGCTGCTATACAATATACTACAAAGCATGATTGTCAGAATATAATACAAATTCCCTGGACATCAAGTAGTGCCTCCACTTCTTCAGTGCCTGAACAATTGCATAGAATTCCTTCTCATAAGAGGAATAATTTCTTCTGGTGTCATTCAGATTTTCACTGAAATATGCCACAGGCCTATCATCCTGACTTAACACAGCTCCAATGGCCTCTCCACTGGCATCACATTTTACTTGAGATGGTTTAGTAAAATCAGGCAGAATCAAAACAAGCTTCTCTGTTATCTTTTGCTTCAAAATTTTGAAGTTTCTTTCTGCTTCAATAGTCCACTTAAATGGTTGTTTTCTTTTCTTTATTGTCTCAATTATGGGTGCATTGATCTTACTGAAGTTTCTTATAAACTTTCTATAAAAACTAGCAAGTCCATGGAAACTTCTTACCTCAAAAACATTCCTGGGTGAGGGCCAATCCACAATTTCCTTAACCTTTTCTGGGTCCATCTTCAATCCTTTTGCAAAAACAAAAAACCCTAAATACACCAAATCTTCCTTCATGAATGAGAATTTATTCAGATTTATCAGCAGTTTCTCTTGGTGCAGCTTCTTCAAGACATGATTAAGATGCCTTAAATGTTCTTCTCTAGTTCTGCTGAAAACTAATATATCATACAAATACACTATGACAAATTTACCAATGAACTATTTCAATACTTCATTCATAAGTCTCATGAAATTACTAGGTGCATTCGACAACCCAAAAGGCATTACCATCCATTCATACAGTCCTTCATTTGTTTTAAAGGTAGTTTTCCACTCATCACCCTCTCTTATTCTAATTTGATGGTATCCACTCTTCAAATCTATCTTTGAGAAATATTTAGCACCACTCAAACAATCCATTAAGTCCTCAACTCTGGGCAAAGGGAATCTATACCTGATTGTGATCTTATTAATTTCTCTGGAATCAGTACACATCCTCCAGCCTCCATCTTTCTTTGGGCTCAATACTGCTGGTACTGCACACGGGCTCAAGCTTTCTCTAATCAGCCCCTTGTCCACCAACTCCTGTACTTGTCTCCTGATTTCCTCATTTTCCTTGGGAGTCATTCTGTAGGCTGCCTTATTTGGCAGATTTGAACCAGGGATAAAATCTATCTGATGGCTGATCTTTCTCACAGGTGGCAGCTCATCAGGTAAATCATCCACAACAATGTCACAGTAATTGTCTAACATCTCATGTATCTCTACTGGTAAATCAAAAATCTTTGTAGAAGTAAGAACTACTTTAGGTTTGCAAACTAAAGAAAAAATTACCTCTTCTTCTTCTATCTGCTGCAGATATTCCTTCCCGCTCAACAACAAGGTATTTGGATCAATCACTCTGCTGGATGGCTCTCCTTCTTCCATGGGTATCAATGTATGATGTACCCCATCCTTGAAGAACTTGTAAGTGTTCTTCTTGCCATCATGCACTGCTGCTCTGTCAAACTTCCAAGGTCTACCTAGCAGTATATGACACACATCCATGGGCATTACATCACACAGTGCCTTATATTTATATTCTCCCATTTGTAGCTCTATCTCACACTGCTCTTTTACAACCAGTTGTTGCCCTTTGTGCACCCAGGACACACTGTAGGGATTTGGATGCTCCCTTGTCTTCAACTTCAACTTTTCTATTACCTCAGTGGAAACCAGATTGTCTGTGCTGCCACTGTCAATGACTAGCTGGCAACACTTCCATTGGACTTTGCATATGCTCCTAAACAAAGTCTTCCTTTGTGCAAGCTCAATGACCTCTTTGGCTTACTTCAACATGACCTTATTTACCACTAAGGATTCTCCCCTCTCTGGAAGAATTTCTTCTTCAATATCTGCTTCTTCTCTAGCCTGGGCAACAACAACATTCCTTGGACCAGCACCCACATTCTCTGGACATTCATAGTGCTTGTGTCCCACTTGCTGACATCTATAACACCTCAATTCTCTACCCCTGCCTCTGTCTCTGCCTCCTCTTCCTTTTCCTCTGTAAGAACCCCTTCTGCCCCTTGCATCATCCTCTGTAGATGCATTATGAGGTGAGCTACTGTTAGCTCCATCCCTGGGTGTAGCAGGCTTTCCTCTACCACCCTGACTTCCCTTTCCACGGAAAGTACCTCTCTTCTTGGCAGACTGTTTCCTCAAGAGTTTCTCCTCTGCTTTCAAGGCCATCTGATAGGCCTCTTCCACTGTCTTAGGAGACAGAAGACCAATCTCATCTTGGATCTCCAACTTGAGACCATTCACATATCTGGCAGTCTTCTCTGGTGTGTCTTGGAATTGCCCAGCCCTTATGCTTACTCTGTAGAATTCCTCTGTGTATTCTTTTACTGTCAGCAACCTCTGTCTCAGGTTCTGCATTTGCTTATACAATGTCAGCTGATAATCACTAGGCAAGAATTTACCTTTTAATTTAGCCATCATTCTGGTCCAGCTCTTGATAGGTTGCTTGCCAACTCTCCTCCTTTCTGCCTGCACTCCATCCCACCAAAGTGCAGCATGTCCTTTCAGCTTTGTTACTACAAACTTGACCTTCTTATCTTCACTTATTTCTTCATAATCGAAGCACTTGTTCAATTCATTTATCCAGTCCACCAACTCCTCTGGATTCAGTCCCCCTGCATAACTTGACACTTCAATTCTGGGCTTGACTACAGACCCCAGAACAGTTCTAAGGAGTCTCATGTCAGAAGGAATTTCAACATTTTCTTCTGCTTCTTCTGTCTCAGGTTCGCTGATGTCTTCAGGATCTCTGGGCTGTCTTTGCTCCATGGCATCTATTTTGGCCTCGACCCTCTGCAACATCCCCAACACCTCAGCGTTGGCAACAGGCCTTCTTCTGCCAGCACCTCTACCAACTTGGATTTCCATGTCAGCGAAAACAACTTCAGACAATAGCTCTAATACCACAAATGACGCAACAATAGCTGAAAGTCAACCCCACGGAAAGCTGGTCAACTGTGACGTGGCTCTGTTAGCTCTTCCCTTTCCTCTACGTGGTCTATTTCTTTTATTTGATTATCAAATTCATATAATTTGATAAATAATACCATCCACAATGTTTGAACTTTATATTATGTCCCCGGTATATATCTATTACCTCTGCGCTTTGTAACCAATGTTAAGCCTTCGACGATTAACTATATAATTGGACCTTATATTAACATCAGCACTTTCCGAATAAATGACTCATAAACAGACCTTGGCTCTAGGTCCCGCCTCCACAATCAATAACCAATCAAATGTACGCTCGTACCTTTAGGTTAAATTCCATGCATCTTCGTTGTACAACCACCGTCCGATGACTCTGCGCCAGATCGACGACCCTCGACGATATCGCTCGGCGTCCTCGTACTGACTTTAACGTGCGATAAGGATACGGAAAGGAAGTTTTGCGCGGGCCCCCTTTGCCATGCGTCGACAGCTCCGTGGAATCGCTCCGCAACTGGGAAAAACCGCTTGTACGCCAAAAGCGGTGCGATGAGGGAAATCCGCCTCCTCAAATCCGCTCGCAGTTTTGCTACAGTGATTAACCAGGGTTAATGCGGGGTTACGTTATTCTTTTTTTTCATTTAACTCTTGTCTATACCATGGTTCTGGGTTCGAAAGCAACGCCTCTATTTCTTTATACAGCAGGAAATCTACCAATTTAAACAGTGTTCACGGCCACACTTCCTTTGCACAGACCTCGCCTGCGGTTGTATTGGTTCAACATGGTTGTTCAATGAATAGAAGGGACACGACAGACAGATGGATGCGGAGTCGATACAGTGAATCGACTCAGTAATTATACATATATACATACAGAATTCAATTGCTTCGCAATTAAACAATCCTTTCATAGACAAAGATTCGAGTCTCTCCAATGGCAACAATCTTAGAAATCATTTAACTGGAAACAATTGTAACACACAGAGTTTATTGCAGAAATCTCTCTTCCTCTTGCTCTCTCCCTCTCTTTCTCCATCCGGAGAATACAATTTATACATCAAAATATGTCCTTTCGGTTCCTCTGTGAGGACCGTTATGGTAACTCAAGAGCCTAATTACAATTATTCGAAACTAAAACATGATAGATTGTCTAACCATTCGACCTCTACAATTCTAAATGATTTAATAATACAATCAGCTAAGGTATTGACACCTAGCTGTAACCATTCAATTGTTTTCAAACCCTCCTAGCCACAACATGTGGACAAAACTCCTACATTGTTGGCTAGTGTCTGATGCCCTTGCATCAAATATGCTCGGGAACCATCCTCACTAACCTCCCGGAAGTAGAGAACCTCCCTCCTCTGAAAGATTAGCTCAAAATCGTGTTGTAGGAAACCTCCCAGCAACATCCCGCAACACTGCACAATAATCTGCTACAGACACTGCGCTGATGGAGTAGGCTGATGTTATGGCTTGAATTCCGGAATATGGAGGATGAGTGAAATCCTTCATGAGCTACTCAAGAAGGAGAGGAAATACTAAATAGGACTCCCTCGTGCCTGAGGGAACTGTAGCTCTGCTGAACAGCAAGAGGCAACAATTTGTCTGAATAGACAAATAATCAAATGATCCAAGATGTTCTCAATGGGCTGCCTTGCTCCTCTTTTAAACACTACGAATTCTCCACCTTCCTTCCTATATAATTTTCCTTCCCCATGGAATATTTCTCCACTAAAATTGTGTTGTCCCCACTTGGTTCTTTCCAACTCATGCCAACGCAGTTTGTGTTAAACACCATGTTAAACACACACATGGTGTATGAGAAAGATAAACACACACACAACAAGAGACTCAACACATAATGGAGGATAAGCGTGTAGCTCTATTATTTTTCCATTATACATGATATACATTTATAGTACAATGGTGTGACTCTTGGTTTCACATTCCAAGTTCACTTGGACTCCATTGTGACTTTTCGCATTCCACACCTACCCATGGAGGATTAGGTGTTCCAACATTCCCCCCCTTAATCCGAAGGGGTATGTGTGAGTCCAAGAAGAGAGTTGTAATACAAATCTACAAAGTATACATGGCAACACTTGGGCTGAATCAACTCTCTGAAATGTTGGAAAAAAGAGGTGGTTTAAGGATGACCACCAACACTGGAACGCAATACTTTTTGCAGTTCCTGGAACTCTTCAAAAACTGGCAAGAAGCTAAAAGCTTCTACTAGAGGAATTGTCCCTCATAAAAAAGGGAGACCTTCAACCTAAAAGAAGGGATGTCTACAACCTATGATGGTTTAAGGATTACCAACAACACTAGAATGCCTGAAGCATTTCCTGGAACTCAACCAAAGTTGGCAAGAAGCTGAAGGCTTTTTCTAGAGGAAGTGTCCCTCATATATGAAAGGGAGAACTTCAACCTAAAAGAAGGGAGGTCTACAACCTGTGATGGTTTAAGGATGTCCACCAACCAAAGGCATGCTCATGGGAATCCGTGTCTCTGGCTACAACTCTGAATCTGGAATGAAGAATTGTGGCTCAAGCTCGCTTGATCTGATGTTGAAGCTTGTAGATGACCACCATTTTCCCCCTATCAGGGACAAGGTGAGATGATGGCGAAAACTCAACTGCAAGTTTGCTCAATATCCTTTAACAAGTTCTGACATGTGTCTTAAACATCTTCTTGGCTGCTGATGCCCATTTCCAAGAAGCAGTCCATCCAAGATGAATCTTTGTTCTTGCAGGAGGCTTGTTTCTGAAGCATCTGTGTGAAGAATGGTTGTGCCGACCATAGTGCTTGCATGGATGAAGATCAAAACAGTGATATTTCATATGGCCAACTCAATCATATTGTTGGCATTTTACAATCTGTTGTTGTTGTGGAAGCGGAACAGGATCTGAAATAGCTGCAGGTGAAATTTCATACAGGAATCTGGCACTCTGAAATATGATGGAATTGGTGTAGTCTGGAATATGAAAGGACACATCCTTTTCATATCCAAGACCAGTTCTATGCTTTTTGTGGACAAGCTCTTCCCAAGGTCTGATGATGGGCTTGAGAAGTGCAGGTTGAACTGCTGCATCTGCATGTAAATCTACTCTTGTACAAGGAACTGAATGAGGATCAACTGCAACTTTATATTCTTTCTTATGAACAGAAACATGTTTAGAATGGTGACTCTTTTGCTGAAGTTCATCTTGTTGAAGCTGAGATTCCAACTGCAAAAACTCAATCTTTTCATGTGCATCTTGCAAAAAAATTTGAATATTACAAAGAGCATTCTTGCTCATTTTTATCATATCATCAACATTGGAATGAATGAGGTTATTCAACAACTCTAATGCCTCATTGATTTTAGCCATTTTCAACAACTTAGGCTCAAAAAATAAAGGGTGACGGCTTCAACCGATAATGCACCCATTTACAATGTGATTCAGCTTCCTTTCAAAAATTACAAATGACTCTAAAGAATTTCTAGCTATGGAAATCTCAAGGTACAAAATCTTCTCCTCAAATCATGGAGGACATCAAGGTATAGACTTGGATGTCTAACCGGCAAGAAAAAATGACTTACATCAACAACTCAAATTTACTGATTGCAACTATGAAGAAGCAATATCCACTCAAAATAAAATGTCAATGCAATACAATATTTCTGCAAAATATTTGTATGAATGTGCAGCAAAAACACTTGTGCAAGAAGCCTTTAAGGCAGCTAACCTTTTTTCTTCTTCAAAGAACTGTTTGACACCACAAACAACCACTCAAATCAACTCAACAAGAGGAGATATTCACAAGCTTGGATGCTTGACCTTGCTGTACTGCTTCACAATAGATATCAAGAGAAACTCCAAAAATTTAGAATATTTGTGTGCCCAAACTATGAATGCCACTGTTGTTTTGAAAATCAGGACCAATTTGTCTTCAAATGTAAATCTCTTGCAGAAAATCACCCTTCAAATCACAATGCAAATTTCACTTTTCTCTTCTATTTTTACTGTCCATTTACTCATATGCCTTTCCTCTTTCTTCGTTGTTCATTTCCTCTCTTCCTCTCTCTCTGCTGTTTTTTTTTTTTAATTAATTATTTGAGATTAATTAAAGAATGGGGAAAACAGAGGTAAAAATGGGTGAGGTTTTTACTTGGGGAGGGTTTTTACTAGGGGAGGTTTTACCTAAGGAAGGTAAAACTGTAAAAAAAATTAAAATTTTAATTTTGAGGAAAAAGGGATTTTTTTTTTTTTTTTAAGTGGGGATTTAACTGTAGAAAATAAAAAATCAAAAATTTTAAATGGGTGGGGGGATTTAACTACAGAAAATAAAAAATCGAAAATTTTAAATGGGGGGGGGGGGGGGGGGTAGATTTAACTATCAAAAAATTTTAAATTTGGAGGGGGGGATTTAACTGTGAAAATTAAAAAAAAAATTAAAATGGCCGAATGGCCAAGAGAGAGTGCAGGCTGGTGCATAAGCAGCAAGGGAGGCGAAGTTAGGGAGCGACACTACCAGCGGGGGTGAGGGGATGGATCGTGAAGTTGGGGAGGGGCGTTGTATGGCGGGTAGGGGAGCGAGGGGGCCTGGGTAGGAGAGGAGCATTTGCTGTGAGGTGAAGTGGAGTAGTTAGGGGAGGGAGGGTGAGGAGCAGGCCGTGAGGGTGGGGTTAGGGGAGGGAGGGTGAGGAGTAGGCCGTGAGGGTGGGGTTAGGGAGGGAGGGCATAAGTGGTAAGGGGGATGGGTAGTGGGTAGCTTGAGGATGTGAGGGTAGCATAGGTTAACAGATAGCGGGGGCGAACGAGGGGACAGATATGGGGGGCAGTGCTTTAGGTTGCAACTGGGTAGCAGGTTTAGGCAGCGAAGGTTAGGTGTGTAGGGAGGGCGCCGTGGGTAAGGGAGTGTAGCTCGAGGGATAGGGGGTAGGGTATCGAGTAGGGAGAGCAGGGTCTGTGTGAGGGGTGGGTATGGTATTAGGGGTCGTAAGGCCGATAGGGAGTTGTGGAGGGGAGAGTGTGGTGAGATATGGTGCAATAGGTATGGCGTAGTGTTGGGGGGAGCTGCAAGCGGGGTCGAGTGAGAGGAATGGAGTTGCAAGGGGCCAAAGGGCCAAGTTCCAAAAAAATATTTTTATTTTTTTATATTTTTTAATAAAAAAATAGAGCATAGAGGTGAGGGAAACAGTAGGATTCTTTAAGTGAAAAATTACACAACAGAGACAATAAATTTGGAGAATTTGCAGAATTTAGAAAACTTGAAAATTTTCCAGCTAATTGCAGAATTTTCACTAAATATAGCAGCAGTAGAATTTACAGAAATTTGCAAAATTTTTTAGTGAAAAAATCAGAAATATTTCCAGTAAAAACCCAGAAATTTCTTCAGAAACCATCTTTAAACTATTTTCGAGCAACTCTCCAAAATTCCGAATTTAATAGGCAGAAATCGTGAGAAAAAATTGCAGAATTTTAATGAGCAGTTAGAAAACCTACAAAATGCATAGTGTTGCTCTTATTCAAAACCAATGCTGCTCTTCTTCAAAACCATTTTCTGAATGCAGCAAAATGTCAGCTGCAGAAACTCTCTAAACGCTACAAAAATGCCAAGAATTTTTGCGGATATGCACAGGCCATAAACACAAATGGCTCACTCAAGGTTGAGTTGGTTATGAACGTATCAGCTTTGATACCATGTTAAACACCATGTTAAACACACATGGTGTATGAGAAAGATAAACACACACACAACAAGAGACTCTACACACAATGAAGGATAAGCGTGTAGCTCTATTATTTTTTCATTATACATGATGTACATTTATAGTACAATGGTGTGACTCTTGGTTTCATATTCCAAGGTCACTTTGACTCCATTGTGACTTTTTGTATTCCACACCTATCCATGGAGGATTAGGTGTTCCAACAGTTTGACTTGGTCAATTAGGCCATGTCCATTTGCATTTGAACCCTTTTCACACATGAGGGTGTGAAATCCAGCTCCATGATGATCCCCTTTCACATTGTGAGGGATTTTATTCCTGTTTATTTCATGAATGGGTCACTTTACCCAGTTTTATTCAACAAAATGAAAATATGCAACTATAATGTTCCATTTTAGCTTGAGGCTAAAATTGGGAACATTACAGTCCTCCCCTCCCACATGTTTCTTGTCCTCAAGCAACTGCATAGAGAGAACAAAAATTCCTCCCCCTTCTTCTCTTGTGGCCTCCTCATCCATGGTCCCACAACCGCTCAAATATGCTGCAATAAATCTGCCCTCCAATGTTCTCTCCGAAGTATGCAAACTGAAATTGAAAATCCTCATGGAAAGATAGAAGGTGTAGTGGAATCCTTCCCGTCGGAATGTGGCCTCCTTAAGGTAGGAGTGATGATATGCATGGGATAATTCTGCTCCCAATGATGATCCTCTCATCCATGCTATCATCCAAATGAAAATCTCAACCCCTAGTTTCTATAATGTGTTGGGGTTGAATGGAGAGTGTGCTTGTGCTTCTCAAGATGGTCCTCTCTCCATGGGAAGTGTTCATGGGGCTGCCTCTATCCTTGGGCTGAAATAGTATGGCCTCCAAGAATGGCCCAAGCTACTCCATAAAGAAAATTAGCCATGAAATGCCTCTGTAAATTCTCCAAGTGGTCCTTCCTGCAAGAAGGTACAAGTAGCAATGTGGCAATCATGATTTGCCCACGGTATCTCCTACAACATAAAACATGTATAATGGGGAGAATCATGCTCCCAATGGGCTGTACATACAATGCTCTCCAAATAATGCTCCTCAATATATATACAACATCAGAAATACATAAGGAGCAATATGCAATAGAAACAAGTTGTCATATGACAACCAGAGAGTGGTTCCAAATCCCACTCATGGAACCTGCGCAGTGCCTCCTTGGCTTGCCTCCAAATCAAAAGTAACAAGTGCTGAACTAGCCACTTGTTTGCTACCACAAATTCCTCACAAGATGGAATCATCGAAATACAAATTGGTGCCAATGGTGCACACCAAGAAGCATGTGGCTTTCCCCACAACCATCACACAACTAGCCAAAATCAAGGCTACAAGTAGCTGCAAGTACATCCTCATGAAAAATTCAAGAAGGAACAAGCCTTCTTGATACATCATGCTCTTCAATCAATGAAAATAAGTACAATACAAGATATGAAATTATACCTCCTCTGTCATGCACTAGAGCTCTTGAGCTGAAATGGCTCAATTGAATGCTCTCCCTCTCCTCCAATGAGTAAGGGAATGGTTGTGCCAACCTCACCAAAGTCATCCGGGCTATGCATCTGTCCATATGTTGATGAATATCATGATGAATACCATCCAAAGTGAACTCCTCTAGCAAGGAAAATTATGCATAGCTAGGAAGTCCTCATGTGCTACATGCAATAGTTTCTCCTTGAGACTAAAGCCCTAGTCAAGAAGAGTCTGCCATGATGATAGATGATCATATCATCCACTAAGTATCTGTCATCTCCATCAGGGCCATCCAAAATTCATGCATGCACCAAGATCTTGGGTAATACTCAACCCAAGTTGAGTCCTCCATCCTGGATTAATCCTCCACATAGATAATGTTGGTGTTCTGCAATATGGTGCTCCATCACGCTTCTTCTTGCTACCTTGACATCCCCTCATGCCAAATTCATCCTCCAAGTTGCTGCTATGCCATCATGCAGCCACTCATGCTCAAAATAGAAATTATGCTCTCTGAAAATGAGCCTCCCATGCGAGACTATCACCTCCATAGAATCTCCCGATCCTAGGCAATGTAATCATGAGTGGCCTCCATCTACTCCAAGGCATGAAATATTTCTTCCCCAAAGGAAGTAACCTCTCCATCACCAAATCCATGGAGTAGCCATCCTGCATCATGAATATGCTATCCTCCAACCCTGCAGCAACTATATTAGAGCAGTATAACTGACGAGAGCGGGTAATGCTGAAAATGAGAGAGTGTTTCCCTCCTCCTTGAGTCTATCCCAAACTCTCTGCATTATGCTAAACTCCCCCAAGGTTTCCACCCTCCTGAAATCAAGGTGTGAGGCCCCAAAATGTGGAGCATCCAACCTCCTCTGCTGATCTAGTGGTCTCCTTGGTGCAATGTCTCCATGTAGTGAGACATCATCATCAAGAGATGAATGAATGTATGAATGGAGAAAACACTCCATGCTTCTACTGCGCAATCCAATCACCATCTTAGGTGCATCAACCTCATAGAATAGACAAGGTGTGTGCTCCTCATCACATGATGCTGATCATCCTCCCTATCTCCTCCTTTTATATCCATAGCTCAGCACCCTACTACCAATGGCATAGATGTATCATGATTTGTGCCTTGATCTATACATGGGAGATCCTAGGGAATTTCTTGCAAAGACACAAGAATCCCTCTATATGGAGCAAGAGCTCCTCTTTCCTCTGCATGAGGTACTAGATCAAATCTAGTTATACTAGTGCAGTTTCCCTCCTCCTCATCAACATGTAGGGGAAAATTCTCTAAAATTTGATCTCCCTTGAAAAAGAGACCTCCATGCTCTCTTGTGCAAGAATATGAGATGGATACCTTTCCTCCAACAAGGTATAATGCAATATGTCAACCTTCTCAACAATATTCTGAAGTGGATTTGAGTTTATGTTTCCTCCCTTTACATGCAAGATCTTGGTTTGTTTCTCCACATGTGTTCAAATTTCCTCCCACCAAATCCTTCCATCATTGCTCCAATGAATCTGAAATAGGAAGAAGTATTTGCATCCTTTAAAGAACATGACTCAAATATCCACCATGCATAGGTCTTACCTCTAAGGTGTAGCGCTGCAAATATGATAGCATCTCCTTTGGAAACTTTGTGCTGTTGCAACATGGTCTTCAGCTCCTCTACCCATGCTTTGGCTGAACATGTAGGTGAACCTCCGAAAGTAGATAAAAAAAATCTATCTTGCTACTATCTCCCCTTCACCTTAGACTTGCAAAAATCCATGAAAGTGAGATGATCTCTGAATGTCGGAGCTTGAGACTCATACTCTCTCAGAAAATCTTCAAGAGTTTTCCTCTTGATCACCTCTCCTTCTTTTCCCATCTCTTTCACGACAAACTGCACATGTGACTGTGCTGTGCATCAAAGGATGTGACTGCATGTTCACATTCCTCTTCAGAAACCCTAGAGTTTGTTTCTGCTTCAAACCCTTGCAGAGATTCTTCAAATCTTTCCCTTTTTTTTTCTTGTGGCTCCCATGAAAGCCCTAGGTGGATTTAGGGAGAAGCTTGGCTAGCTCATCTCCTTTCTCTTCTCCACAAAGTGGAGTCTTCCTCTTCTTCTTAGATGGCATCTTAGCTAAAGATCCACAGGATGAGCCAAGATTATGCTCTGATACCACTGTAATGTTCCTTTTTCAGAAACATTGTCAATCGACAAGAAAATCTATTCCAGAGATAGACCTAAGGGGCATTTACTAGATTTGTCACCTTCATAAATAAGGATGAGCTTCAGAGGGTTCCTGGCCCGCTATCATACTCTTTCTATAGAGTGTTTTCAAGGGACAATATTCCCAAGAGGGAATACAACAAGATTGGGAATCTTTCAAGATAACCCAAAAATGCAGCTATAGCAATATAAAGACATAAACTAGAAAATAGCACTGAATAAACATTATGCCAAAATGTATGAAAACCCTTGAGCCATTTTATTATGAATATCAGTAGCAAATGATACAATGGACATCAAAAGAACAAGGCAAGAATCCTTCCATGAAAACATATGCCAAAATACAAAGTGCTGCTCCATAGCAAAATGCCCATGAATAGGGACTGTGCAGTCATAGAAGGGAGACTGCTGAACTGAGTGAAAAAAAACATCATGGATCTGCATATACATGGCTCATACATCATTGGGAGAGAGGATCTAAGCTCCCAATCACTACCTCAAGTCAATGTTAGAAGGATTGGATGAAAGATGCAAAACTATCAAAATGCCAGAGTTGCTGGGTAGCTGCAGCAACTCAATACATGGAATGGAATGGAGAAGGCTGAATGGTTGAATCTGATGAAGAGCCCTTCTCCTTTGGAATTCTGAAGTGCAAGGCTGATCATCACACCAAATATCTCACCCTCTGAAATTTCTGCAACACCCTCACTGCAAATGTGCTCCAACTAGAACACAGTCTATGAGAGGGTCTGCACTGTAACTGATGGAAATGGTTGGCCTCCTACCAATGATAGTGGAATAAGCTCGGGAGCCATCCTCACTAACCTCCCGGAAGTAGAGAATCTCCCTCCTCTAAAATATCAACTCAAAATGGTGTTGTAGGAAACCTCCCAGCAACATCTCACAACACTGCACAATAATCTACTAGAGGCACTGTGCTGACGGAGTAGGCTGATGCTATGGCCTGAATGCCAGAATATGGAGGATGAGTGCAATACTTCATGAGCTTCTCAAGAAGGGGATGAAATCCTAAACAGGATTCCCTCGTGCCTGAGGGCACTGCAGCTCTGCTGAACAACAAGAGGCAGCAATTTTTCTGAATAGACAAATAATCAAATGATCCAAGATGTTCTCAATGGGCTGCCTTGCTCCTCTTTTAAACACTACGAAGTCTCCACCTTCCTTCCTCTAGAATTTTCCTCCCCCATGGAATATTCCTCC
Source organism: Pinus albicaulis (assembly GCA_034641835.2). NCBI lineage: Eukaryota > Viridiplantae > Streptophyta > Pinopsida > Pinales > Pinaceae > Pinus > Pinus albicaulis. The sequence goes on along the minus strand of CM076570.1, from coordinate 1,297,231,186 downwards.
ACTAAAACTGCGTTATCCCCACTTGGTGCTTTCCGACTCATGCCAACGCGGTTTGACTTGGTCAATTAGGCCTTGTCCATTTGCATTTGAACCCCTTTCACACATGAGGGTGTGAAATCTAGCTCCATGATGATCCCTTTTCACATTGTGAGGCATTTTATTCCCATTTATTTCATGAATGGGTCACTTTACCCACTTTTATTCAAAAAAATGAAAATATGCAACTATAATGTTCCATTTTAGCTTGAGGCTAAAATTGGGAACATTACATGGAAGGCTGCTAACCTTCCCTTGTTGCTTCTTCCACAGTGCAGAATCTAAAATGAAAGTGGGTGGAAATGATATAGAGGGAATGGCCCCCTCCTCCTTGAGTCTACCCAAGACTCTCAGTGCTGTAAAGTTGTCTCCCATGGCCTCCACTCCTCTAAAAACAATGATTGGTGCCCCAACATGTGAAGCATATCCCATCAGCTAGTGATCTAGTGGTTTCCCTGGTAGAATGTCTCCATGTAGTGAGACATCGTCCTCAAGAGGTGACTACATAGATGAGTGAACAATTATGTCCATGCTTGTACTGTGAAATCCAATCACCCTCTTAGGTGCATCATCCTCTGGAAATGAATAGGGATGTATACTCCTCATCTCAAGATGTTGGGTCCTCTCCCTACTTCCTCCTTGTGTCTCGATGGTGATACACCTCCTCAAAAATGGCACATGTGTGCCTTGATCTCCATGCATGAGATCCTGGGGACTTCCTTGCAAGGATGCAAGAGTCCTTCTCCTTGGATCAAGAGCTCCTCCTTCCTCTGCATGAGGCACAAGATAGTCTCTGGCTAGCACTGTGTTGTTTCCCTCAGCTCCCTCAACATAAATGGGGAACCCTCCAACAATGTTGTTGCAAATATGGAATCTCTCCCAAGGTGGAAGAATTTCCTGATCATCAAAAGCCAAGGAGTATCCCCTTTGCACCATGATAGTGCCATCTCCTACTCCTGCAACATTGTACATCATTTGAGAGCACATATGCCTTTGCTCTCTCCAACACCATCCAAGCAACAAACCCCCTTGCTGCCTCCTCCTACTCCTAGAAAGAGAGTATGCCAAGTGATGGCAAAACTCCTTCAAGAGTAGCCAGTGTAGCCAAACCTCTTGCTGCCCGGTATCATAAATCTGCAAGTGGCTCACTAGCCCTTTGCTCTTCCTCCACCACACCCACTTAGCCATGTGTGTATGTCTCCTTCCTTCCTTCATCCTGGTAATCCCACTTTGAGGGTTACCCTTATCCCAAATAAAACCTCTACATTTCATGGGATTTTGAAATACATATTTCCTGAGAATCAATTTGACCTTGTGAGGATCCAAATAGTTGGTAGGAAAAAACCTCCCATCATGATATGTGTGGCACAAGGAATGTCCACCACAGTCATGAGAGAAGCTATCCATCCGAAGATGTCCCCCATCTCCTATTTGTTCCTGTGAGAAGGAAAAACCCTCCTCCAACTGTTGAAGAACCTTGCACTCCAAGAAGTGTGGGAGTGCACCTCCATTGAAATCTCTCTGTGAGATATCCTTTGCATCACTGCTCTTGTACAATCTAGTATTTTTCTGCTGCTCTAGGTCACCTGCATGTAATGACGTAGACCCATCCAAGGTGTTTGCTGAAATGACAAGAAATGGATCTCCAATCATACCTTGGTGAAACTTGGAAGCTCCTTGCAAGGTTGCAAGTGTTGCTTCCTCATGAGTATTGGCCTCCCAAACTGTTGAAGATGAAGGCCGCTCCTCCATTGCCTCAACAACACTGGTACATGCCTCATCAAATGGTGGTGAGGGCTACTCCCTCTTTTTTCCAAATCTGCTGATCAATCTTTGAGAAAACTCAACAAGATTAGAAACCCTTGTATGGATCAGATGGCTGATCCACCAACTCCTGGCTTCACCTTCAAGGTGCAACGCTGCAACTTCTACTGCCTCTTTGTCTACTATAGGATGTAGCAGGAAAAAGGCCTCTAGCTTCTTTGCCCAAACCTCTGCCGCACATGTGAGTGATCCATCAAATGTGGACAATAGAAATCTATTGCCTCTCATCATCCCATGGTTGTGGGGTCTTCCTTCTTCTTTCTATTGAATAAAATGTGGGAAAGATAAAGTCTCTTGGGAGGCTTTAGGGTTTGCTCGGTATTCATCTAGATACTCACTTAGGATCTCGAATTCCAAGTGTCTTCCATGCTTCTGCTCTGCTTCTCTGTGAGAATAGGAAGTGCATGATCCTTCCTCTTATCCTCCTTCATTTTTCTTGACCTCTTTGGAGAGGTCTCTTCTGGATCTGAAAATAGATGAGAGTAAACTCATCTTCTTCATCCTTGGGCTCTCTACTTCTGAAATTCAAACTTCACAGGTTGTGCCAAGTTCGATGCTTTGATACCACTGTAATATTTTAAAATGGAAATCAGTAGGCTTTTTGCACCACTGAAATGTTCTTTTGTCGGAAATATGAACAAGGCTATATCAGAGATGGACTAAGAGGGTTTTTACCAGTTATTTCACCTCTAAAGAGAGGATGAGAACCGGAGGCTATCTGGCCCTTCCTCAGACTCTGCCTATAGCTATCCAAATATTTCTTCCTCAGGAAGATCTTGCTCAAAAGAGTGAGCTACAACAATACATAAACATGAGCTGGAAAATAGCAGTGAATGCATAAAATTCAGAAATGCAATAACCCTCATATTTTTCTCATTGATAATATGGTAGTAGAAATGTGTACAAGATCTTGAGGAAATTATCACTCAAGCTGAAGCAAATCCTTTTCTAAAGACACAAGTACAATGAGCATGAAATACACTGCTACATATATTATACCCAACTATGACTGCGCAGTCAATGAAGGAGAACTACTGTAAAGTGATGATAAAATGAAGATATGGCAATATGAAGCTCAAATGAAGAAGGGGGAGATGGGTATCAACCCCTGGAAACTATAATAAACAATCCCTGAAGGGATTGGTTACAATACATACAAAATGGAAAATCTACTGAAATGTCGGAGTTGCTGGAGTAACTGTGACTCTAAAATGAGAACATGAAGGAGATGGCTGAATAATGCTGCATAAATTATATAAAACTCCTCCAATGGAAATCTAGAGTGAAAGGTTGATCCTTTCACCAAATATCTCACCCTCCAAAATGTTGGTGCAATCCCTCATTGCAATTGCACTCAAGAACTGCGCAGTCAAGGAGAGGAACTACATTGTAAGGGATGGGAAGAGATTTTCCTCCTGCCAAGATATGAGAAATGGAGCTGATATCTCCCCTATTGATCTTCAGGATGCATAAAGGCTTCTTCCTATGAAATCTGAGCTCCGGAATGATGACGTGAGAACCCCCACTGCAACCCCAGCAACACAAATGCTCTTGCTGCAAGAATCACTGCACTGAAAGGAATAGCTTTGGCATTGAGCCAAGATGTGGAGAAGATGAAGATCAAACCTTCAAGAGCTTCTCAAGAAGGGAGGGAATTCTTGAACAAGAAATCCCTTATGTTGAGCAGCATATCTATCACAGTTGTGAAACTATGGAAAGCAATTCGAAATATCCAAGCTAGCTCAAAATGGTTGCTTTCCCCTCCTTTTATGAAAATGAAAGCTCCTTAGCCATGGACCCCACACATTAGGGTTTCCTCCTCCTCATGCAATTTCATAGGCTTCCCAAGCAAGCCACACCTCCATCTATTGCGCAGTTTGACTTGGTCAACATGACCTAGCCCTCTTTGCAATTAACCCTTTTCACACATGGGGTGTGCAAACAAGCTCCAATGATGCTCCTCTTTCATAATGTGATGGATTTTATTGATTTTTTTCATAACCATGGGACTCCTTACCCATTTATTTAGTTGCAATATGATAAAAGTAAAAATTTAATGTTCCATTTAGCCATGTGATAAAATGGGAACATTACAACCATTTACACAAAAACCAAACCATTTACCCGCCCAACCACTTCCAAATCCAAATAATAAACCTGTTTACAACATGGAAGGGAAAATAACTCAAAATTATATAATAACTCCACTAGAGCATTAGAAAAGAATAAACCCTCTATTGTTATTCAGGAAACAAAGTAAAATTCTCGAAAAAATAGGAATAAAACTTAAGAAGAAGAAACTTCTCTTCCTCAGAAAGAAAATGATCAAACAAAAAATACTACCATAATGTCTTATGATAGTCTCATTATAGAACAACCTTCAGTATCTATTAGAACACCTTTTCCTGAAAGGTTGAAAATTGATAAAGGAGTAGAAAAACAAATCACATTGCCTGATTATGATATGATGGATGAATTAATGAATATCTGTATAATAATTCCTTTATTTCAAGCTATAAAAGATATACCATTTTTTGCAAAAAAAATTAAGGAATTGAGTACTCAAAGAAAAATAAAATACATAAAAAGAATCAAGATAGTTGGGAGAATTGCAGACATCATGATGGGGAATACAACAATGCAAAAATATTTAGATCCAAGAAGCCCCATTGTGAAAATCCACATCAATGGTATCTAAATACCAAGCACATTGATTGATTTGAGACCAGCCATAAACATAATGAGTAAACAAATTATGAATCAACTAAAACTTCCTAAACTTCAATACACACCAACATTATTACAATTAGTAGGCAGGTAAGTAATTAAACCTGATGGTGTGTTAGAAGATATTTTTGTATCCTTAGATACTTGGGAATATCCTGTTGAATTCATGGTTTTAACACCCAAGAATAATTTAGGAGGACATCCATTAATTATAGGAATACCTTGGTTAGCTACATATGATGCTTTCATCAGTTGTAGATCAGGGGAAATTTTTATCTCGGATGGTAGTTCAACAAAAAAATTTACATTATATCCACCTACAAAAGAAACAATAGATATAGAAAGTGAAGAATGGATAGATGATGATAATGATATACAACCCATTTTTACTATTGCACAAACAAGTGAGGAGGACCAAATTTTAAATTTAATAGAAAATAATGAATCCTCCTTATACTGTGAAAATAGTGAAACGTTTCAAGAACAATGTAGTATCGAATATTTATCATCTAGACAAATGTCTTTACATTCTATGGAAAAATTTGGAAATTCTTCAATAGAAAATTTTCCAGACAAAACGTTGAATATTAATGAAAATTTGGAAGAATTACAAAAAAATCAACTGGTAGAGACCTTGTAGAAATACTCTTCTGCTTATGCATGGGAGTATACAGATATGGAATGAATTAATCCCAAAAATTGTATGCATCATATCTATATTGAAGAAAGTGCTAGACCAGTTACACAACCTCAAAGAAGAATGAACCCAAATTTAAAAGAAATGGTTAAAAAAGATCTATAGAAGCTATTGAATGTAAATTTTATCTACCCAATATGAGATAGTCAATGGGTTTCACCCTTAGTAATCATTCCTAAAAAAATGGAAAATGGAGGGTATGCATCAATTACAGGGAATTGAATAAAGCAACATTAAAACATCACTTTCCACTTCCTTTCATAGATCAATTCTTAGACACATTAGCAAAGAAAAAGTACTTTTCATTTTTGGATGGATTCAGTGGGTATAATCAAATTCAGGTAGCACCTGAAGATCAAGACAAAACCACATTTACTTGTCCATGGGGAACTCATGCTTACCGGATACTTGCTTTCGGGTTATGCAATGCTCCAGCAACATTCCAAAGGGAAGTTCTCAGAATTTTCTCTGATCTTATTCATGACTGTGTGGAAGTGTGTATGGATGATTTTATAGTTGATGGTAATTCTTTTGAAGAATCACTATAATATTTAGAAAAAGTTCTAATAATATGCAAAGAAGCAAATCTTTCATTAATTAATGAAAAATGTTTTATGATGTTTAATGAAGGAATTGTTTTAGGTCACCATATTTCTGGAAATGGAATAAAGGTAGACTCATCTAAAGTAGAGGTTTTGTCAACATTATCAGTGCCAAAAAGTCAACGATATTTTAGGATTTTTCTTGGTTTTAATGGGTATTATAGAATATTTATAGAAAACTTTACAAAAATAGCATCTCCAGTCTTCAAATTACCTACCAAAGATTGTGAATTCAGTTGGGACTCTAATTTTCAAAATGCCTTTGAAAATTTGAAAAATAAAGTCTCTGAGCACCTATTCTAAAAGGACCTAATTGGAAATTTCCTTTCCATATATCTACTGATGCTTCAAATATAACCTTAGGGGATGTATTGGGATAGAAAGATCTTACTCCTTATGCCATTTATTACACCAGTAAAAATTTAACTCCAGCTGAACTAAATTATACTGTAACTGAAAAATATTTTTTAGTCGTAGTGCATGCCATTAATAAGTTCAGACATTACATCACTCACTATGAAAGTTTCATTCACACAGACCATTCTGCAATCATATATTTAATGAACAAACTAATCACTAATGGCAGGGTAACCGTATGGCTATTACTATTTCAAGAGTTTAACATCACCATTCTAGATCGACCAAGAAAAAAAAATACAATTGCTGAATTTTTGTCTAGGATTCAAAATGATAATAATGATATGCCTGTAGAAGATAAATCTCCAGATGAATATCTTTTTTCATTATCTCCTAAATCACCTTGGTATGCAAATATTGTTAATTATTTGGCTATAGGAAAATTACCATCTCATTTATTTCCTAGCGAAAAGATAAGAATAATCCAAACAAGTGCTTCTTATTCATGGATCAATGAAGAATTATAAAAAAAAGACCAGATCTCATCATCAGAAGATGTGTACGAGAAGATGAAATACCAGAGATGCTTAAACCCTGCCATGATGAACCATGTGGAGGCCACTTTTCTGACAAAAGAACTTCTTATAAAATCCTTCTCTTATGATATTATTGGCCTTCCATTTTTAAGGATTCCAAAGAATATGTTAAGAGATGTGACAGTTTCCAAAGCATGGGGAAACATTTTCTTTCAAGTGAAATGCCACTGCAACCTTGGGTACTCATTGAACCCTTTGAGAAGTGGGCCTTGGATTTTTTTGGTCCAATTAATCCACATTCTAAACAAAATAAATATATTCTGGTGTGTACAGATTATCTTACTAAATGGGTAGAATCTAAAGCACCTTCTTTTGCTACTGAAAATGTTCTAGTTTCATTTCTTTTTGAGGATATCTTCACTCATTTTGGTGTCCCAAGGGAAATTGTTACAGATCAAGGAACACAATTTACATTCATAGTAGTATAGAAGATGGTGGAAGAATATAAAATCAAGCACCAGAACTCCACTCCATACCATCCCCAAGAAAAAGGATAGGTTGAGTCTACAAACGAAGTGATTGAAGCCATTCTCACCAAGAATGTACATTTCAATAAAAGGGATTGGGTAGAAAAACTTCTAGAAGCTTTATGGGCTTACAAAACTACATGGAGAAGCACTACAGGACATAATCCTTACGAATTTTTTTTTTGGAAAGAAAGTCTTATTTCCAGTAGATTTCTAGATCTGGACTTATAAAACAACAGCCAAGTTGGGACTTGACTTGTCAAAAGAAAAAAAGCAAGGATGAGACAACTCAATGAGCTTGATGAGATAAGAAAAGATGTTATCCAGAAGACTAGCTTGGTTCAGCAACAAAGAGCTATATGACATGATAAATACATCAAGGAAAAAAAATTATATCTAGGAGACTAGGCATTACTCTTCGACTCAAAATTCAAGAATTTCCAAGGGAAGTTCCAAACTCACTGGCTTGGGCCTTATGAGATCGAAGAAGTTTTTGAAAATGGAGCATAAATAATCAAGACTATTGATGAAGAGAAAATTCCTCTATTAGTAAATGGACACCGACTTAAGATCTATCAGAAACCAATGACAAGAGAGGAATTTGTCAAGATTTTCCAAGATAATTATTCTTTTAAGTTGGTTAATAAGAATTCTTCTTCTCAACCTTGAAATTTTATTTTTCTCTTTTACATAATTTTTTTTTTTTTAAATATTAAAAAAAAAGAATAAAAAAAAGAATAAAATTTTGTATAAACATGAAAACCTACAAATTGTTGGCATGTTTTATATAGAAAATTCAAGGTGAAAACCAAAATTCTTTGGGAACTTAAATTTTCTTTTCCCATGTTTTCTATAAATAAATTAATTAATTAAAAAAAAAAAAAAATCCCACTCTTGTAAGCATCATTTTCTTAAAATAAGTAAGCTACAAAATTGATGATGTTATGTAGCTTTGACAGATGTTCTGCAGCTTTGACAAATTTCTGCAGCCTTGATAGTTTCTACAGCTAGTTGACATGAACATTTGATGACCAGATAAAAGGAAGAAGTGATTGACTCCTCGTGAAATAGAACACGCGCAAGATGAAAATCAAAGATTAACAAGCTAAAAAATCAAAGGTATGTAGTAATTTAATTTAACAATAGGGGTCAATAAATATTAGAATATGAATTATGTGTACATGACATTACCAAACACATTAAAATCATTATGAAAGGTGACAATGTTATAACAAATCCCTCATAATTCATCATACATGTTTCATCATTATAACACGATTCAAAGTCTCGATTCATTGATTTGATCGTCGCCTTAATCATAATCATGGATGGCTAACAACTAATTCACTCACTTACACCTCCATCTCATACCTACCTGCCCTCTCATTTTTTCATCACCATCCATCATTTCTGCTCCGAAGAAAACCCTACAAAGTTCATTACCCTGTCAGCAAAACAATTTCTGGAGGCGAAATATCTTCCAATCATGGGTGTAGTTGTCCGAACAGAGCCAACAGGAAATAAATTTTTGGAAGGATATCCACACGCAATCGAATTACTACAAAAATTACAATGGTTGGAATTTATTGAGAAATTTGACGGTTTTCACAAAGAAGTCACCAAGGCTTTTGCAAGGGCTTTCGATGGCATAGAAGTGGAGATAGGAGAAATAAAATTGAGTATGACAAGTGGAGATAGGAGAAATAAAATTGACTATGACAGAGTCTCTGATTTCAAAAGCTACCATGTTTCCACGTATAGGAGAAAAGTGGTTCAAGAACAGAGGAATCAAAGGAGATGACTCGAGGTTTTTCTTGAAGAAACCAAGCATGGACATTACTGTCTTCAGGAAAGGCATTCCTAGTTCTCCATTAAAAAGTAAGTCGAGGAATTTTCTCTTAATCATCTATAAATTTATTACTTGTGAAGGACGATTTGGTTGTGTGTTTTTATACCATATAATACTGTTGATGAATCCTACCATATTTCTTGTTTAATAGTCTTAAAAAGATGTCAGGGAATGTTAAAAAGAAAATGCAGTTCATAGAAAACAAAATCTATCATCATGGGTTGGTTAAAATACTTGCTGAATTCCATATTCAAAGTATAGGGGATACATGGGAAGCCTTTCTAGTTAGGAATCATTTTGAAGAGGAAACAAATAAAAAACCAAGCAATAGTAGAACTCAGAAGAAAATAAATATGGAGATACCACTGGAACAAAAGCCACAACAACAATAAGATTTGTTAGAGGAGGACATGCCAATAAGGGTTTTAAGGAACTGTTTAGAGAAGGGATACAAGCACAAGAAATAAGAGAAAGAAAAATAGAGAAGAGACAGAAAAATAGATAGTAATGCCTAAACCAGAGAGAAAAAAGAAAGAGCAAGCACAGGGATCAGGGAAGAAGTGACATGCCAGGGCAGTGAGGGAGGCTAGTAGTGTCAACATGGTGAATACACGTATTTAAGGCAGGAAACTATATATTTAAATATCAATACTAATTTTCATTTTCATGCCTCCCACTGGCTAGCATGCTATGTGGCATGATTTGGGATAAAGGAGATCTACATTATATACCGTAGGCAGAATAACAGAATCGCTTTGTAACTGCAGCTATAGCGGCAGGCAGGCAGACAATAATGTGTTAGTGTTTCATTACATCCTACCATGAATGTAAACTTTTTACTTCATTTGCAGAATTAGCATTAATCATGCATACATCCATATTCCCCTGATCTCACAATATTTAACTTCTTGCAAAATACCGAATCATTCCACTATTAATATTTTGCGAAAAATTAATTGCAAACACATGTGAAGCATAAATAAAAATAGTCGCACATAACACAATTGTTTAACGGGAAAGCCTGAAGCTAAAAACCCCAACTATCATATATTATGTATCATGGAGATCATGTAACAATCTCATACAAAGCTTAGTATATCAAGCTCTTAGTACAATCAATCATCACACACTAACATAGAAGAAATCTGCAAATCCATGCACCGATCTCTGCCCTCTTGCTAGCATGCCTCCACGGTGCAATCCCTGCTGAAGAATAGCTCTGAATGAATTCTAATTACCCTTGCCTTGACTGCGCAATCCTCATTGGCAACTCCAATGTGTGTGTGGTGCAATCAATGCATCACTATAGTCACAACAGATAGTCCATCTTGCCCTTTCACCTATCTCTCCACTGGGTCTCCACTAGAACTGACATGCACTGTAGTTAACTTTTGTATTGTTCAGTTGATTAATGAGTTATTATTTGTGAATTAATTAACTAACTAATTCACTCCACTCTCACTAGTGTATCATTCAGTTAGACTAGATACAACTAGCTAAACTGAGTCTAACTGAGTTAAACTGAATACAACTCCATGAACTACTCTTCCAACTTTGTCATAACTTTTCCACTTCAGTTCTAACTGAGTCCTCCATGCATGAACCACCTGTAAACCCTAGCATTTGCGTAATTCCTTCAACACACTAATTTTCCAAACCTGTTCACTGAAATTAAGTGCTCCAAGAGAATAATTTTATGTTTATTGTTGGATTATTATTAAGAGCTAATAATAATCAACACTTCTATTTTTAGATCGACGATATATAAATAGAATTCGCCCAATATTCTAAAAAAATAATTTCATGTATTTTTCCAACTTGATCAACCATCCACAAATAGCATCCTGCAACTTCTGAAATATGATCACCATGTCTAAAAATAGACATAGTCTAAAAATAGACTTGCACCAAAAATAGCCTGCAGGCCCACTTAGTGAAGGTGACTCTTTTCACTCAACTCATCATCTTGTTGAATCTCAACACTCCATCTCAATAAGATAGGGGTTATCCTTTACCCCAATGTTGCCTCTATATTATTTGAATTTTCTCCTGGTGAGCGCCTTCGTCAGAATATCTGCATCTTGATCCTCCCTAGGAATGTACTGAAGCAACATGATCTTCCACTGCACACAATCTCTGATATGATGATACCAGCTATCAATATGTTTATATCTATCATGAAACATAGGATTAACTGAGAGTTTAATGCAACTTTGGTTATCATAATGTATCACTTTAGGATCTAAATGTGAACCGAAAAAACCAACTAGGATATTCCTCATCCAGATAGCCTCACATGCAGCTTGACTTGCTACCATGTATTTTGCTTCCGCTGAACTGACTGCCACGGATCTTTGTTTCCTTCTATACCAAGAAAATATCATAGATATGATACTGAAAATCCCTCCTAATGTGCTCTTTCTGTCTGTTGGGCTGCCTGCCTAATCTGCATCCGTGAAGCCATGCAACTTCACCTCATCTGTCTGTCCGTACCATAAACCATACTCAGATGTGCCCCTGAGATATCTCAGGACATGCTTGCATGCCTTCCAAAAGAGCTTGTTAGGCTTAACCATCGCTTGTGAAAGTTGGTTCACCGCATAGCATATGTATGTTCTTGTATTAACTAAATAGATGAGCGAACCCACCAACTATCGATAAACACTGGAATCCAATACCTCTGCGATGTAGCATCCTCTTTCCTCCAATTTCCTGGAAGAGAAGTGTCGATAGGCTTGTAGCCTTGCATGTGAAATTTCTCTAGTATCTCCCAAGCATACTTGCCTTGAGACACAAATAGTTCACCTTCCCGCTGCCATATTTCCAATCCAAGGAAATAATGAAGGAGTCCCAAATCCTTCATCTCAAACTCCTTTGCAAGATTTGCCTTGCATGAGTGTATCAACTGCTCTTCACCCATTAGTATTAAATCATCAACATAAAGAACAATGATTAAAACCTTACCCTCCACCACAATTTGGTACACGTTTTCATCTGCCTCACTCTTGGTGAAGCCAAGTCCAGTGAAATAGTTGTCGATCTGAGTGTACCAAGCACGTGGTGCTTGCTTCAGCCTATAAAACTCTCTTTTAATCCTGCACACATGCGACTCGCTGCAGTAGATCCCAAATCCTTCAGGATGCTCAATGTACACCTCTTCCTCAATGATCCCATTAAGGAATGTAGTCTTCACATCCATTTGATGAATGTGCCAACCCATCTGCGCTGAGAGAGCAAGGATGGTCCTTATGGAAGAATATCGTGCGACAGGTGCAAGGGTTTCTTCATAATCAATCCCCTCGATCTATGAGAAGCCCCGGGCAACAAATATTTCCTTATACTTCTCGACGCTCCCATCAGCACCTTGCTTTACCTTGTAGATCCATCTTGATCCTACAACTGATTTTCCCATCGGCCTTGGAACAATCTCCCAAGCACTGTTTCTGACAATGGAATCATATTCCTCCACCATGGAATCTACCCATGTGGGCCCTTGCACTACTTCTTCAAAAGAAGATGGATCTGTCACGATACACTTTCTCATAAGAGCCATGTATCCAGTAAATTGGTTAGGTGACTGTCTCTGTCTGCGTTGTGATGTAGGTACTCCTACATTCTGTGCCGCATCAAGCTTCAGTGTCTCAGCTTCTGTGGTCCACTTCCTGCCTTGTCTAATGTTTAGTTCCGCATGAGTGGACTACTACACTCCATGAATCTCCTCTGGTGGCTTATCCACATCTAGAGGCTCATCTTTGGGAAAAAGAAGTTCCTCCTCTACTTGCAAGTATGGCTCCCCCTCAAGAGACAACTTCATGGATTTCACATCATTGAATTTTATATCCCGTCGCAGCACAGTCATCCAACTGTCTGGAAAATACACACGATAATTATGGGGTGTTTCTATGTACCCCACAAATATCCCAACTTCTGTAGTCAGCTTCAGCTTCTTCCTGGCATCCTTTGTCACATGAATGTAAACAGATGAGCCAAAAATCTTCAAATGAGAAATATCAAGCTTCTTACCGATAAAATCTTCTTCAGGTGTACTCATGCCAATTACTCTATGAGGACAATGGTTTTGCACATAAACCATAGTGTTGCATGCTTCCACCCACAAGTGCATCGGTAGGCCCTGGTCGTGCATCATCGCTCGTGCAGCACCCACGATTGTTCTATTCTTCCTCTCTGTGACCCCATTCTGTTGTGGGTTATGAGGCGCTATGAGTTCTCTTCGAATTCCTTGTTTTCTACAGAAGTCTTTGAATTTGCTCGAGATGTATTCACCACCATTATCGCTTCGTAGAGCTTTCACTTGCTTCCCCAACTCATTCTCCACCAATGCTTTGAACTCACAGAACTTTGAGAACGTTTCCCTCTTCTTCTACATGAATAATATCCAGCATCTATGAGAATAGTCATAAAAAATATAACATAATACCTGTGGTTTACTGTTGAAGCAACCGAGAAAGGTCCACACACGTCTAAGTGAATTCTCTCCAGGATCACCGAAGCACGGTTCTCCTTGTCATGAAAGGTGGCCTTCACAAACTTACCCATAGTACACCCCCTGCACTAATCTGACTGTGCAAGAGTACCCTTGGGAATTCTAGTAGAAATCTGCTGCAAAATCTTCAAAGCACCATGGTGAAGATGGCCCAATCTGTTGTGCCATAATTCGCCCTCATCCCGACTTACCACTTCTTCTTCTGTGCCCACCATTGCAGTGCAGCCATCTACCTCCAGCTTGTAGAGATTCTTAATTTTAACCCCTATATTCTTGGTTTGAACCGTTATTTTATGTCGAAGGAAGGCTTTTCCCTCACTTATAACAACATCATAACCTTTGTCTTCCAACATTGCGACCGAGACCAAGTTCTTCTTCAAACCTAGAAAATACATAACATCATTCAACAAGAATGGATTACCAGACTCCCTCTCAAAGGTAATGGTCCCAATGCCAGTCGCACTGTACCAACCATTTTCTTCCATCTCTATATGCATCTAGAGGTCCTTCTCCTCCAAGTCACTAAACAACTCCTTGTCTCCCGTCATATGGAAAGACGCACCACTATCCAGATACCACACCGATCCCATATAGCTTAAAACCAAGCATGTGATCAAAGATAAATAAATTTCAAATTGCGATGCTAAGGCCTCTCCAGCTGCAGCTCCAACAACCTTCATGTTCTTCTTCTTCTGTGGGCAATTAGTGGTGAAATGCCCATGTTCGTGACAGTGAAAACACTTCACCTTGGACAAATCCTGTTTCTTGCCTTTAGCTTCGGATTTTGAAGGAAATTTCTTCCCCATCCCCTTCCTTTCTTTGGCAGCCAAAGTGAAATTCTCTTCATCTTCATTCTTCGATGAAGAGCCATCCCTGGTATCCCCCCTTATCTTCTCCTGCACAAGATTCGACCAAAGTTGCTCCCATCCCGACAGTTTCTCCCGTCCATTGACAGAGTCTTCGTAGCTATGCCAACTCTTTGGAAGCCTAAGGAGAGCCAAGCTCACCAAGTCTTCATCATCAACAGTAACCCCCACACTTCCCATTTCATCCTTGCAGTGGACAAACTTCGTGAGGTATTTTGGAATACTGTCGCCCTTCTCCATTTTTATTTTTCTGAGCTTGTCTTTAAGCGCCAAATTCCTCTGGTTGCTTCTGCTTTGGAAAAAATCTGTCAAAGCCTTCCACATTAAGAATGGAGTGGCTTTCCCATGAAGGCTAGACATAATATGGTCCTTCACACCTTCCAACATAATTCTTCTTGTCTTTTCTATCTTCTTTCGCCATGCGTCAAGTAATGCAGCATCGCTAGATCCTGGCTTAGGAACATTGCTATCGATGAACTCCTTCAATCCATTATCCTCCAGAACCACCTCCATCCTATCCTTCCAGGCTATGTAATTTGAGCTCCCTTCAAGGGAAAACTCCAATCGCAACCCATTGAAAGATATTTCAATGTATACTCAACTTCTAAACCAAGAATCTTCTGTAGTAAATTCGAATTGTCCACCAGCACAAACTCAATAATTCTTCACAATTGCAATCTTCAAGAATTAACACTGCTCTAATACCATGTAGAAATTACTATACATTAAGTATGCATACATCCATCTTCCCCTGATCTCACAATATTTAACTTATTGAAAAATATAGAATCATTCCATTGTTAATCTTTTGTAGAAAATTAATTTCAAACACATGTGAAGCATAAATAAAAACAACTGCACATAACATAGTTGTTTAACGGGAAAGCCTGAAGCTGAAAACCCAAACTATCATATATTATGTATCATGTATATCATGTAACAATCTCATAAAAATCTTAGTACATCAAGCTCTCAGTATAATCAATCGTCACACACTAAGATAGAAGAAATCTGCAAATCCATGCATTGATCTCTGCCCTCCTGCTAGCCTGCCTCCACTATGCAATCCATGCTGAAGAATAGCTCTGAATGAATTCTAATTACCCTTGCATTGACTGTGGAATCCTCATTTGAAAGTCCAATGTGTGTGTGGTGCAATCAATGCATCACTAGAGTCACAACAAATAGTCCATCTTGCCCTTTCACCTATCTCTCCACTGGGTCTCCACTGGAACTGACATGCACTGTATTTAACTACTGTATTGTTCAGTTGATTAATGAGTTATTATTTGTGAATTAATTAAATAATTAATTCAGTCCACTCTCACTAGTGTATCATTCAGTTAGACTAGATAAAACTAGCTCAACTGAGTCTAACTGAGTTAAATTGAATACAACTCCATGAACTACTCTTCCAAATCTCTCATAAATTTTCCACTTCAATTATAACGGAGTCCTCCATGCATGAACCACCAGTAAACCCTAGGAAATGCTTAATTCCTTCAGCCCACTGATTTGCCAAATTTGTGCACTAAAATTAAGTGCTCCAAGAGAATAATTTGTTGTTTATTGTCAGATTATTATTAAGAGCTAATAATCATCGACACCTCTATTTTTAGATTGAAGATCTATAAATAGACTTCGCCCAATCTAAAAATACAATTTTATCTATTTTTCCAACTTTATCAACCATCCACAAACAACATCCTGCAACTTCTAAAATATTATCACCATGTCTAAAAATAGACTTGTGCCAAAAATAGCCTACGGGCCCTTAACTCTTTTCACTAAGCTCATAATCTTGTTGAATCTCAACATTTTAGGAGTCTCACACAATTTTTTTTTTATCATTCCACTAGGTCATGCAAAAAATTAGTCACTTATGGTAGCCCTAGGTCCAAAAATAATCACTCTTCCAAAACTTTGATTGCTTGTTGGCATATCTCCATACCTTGCTAACTATACATCATCCATAAAATCAATATCAATCATGTCATCTTGAAATTCAATTCTTTAAAGGCTCATTAGGTCTTTTACGGTTTTTCAAGGTTTCATTAGGTCACTATGGATTCCAAGGTTCAATAAAAATCCATTCCATTACATAAGACCAGCAAGAAAAGGGCGATCCAAATAAACTTCTCTTCACTAGGTGAAGATGATTTGTGAAGAAATATCTCATTTCAGCATGTAATTTTAAGTTCAAATGTAGTTTTTATATTTTTCATTATGTAATTTATGTCTTTTAAATGTAATAATTTCATCATCCTAAAGTTGCTAACTTGTTGTTCCAAAGATGCCAAAGCGCCAAAAGTGTAAATTCAAAGAGTTCCTAGTCCATCAAAGCTATCAATTTCCAAAGAAAGGAATTCAAAATCAAAGGTAAAAGTTTCAAAGGGTTAAAGTGAAAACAAGAGGGAAAAGTGGGTCCCAAAGCTTAAAGCATCCAATTCATCAACTATAAAGCTCATTCAAAGATCAAAAAATCTTCATTTTCTCTCCATGTTATCAAGGCATCACTCACATAGCTCGGAAAATCAGATTTGAAGGGTGCAAAGTTAAAAAACTTCAAAGCGTTGCACATAGAAGCCTTGGAAATGCACATAGAACCTTGGCGTTGTGCATAGAGCCAGAGGTGCTGCACACCTGGAAAACTTCATTTGCAGCCTCCCAAACTTTGTGCCAACACTCCTAACCTTCAACAAAGCTTGTCACTCCTTCTTGGAAAGTAATTAAGTCACCATAACACCCTCCTTCCATTCCTCAAGTGTAAATTTCATGGTATTTAAGTTTTTGTGAAAATTTTGGAGAGTTAAAGGTTACAAACCTTAGTTTTGTTTCTTAATCCCAAAACTTGACCCTTGAAGACCCCTTTAAACCATCCCTACATCACAATATCTTATCCCTACCCCTATATCATCAAATCCCTATCCCAAACACTTTTACCCCATAAACCCTAAGACCTAGGTACTTCAAATTCCTAGGCTCCCAAATCCCCATACTTGTAATAAAATTCTTAATCCCAAATCCCACAACCTTTCCACTCCTTGTCACCTTCATTAATTCAATAACCCCTTCCCCCTTCTCCCTAATTTTTTCCATCCCATTCCCCACTCCCTAAAACCTACATTTCACTCCCAATTCATCTCCAAAGGGTTTCTCACCAAGACACCATGGAAGAATAAAATAGATAATTCAATGAGGAAGAAGGAAGGGAAGAGAGGAGGCCACACAAAGGAGGGAACATCATCAGACTTGAACCTAAAAATACCATAGAACTCATGGACTCTTCCATGACAGTGACATGTTTCAAGCATGTAGGATGCTTTGACTTTTGTGAGAAAATACAAAAGGTCCAACATCACCCTGTTTTGAGCAGGCTTTTCATATCTAATCTTCATGATAACAAGGTAACCCATGCTGGTGTCACTTTCATAATATCTACATCTATCATAACAGATGCCACCAAAATTCCAAATTTTGGTAAAAAATGGTACAAGGAAAAGGGATTGGAGAGTAATTACTTTGACCCATATATCAAGCCAAGCTTCAAGAATGAAAGAAAAGGGTTCTTTCCTTTCTCTTACCTCCTGGATAGGTATGTCCCCATGATGAAAATCATCATGAGATACTTTTCTCGTGAAGGAAGGTTTTCTAGACTCTACACCTATCATATCAGGTTATCAATGCACTTCACAAGGGTCAAGATGCTCAACATACCTTTTTTTCTCTTTAGGGACATTGAAAAAATGGCATACATTGTTCAAAAGAGAGATTATGATCACCAAATGAAAATTCTCTCACCACTCTCTCATAAAGATCATTGTCCTCCATCATCTTGATAAATTGAACAACTCATGTGACACCTTAATAGCTAATGAAATATTTATTGCTCCACCAATTCAACATGCTCAAGTTGTGCCTCCACCATCTCATCCTTCCACATCCATTCCTCCATCTGAGCCCACAGTACCTACTTCTTCATCAGCTCAAATTACTTCGCCCATGTCACCACCTGTTGTCCTTTGAGATGATTGTGGTCAATAATCATGCCAAAGCATCTAAAATGTTTTTGTTTGTGTTTTGAAATATTTGGAGGACCAATGCATAAGATATTTTTTAATCAAACAGTTAAGATTTTAATTCTTGTAGATAATATCAATAATTATAAGTAAGGGTTGTTTATTCATCTCATACAGTGATTAAGATTTTATGATTTCGATTAAGTAGACTTATGTAAGAGAATATGATAAATTAAATATTCAGATTGAACTATTCAATAAACCATAAGTTGTAAAACTTTTAAACAATGTTTAGAAGTTCAACAAAATATATCTAACATCACCAAGATATTGACAATTTATAGATAAAAGGGACTTACATTAACAGATTGTCAAGTAAATCATTCTTTATAATAATTATAACTTCAAGAGGAATTATAAGGTTGCTGAAACATGGTCAACCTCACCTAGTTATCTTGATAATAATTAAATATATGAAGTAACAAAATGACTAAAAACTGGAAAACTCACAGGAGAAGACAGAGCTATATGAGATAAGTTCAGAATCCTACTTGTATTATTGATGATCAAAAAGACTTATTACAATTTTTTCTTTTCAAAATCTACTCATCCAAGGGTGCAACCCTTGATAACTCGATATGAGATTTATTTATACTAATTAACAAAACTTTAGAAATATCTTTAACTGATTTACAATAGTAGTATAGAACAATAAATGAAGGAGATAGATAGATGGAGTGTCTTTGTTTTTTTGGAGGTGTTGATGATTCAACCTCTTTTTCATGAAAGCTTTTACTGACTTGTCCTTTTTCGTTGGAAGCTATTGATGACTTGGCTCTTCAAAATATGATGTGCTGGAATGTTGCAAAATTAATATTTTACTTGATGGTTTCACCAAACTTATCCCACTGATCTTCACTTGGAATTTCTACATCCATCATTTTCCTAAATATTTCATCCACTTCAGTGAATCTATCAAAATTTGGTTTTTGGATAACTAACTGTTTCATTTGATGCTAAATAACCAAATCAAACTGTAGATCTTCAAGAAAATCTTTGCCTGTAATGTGACCTTTGATACCTACAAACTTTGTTTTGTATATTGAAATTGTATATAACTTTGTGCAATAATATTTTAACTTGACCAACTTATCATCTAATCCAACTAAATCTGGAAGACCTTTCTGATTTAAAACATTAAATTTAGTATGAAACCTTTGAACCATAACGTTTAAAGCTTCAAACTTAGTTTGCAACTGGTTGATCAAGTTTCTTTTTTGTAAAACCTTCTTTATCTCCAAAATGGTTGCAGTCATGTCTGAGATATTGCTTGCTTCCAACTCCTCTCTTTTCTTTGAATTAAGAACCTTGATCATATCAGAAGCTTCACTTGGCTTCTGTTTAAGTTGATCCTTCTACTCTTGAACTCTTGTTCTACATTTGTTGATGAGTTCCTGTTGCTCGAAGATGATCTGTATAGATGGCCATATTTCAGTTATGGACTCGCTGATGTTTTCCCAGATACTCTACTTGGCTTCTCCTAAATTTAGTGCCATCAAAGTTTCACTTTCCAGTTCTTTAATTTTAATTTACAATTGATGAGTCTTATGCATTTATTCTAGATATGAAGTATCATTTTTAATATTTTGTGATTCAAGAACTTGAAACTTCTGATGTAGTTTCTCATGTGCTTGATTCTGAGTGGACAAATCTTTAGCCAGTTGTGTTGCATCAATTATGTTCAAGCATGCTGAGAGTTCTACACCTACAAAAGATGTTTGAGTTGCTAAATTAGGATCAGTATTCACCTGGACTGTTGATTTCTCTTTCAGAAGTTCTTCAATTTGTTCTTCCATTTTTATGATCTGCAATTTTGGTCAATAATTAACTTAAGCATTTCCTCCATGTCAGATTCATTTTGTGCCATCTCTTTAGTCCGTGGGTCTTCAGTCGAGGGTAGCTTGAGTTGTTTTCGCAGAGCATAAATGTCTTCATTTTTCTTCTTGATGATTTCTTCAACTCCCTTGTAGTCCTTAGGATCATATCCCACTTTTACTGCAAGTTCTTCCAATGTCTTTATCCTGTTGTCTTTAGCCAAACAAGAAAATTTCTCAATCTTCAATTTGGATTTCATATTTGACATTGCTTTTCGATTTTGAAAGAGACATATATATTGTAGTCATGGTTGAAAATATCATTTCTCCTGACTGCCTATGCATATCCATCTAGTCAATTGGATGTATGTGTCTTCAATCAAATGAGAAAACAATATTCTTATAGTCAGCATGTGTCTTTGGAAATGGCATTGTTGCTTGTAGAAAGGCCATCTGCATCCCGCCTTTCTCACTGTCAAAGCAAGTTAGAAGCCTATGTTGTGATGTAGATGTATGTTTCCAAAATTGGTTGTAAACATCTGATTTCAGTGCTTCATTCTTCTGCTTGATTTCTAGAAATTTGGAGAAAATATTTTTCTCTTCTGAAGAGTTGGCCTCTGAATGCTGGATGATTTATAGCGGCTCTCTTGTAGGTGATGCTAATGGAGGAGTCTAAGGAAGATTGGTGGATGTGGAGACTTGAGTATCTCCCAAATCTATGATCTCTGGTTGTTTTTCTTCTGAAAGCAAGGCAGAAGTAAGCTTTGGTTTCTTATGTTGTAAGATGAATCTTGCCATAATTTCCTTGGAATGTGGTGTCTCTTCTCTAACCATTTTTTGTTTTTTACTGTCAAGCACTGGTGTTTTTACATTTGAAGTAGAAATGAATTGTTCATCTACTTCTTGTAAAGTACCTCTACCCATTCATCCTGGTTCATGTACTTCTCTATTTCTTCTCTAGAGGTATGAGTGTAAGAGGTTGTCTTGATTTCAACCCTCAGAGCAGAAATAATGCCATGGGGGTCATATGACCGAGTAAAACTTGATTTAAAGCCCATCTTCTTTAATAGTGCATTTGCATCAGTAGCAACTGCTATGGTATTATAAATGAATGATCTGACACTGACCTTGATTTTAAATGGTGCTTTCCTCTTTCTTGAAACAAAATGCAATTCATCCATATTTAACATTTGTCTTATGTACTCTAAGGAGAAAATTATGATAGTCACATTTTTTGGAATTTTGTATGGTGGAAGATCACAACCATACACCCTTATCTCTATGTAATTCTTGTATAGATACCAATCACCAATTTTTTCTTGTTCACTAAGGTGTAGAAATATTTTAATGTCTTCTCCAATTCTAGGCTCTGATGAACTGGCAAGGAGCTTCCTGACTGGATGAATGAATAAATATATGAATTCTGAGAAAGAAGTGGTTGTGGATGAATCTATGACCAATTATTCCAGTGAATCACTGATTGATTCACTCCCTGTGCGTCTGGCTTATTGATGTGAATGGGCAACATATATGCTTGTTGAAAAAACATCATATGAATAATCACAGAAGAGTAGTTAAATTCTCCTTGTGTGGTGAAATTCATGAATTGTTCATGTATAATATTAGCCAAGAAATGGTTGTAATTGTACATAAACATTGGTGATTTGTCAAGACTGAAGATAGATAAGAAACCTAGGATGGGTTCATCAATGGTTTCATCGTTTGGGTATCCTAACAGATAAGAAAGGAGGGAGACACATTGTTTGGAAGCTATAGGAAAGATGGAGGATGCATATGGGGGATTTCTCTTTAGTAAATCTGCATCCTCAAGTAGAAAAATGTCAAATATTTGAGCTCTCTAAGGGAAATATAATTTATGATAAAGATCCATGTGGGCAGTAGGAGAGAAATAGGATAAGGAGTTAGAAGGAGGGATGAGAAGCATCTAGTTAATGGTTTTAGGGGATATGTTGATCAGAACGTTTCCATTCTGAGCCACCGATGACTTGGTTATAGGATCATATTGCTTCTAACATGAGGCAATTAGATCCAGGAATGGGTGAGTTTGAGGGAATGCAAATAAAGGCAGCATAGACTCCAAAAACCTGATAGGGTCTTGGTTATACAGGTGCTTCTGTTTTAGCCACAAATGTAGCTCACATAAATCAAATTCACAGTGACATTCAGTAATTTTAAAATAGGTGCCAGCTAGGGGTATGAGGTAGAGATTGATTTATGGAGTTATAGGAATGTCTTCTACAACAGAGTTGGCACCTTCAGGAATGACCTTGAAAGATGGATGAGCGACCTCGAAAAGACCTCTGCAATATTGTTAACATTCTAGATTTCTTCTGTCACTTGTTTTTTACCTTTACCTTTTGGAGTCGTTTGCTTCTTGGTTTTGGCCTTAGGTGCCATGCTTGACTAGTATAGACTAGTATAGGACTTTAAATATTTGGGTTACAGAAATGATGTGAGGGTTTCAGGAATATTAAGGGAGATTGCAGAAATGATAATTCATTGTGGAATGAAATGGAGGATGAATGCAATTTGAAGGCAAAGGTAAAGTAATGAACGAGAGATTGTTGGAAATTTTATAGATTGGAATTTGGGTTTAACAGTCGTGGATAATAGTCAAATGAGGTTTAACTATGTAACGGTATGATTAACGGGTATAATGGAGTGAATTTATTGGCTAACGGGACAATTAACGAGTATAATTGAGCATTAGGGAGTAACATACAAGTGACCTGGAGGGATATCACTCATTGACGGATCAATGGTTGTGGCACGGACAAACGACTGTGAGGGTTCGAAAACCGGAGGTGGATTTCAAGGGGGGGGGTACCTCTCGGTTTCCTGTTTTAGGCGTAGGGGGTGCGAAGTCACATGGTGCTGCCACGTCATGGAAAAGAGCGGCCATTAAAACCAGAGTTCGAACCCCCCTCCCCTCGCATTAACAAGAAATAGGTGAAGGGGGTGCGAAGTTGATCTCCGTCGTAGATCTGAGGGGAGCTCAAGATCTATCGTCGGAATTTGCAAGCGCTTTATTCTCCATGTGATTTGACTGCTTTTTCGTTTAGTGACATTATGATAAAATACATATGTGCACATATTTATATTAATTTAATCAATGATTATAAAACCCCCTTTTCAAAGGTTTAAACATACATGAATTAAATGTTTACATTTTGAAAATATGACGCATTTAAACAGGCAGCCATTATTATTTTATCACTAAAGCATTAACATTTTTTTTATTTTATGCTTCCCTAACATTTTTTTTTCCTCCTTTATTTAGAGAAAACTATCCTATCATTTTTTCTAACATGGATGTAATAAAATATACTTTTCCTAAAATTTTATAAAATTTTATTTTTTATCCATGTTCTAACTTAGCATTTTATTTTTTATTTTTTAAACTACCATGCTAAATTATCAAAAAAAAATAATGTTACAACATCAACTCCAAATGGGGACTACTTCCCCCTGTGGGATGCAAAGAACAAGCAGTTCCATGTGCCTTCTCCTCAAGTTATGGAGTCTTTGTTGTAGAAAATAAACAGACTTCAAATGATAAAAGAAAATGATTATGTACAATGATGATGTAGGATCTCTTTCAATACTGGATATAGTGTTTCAAAAACCTATCATTCATAGGCGGTGTTGAAAAATTTCCTTCAAGATTTTATAGAAAAAATGTGTTGTTTCCTTTTACCTCTGCAATGCTGAGTGGCCCAAACCATAAATTGTCAAAATTTCCATGTTTTCCTTTATCTTCTCTCCTAGCATCCCATCTTAAAACTAAATATTCTTCTCTAAAATATCTTTCTCTTACCTTTATATCAAAGAGACTCTTCAATTTATTCTGATATTTCTTTAGTTTGTACTGAGTCTCATCTCTGTTTTCATTCAACTCAATGATCTGATTAATCCTTCTAGAAAAATAATCAGGTTCATCAGTAGATTCTTGTAGAAACTTGAGCACAGGGAAAGCTAAATTTGTAGGAAAAATAACATATTTTCCATAAAATAATTGGAATGGAAATTTACCTGTTGATCTCTTGGGAGAAATTTAGTTTGCCCAAACTACATAAATCAAATGGTTGTCCCAGTTTTTCTTGTGGTCTTCTAAAGTTTTCTTGATTATTTTCACTAAACTCTTGTTAGATGATTCAGCAAGATTGTTTCCTTGTGGATAATAGGGAGTTGAGTGATGTAGCAGAATCTAATATTTCTGATAGAATTCTATGATTTTTATGTTGTTGAACGTTGTGACATTATCAGTGACTATTTGCTGTGGGCAACCAAATCTGGATAAAATATTCTCTTCAATGAATTTTATTACAACTGAGTTTGTAGCATTTCTTACAAGAATGGCTTCCACCCACTTGGTGAAATAGTTAGTAGCAGTTAAGATCCATCAGTGCTAATTAATGGAGGTTGGGTGGATTTCACCTATAAAATCTAATCCCCACTAAATAAATGGTGCTAAAAAAACTACTGGAACTAGTGGAAGAGCTGCTAATTTTTCTTACCAACAAACATCTGACATGGAACACAGGCTATGAATTTTGATCCTACTTGTGGAAATAAATTAGGCCAATAGGATCATGCCCTCAATATCTTGTATGTTGTTTCTCTCCAAGCATAATGACCTCCATAAATTCCTCCATGAAACTGATCAATGATTCCTTCAGTCTCTGATTTTTTTAGGCAAAGTAGTAGAATATTAAGAGGATCCTTCCAGCATAAGTTGGCATTGATAATGCAGTATTTGATGGATTTCAACTTGAGAATTTTGCACTGGTTTTTGGAAAAATAAGTTGGACATTCCAAATGAATCAGAAAATGAACAATTTCTACATACCAATCTAATAAATAAAACTTCTCATCAATATGAAAAAGGACTGCCTGAGTTGAAGGAGAAGGTTCTTGTGTATTCTTTCCTTGTACTCCATGGGAAGGTTCATGTGGATTCTCCCATTCCGCATTCAAGGAAGGTTCTTAAGGATTCTCCCTTTCCAAATTTGAAGAAGTTTCTTGTGGATGCTTCTCTGAAATTTCAAAAATAGAGTTTATGCCCAATACTTTAAAATTGGATTCAGCTAACAACTTAGCTAAACCTTGCCCCTTTATTAACTTGGTAGTTTTGATGGTAAGATCAAACTCAAGGATTTGAGTTATCCATCTTCCCCTTCTGCCATCAGTTTCTAGCTGTGTGAGGATTGTTTTAACAGCATTATTGGGCACATAGGTAATGATAGTGGAATGGAGGATATACTTCCTAAAAGACTTTAGGGCTTGAACTAAGGCATAGGCTTGTTTTTCGATGATATCGTATCTGATTTCGGAATCTCTCATGACCTTAATAAATAATGCTAAAGGTTGATCATGGTAATCCTCATTCTTTTTCAAAAGGATAGCTGCAAGGGTAGTTTCAGAGGCAAAAGAGAACATGCTGAAAGGTTCTAAATAGTTTGGACTGGCTAATTTTGGGGCTTCGGAGACAACTTTCTTTATCTGGTCAAATGAAAATCTTGTAGAAACAGTCCACTTGACTTCATGGTTATTTCTGAGCATGTTTTTTATATCCTTCACTATTTCTACATGATTTGGTATAAACTTTCTCAAAAATTTAATTTTCCCTAAGAAAGCTTGAATCTCTTTCTTATTTCTAGGTAACGATAATGATTGAATAACAGAGACCCTTTTTGGGTCACTAACTACTCCATATTTTGAAATAATATGACCTAGTAATTTACCCTCTTTGATGGTGAATAATGAATTTTTAGGATTCAAAGAAATTTCAAACTTCCTGCACCTTTCAAAAACTTTTTTCAAATGCTTAAGATGTTTTGGATCTGATTCAGAGAATACAGTTAAATAATCAAGATAAATAACAATAAATTTGTTTACCTTCCCAACAAAAGCCAAGTCCATGGCTCTCTGAAATGTTGCTCCTGCGTTTTATAGACCAAAGGCCATCCGGGAATACATGAATGTACCCCAAGGTGCGGTAAAATTTGTCTTCTCTTTGTCTTCTGAATTCACCAATATTTGATTATAACCAGAAAATCCATCCAACATAGAGAGTTTGTTAGCATGTGACACTTTTTGAAGTAATTGATCCATCTTTGGAAGTGGGTAATTATCTTTCAAGGATGCTTTATTAAGGTTTCTAAAATCTACACAGAGTATTATTTCACCGTTATTTTTCCTCACATGGAATAAATTGTCAACCCAACTAGAGTATCTTAATGGGACAATAATTTGGGCATATAAAGTTTTTTCAGTTCTTTTTCTATGGTGGGAAAAAGAACTGGGTTCTTCCTTCTTAACTTCTGTTGGTAAGGGTTTACATCTGGTTTTAGTGGAATTTTATGCTCAATTAAAGATGTGTCATAAATTTTTAGATCAACATAAGACCAGGCAAAGACATCTTTATAATTCTTAAGAAGTTTGACATATTCAGTTTTAAGTTCTGGAGTTAATGATGCACAAAGTTTAATGTTTTTTTATTTCCTCATCAATGCCAATATTTGTGTCTTCTATGTCATTTTCTCGTGAAGCGGAGAATGGATTTTTGGGAACATCGTTTTGATCAAACAAATTTTCTAAAGGAACAAGTCCCTTGGGTATAAAATTATCTGATAATTGAATAATATCATGATAAACTACCTTTGAATTTAGATTTGATTTTTCCTTATTTTGGGTAGCTTCTTTACAGTCTGAATTATCCTCTTCAATTTGCAATACAGAAAATTTGTCAATGACTTGCAGAAAGGATTTTAATTATTCAGCATCCTAAAATATTTTCCAGTGTTGAAGTTTTTCTGGTATTGATGGCCTATATTTTATTTGTATTTGATATTGAATTTGAAAATGATCTGGAATCTTAAAATAACTAGCTGAAACAGCTAATGAATCTTCATGTAGGTTTTCATCTCTAGGAATAAAAGTGATATTAAAAGCATCAAAGGTATTTTCAATAGTGTCCCAAATATCATTTCTGTAAGGCCTAAGTCTAGGATGCTTCATTTGGAAAAGACTCCTAACTTGTATTACTATTAGTTCTGAGTTAGTGAAAACACTCAAAATTTTGACCTTTAAACTTCTAGCAAGCTGTAATCCTAGGATAAAAGCTTCATATTTAGCAACATTGTTTGTGACCTCAAAATATAATTTGCATGATTGTGTAATATTTTCTTCATCGGGTGAAATCAAAACAACTCCTACTCCAGCTCCATATTTGGTGCAATATCCATCAAAAAATAATATCCAAATTTCAGTTTGAACTAGTTTAGAGGTGTTAACGACACCCTCAATCTTGAGTTGAGAATCCTGTGAAGTGTCTGATAATAGTTGAAAAAAATTAAATTCTTGATCTATTGCATAAATGGGATGATTCCTAGCTCGATTAGCATTGCAAACAATGTTTAAGAATCTCACTTCTCTATACAATCTAAGGATCTATCCATTATATACAGGGATAGTGGCAAAAGACATATCCATTTAATGACTTCCTCCCAATTTTTCACAACATGATCTCGATAAAAGAATTCCAAATTTGGGAGGAATATCAGTGACAACTATGTCTATAACTACACTTTTAACTGGTATTTGATGTAAAGTTACCACTAGATCTTTAATGAGCCCTAAACCCCTAAACATTGCACCATCTTTGAATCAAAAGTATACAAGTCGTGATAGGTTCGAGTGATATCCAGATTTAGTTGTTCCATGATGACTTTAGGAATTAAATTGTGTGAAGCATGAGAATCAAGCATACAGTTGTATCATATTCATGGAATCATGCACCTTTAAAGTCAAATAGAAGGGTGGTATATATTCATCAATCATATCAGAACAAGGACCAAAAGCTATAGTGGGTCTTTAATTTTGTAGATTGATAATATCTCCTTCAACATCCATACTAGAATTTTGGATTCACTTTGAAACTTGACTTTTATACCCTGGGTTTTTAGAGTGTTCAGAAAGTGGAATTGAAATTTTGACTCTTTCTAATTCTTTCTCAACATTAAAGGCAGTAAAAATTGTTTTGTCAATCTGAGTAGAATCAGTTGACTGATTTAGAGGTTGAGAAGAAGTAGTTTGAGTTTCAATTGTTTTCATTTGAGTTTCAATCATTATAGGGTTCTTGGGAGGTCTACCAGGACCAGATATAGGGCTTAAGTCATATATTTTATTGACTTCTACAATCAGTAACTCAGAAAAATCTTGATACTTAGAAGCCTAAGAAGTATCTTGGTTTTCTTAAGGGATTTAATTTTAGGAAACAGGGACAATGGTGGTCTGAAAGGATGACGGATCTACAATATTAATGTCTTCAATAATAGAAAAAGTATTTTCCTTGGGTTGTCGATCATCAATCAACAATGGTGTAGGTACTTGTTTGTCATTATGAGGCCTCTGAAGAATTTGCAATGGAGCAACTTTATTATATTGACCTTGGGCCTGTGTTTGTGGTCTAGAAATATTTTGTTGGACTGCTCTTAGTTGAGTTTCAATCTTTCAAATTATATTGCATAGATTTCTACGAAGAGCTATGATTTCATCAATCTTTGAATCTTCTCTTTAAGACTTAGAGGAAGATGCTTCCTGATTTTTTAATTTCCTTTGGGATTTCTCTTCTTTAGCTTGAATTTTACTAGAAGCTGACCTATTGGCTTATACCTCAATAGCATTAGTCTGCATGTCTTGTTATTTATTATAAACCCTCTCCCTTAGCATAACTACAAATTCATCATTGAATACTTTTGAAAATGTGACCTTTGCAGCAGCTATTGGAGGTTTACAATCAACAGGCATTTTGTGGTAGATTTTGTTAAATCTTTTGATAAATTCAGCAATTGGTTCACCAAGATTTATTTTTAACTCTTCAAATTCAGTGAGAAGATAAACTACATCTTTCTTTACCCCCCATTGGTTTTTAAATATAGTTATATGTTCATTCCAAGTTTGAATAGAATCTGCCCTAAGTTGCCTAAACTAGATCCTAATGTTACCTTCCAAGGATTGTACAAATAATCTCATATAAACATCTTCATGCTCGATGTTCATATTGTCTGGGAAATCTAAGAATGAAGCTATATGATCTTCCACTAAGGGACATGTTTCTCCATTAAATCTTGGTAAATGTTTAAGATATCCATCACGAAAATTTCCCAAGATGTGGAAGAACAAGAGCAGCATACCTAGCTTGTATAATGGGTTGAAAATCCATGGATGATGAAGATGATGAGGAAGATGTGGATGAAGATGTAGGTGAATGAGTATTATAGGGTAGAGGAGAATATGAAGGAGGAGGAGGAAGTGAGGATCTTAAAGGGATTTTAGCAATTAACTTTTGAACTGATGGTGTTAAATATTCTTCCTTATATTCAAAAAATGGATTAGAATATACATAAAATTTCTCTTCTGGTTTATGATAGACTGGAGTAATAAAATCTATATGCTTAAATTTGTGTAAATCCAAGCCCAATTCTGTCTCATATGCAGGTGAATCTATAGGGAAATATGGCACTTGATATGACTCAAGTGAGACTTCCAACAAGGTTGACTTAAGATCTACTCCTTGTGAATAAAGTTCAGCAACTCAAGGAGTTAATTGAGTCAAATCAGGTTGGGATGATATTACTGAAAAGGGGTCTACATATCAACTTTCTTCGGGGTGAGGCTGAAGAGAAAGAAGCATAAATGTTCTGTTTTCTTTTCAAAGAGGCTTCTCTAACGCATCTTTCCGGATTTGTTAAAGGGTTAACAATCTCATATTAAGATCGAGATCTAGTGTGCTTAAAATGAGACAATTTGAATCAGTGGAATCGCTAGGTGAAATGTTTTGACCTATATCTTTATCCTTTATTCACCTTAAATGAAAAGGGAAAAATCTTTGTCCCAGCAATATTTAGCTTCTATTTTACGTCTCCCTGGCAATGGCGCCAATCTGATGTTGTCCTTTAAGATGATTGTGGTCAATAATGTTGCCAAAGAATATAAAAATGTTTTTGTGTGTGTTTTGGAATATTTGGAGGACCAATGCATATGATAGATTTTAATCAAATAGTAAAGGTTTTTAAATCTTGCAGATAATATCAATAATTATAAGTAAGGGTTGTTTGTTCATCTCATTCAGTGATTAGGATTTTATGATTTCTATTAAGTAGACTTATGTAAGAAAATATGATTATTAAATATTCATATTGAACCATTCAATAAACCATAAGTTGGAAAATTTTAAACAATGTTTAGAAGTTCAACAAAATATATCTAACATCACCAAGATACTGAAAATTTATAGATAAAAGGGACTTACATTAACACATTTTCAAGTAAATCATTCTTTATAATAATTATAACTTTAGGAGGAATTATAAGGTTGCTGAAACGCAGTCAACCTCACCTAGTTATCTTGATAATAATTAAATATATGAAGAAAAAAAATGACTGAAAACTGGAAAAATAACAGGAGAAGACAAAGTTGTATGAGATACTAAATTTCAGAATCATTATTGTATTATCGATGATCAAAAAGACTTATTACAATTTCTACTTTTCAAAATCTGCTCATCCAAGGGTGCAACCCTTAATAACTCGATTTGAGAGTTATTTATACTAATTAACAAAAATTTAGAAATATATTTAACTGATTTACAATAATAGGATAGAAGAATAAACGAAGGAGACATATAGATGGAGTGTCTCTGTTTTTCTGGAGGTTGTTGATGATTAGAACTCTTTTTGGTGAAAGTTGTTTTTGACTTGTCCTTTTTCATTGGAAGCTGTTGCTAACTTGTCTCTTCAAAATCTGATGTGTTGGAATTCTGAAAAATTAATCTTTTACTCTATGGTTTCACAAAACTTATCCCACTGATATTCACTTGGGATTTCTACATTCATCATTTTCCTAAAGATTTCATCCACTTCAGTGAATCTGTCAAAATTTGGTTTTTGGATAAATAACTATTTGATTTGATGTTGAATAACCAAATCAAACTGTAGAGCTTCAAGAAAAGCTCTACATGTAATGTGACCTTTGATACCTACAAAATTTGTTTTGTCTATTGCAATTGTATATAACTTTTTGTAATAATATTGTAACTTGAACAACTTGTCATCTAATCCAACTCGACCTGGTAGACCTTTCTGATTTAAAACATTAAATTTAGTATGAAACCTTTGAACCATAAAATTTAAAGCTTCACACTTGGTCTACAACTGGTTGATTAGCTTTCTTTTTTGAAAAACCTTCTTTATCTCCAAAATGGTTGCAGTCTTGTCTGAGATATTGATTGCTTCCAACTCCTCTTTGTTCTTTGAATTAATAACCTTGATCATATGAGAAGCTTCACTTGGCTTATGTTTGAGTTTATCCTTCTACTCTTGAATTGTTGTTCTGCATTTGTTGATGAGTTCCTATTGCTCGAAGATGATCTGTATAGATGGAAATATTTCAGTTATGGACTCATTGATGTTTTCCCATATATTCTTCTTAGCTTCTCCTAAAGTTGATGCCATCAAAGTTTCACTTTCTAGCTCTTTAATTTTAAGTTCCAACTGATGAGTCTTTTGCATTTCTTCTAGATCTAAAGTGTCATTTCTAATCTTTTGTGACTCAAGAAGTTGAAACTTATGATGTAGTTTCTCATGTGCATGCTTCTGAGTGGAAAAATGTTTAGCTGGTTGTGCTGCATCAGTTATGTTCAAGGTTGCTGAGAGTTCTGCACCTGCAGAAAATGTTTGAGTTGCTAAAGTAGGATCAGTATTCACCTGGAGTGTTTATTTCTCTTTCAGCAGATCTCCAATTTGTTCTTCCATTTTTCTTATATGAAGATTTTGATCAATAATTAACTTAAGCATTTCCTCCTTGTCAGATTCCTTTTGTGCCATGTCTTTAGTCTGTGGGTCTTCAGTCGAGGGTAGCTTGTGTTGTTTTCGAAGAGCAGCAATATCTGCATTTTTCTTCTTGATTATTTCTTTAGCTGCCTTGCAATTCTTAGGATTATATCCCACTTTTAATACATGTTATTCCAATGTCTTTATCTTGTTGAATTTAGCCAAACAAGAAAATTTCTCAATCTTCAACTGGGATTGCATATTTGACAGTGCTACATTCTATTTTGAAATATACATAGTTGTTGTATTCATGCTTGAAAATAGCATTTCTCTTGACTACCTGTGCATATCCATCTGGTCAATTGGATGTATGTGTCTTGCATCAAATAAGAAAACAATATTCTTATAGTCAACATACATCTTTGGAAATGGCATTGTTGCTTGCAGAAAGGCCATCTGCATCCTGCCTTTCTCATAGTCAAAGGCAGTGAGAAGCCTGTGTTGTGATGTATATGTATGTTTCCAAAATTGGTTGTAAAAATCTGATTTCAGTGCTTCATTCTTCTTCTTGGTTTCTAGAAATTTGGAGAAAACATTATGCTCTTCTGAAGAGATGGCCTTTGAATTTTGGATGATTTCTAGCGGCTCTCTTTCAGGTGATGTTGATGGAGGAGTCCGAGGAACATTGGTGGATGTGGAGACTTGAGTATCTCCCAAATCTATGTTTTCTGGCTTTTTGTCTTCTGAAAGAAAGGTAGAAGTAAGATTTGGTTTCTTACGCTGTAGGATGAATCCTGTCATAATTTCCTTGGAATGTGGTGTCTCTTCTCTAACCCTTTTTTGTCATACTGTCAGGCACTGGTGTTTGTACATTCGAAGTAGAAATGACTTGTTCATCTGCTTCTTGTAAAGTACCTTCTACCCATTCATCCTGGTTAATGTACTTCTCTATTTCTACTCTAGAGGTATGAGTGTAAGAGGTTGTCTTGAGTTCAACCCTCAGAGCATAAATAATGCCATGGGGGTCATATGACCAAGTAAAACTTGATTGAAAAAACATCTTCTTTAATAGTGCATCTGCAACAGTACTACCTGCTCTGGTATTAAAAATGAATGATCCAACACTGGCCTTGATTTTAAACTGTACTTTCCACTTTCCTGAAACAAAATGCAATTCATCCATATTTAAAATTCTTATTATGTACTCTAAGGAGAAAATTCTCATAGGCACATATTTTGGAATTTTGTATGGTGGAAGCTCATAGCCATACACCCTGATCTCTATGTAATTCTTGTACAAAAACCAATCACCTGTTTTTTCTTGTTCACTGAGGTGAAGAAACATTTTAATGTCTTCTCCAATTCTAGGCTCTAATGAACTAGTAAGGAGTTGCTTGACTAGATGAATGAATGAATCTATAAATTCTGAGAAAGAAGTGGTTGTTGATGAAGCTCTGACCAATTATGTCTAGTGAATCACTGATTGATTCACTCCTTGCCCGTCCTTCTTGTTGATGTGAATGGGAAACATATCTGCTTGCTTAAACAAAATCATATGAATAATCACAGAAGAGTAGTTAAATTCTCCTTGTGTGGTGAAATTCATGAATTGTTCATGTATAATATCAGCCAAGAAATGGTTGTAATTGTACATAAAAATTGGTGGTTTTTCAAGACTAAAGATAGATAAGAAAGCTAGGATGGGTTCATCAACGGTTTCATCATTTGGGTATCCTAAAAAATAAGAAAGGAGGGAGATACAATTTTTGGAAGCTATAGGAAAGATGGAGGATGCATATGGGGGATTTCTCTTTGGTAAATCTGCATCCTCAGGTAGGAAAATGT
Source organism: Pinus albicaulis (assembly GCA_034641835.2). Taxonomy (NCBI): domain Eukaryota; kingdom Viridiplantae; phylum Streptophyta; class Pinopsida; order Pinales; family Pinaceae; genus Pinus; species Pinus albicaulis. The sequence continues at coordinate 1,297,197,067 of CM076570.1, read as the reverse complement.
CAAATATTTGAGCTCTCTGAGGGAAAGATAATTTATGATAAATATCCATGAGGGAAGCAGGAGATAAATAGGATAAGGAGTCAGAAGGAGGGATGAGAAGCATCTGGTTAATGGTTTCAGGGGATATGGTGTTCAGAACGTTTCCATTCTAAGCCACCACTAACCTAGTTATAGGGTTATATTGCTTCTGACACCAGGCAATTAGATCTAGGAATGGTTGAGTTTGAGGGAAAGCTAACAAAGGAAACATAGACTCCCAAAACCTGATAGGATCTTGGTTATCCAAGTTCTTCTTTTTTAGCCACAAATGTAGCTCGTAGAAATTAAATTCACAGTGACAGTAAATAATTTTAAAATAGGCATTGGGTAGGCATATGAGGTCGAAATTGATTTGTGAAGTTGCAGGAATGTCTTCTGCAACAGATTTGGCAGCTTCAGGAATGAACTTGGTAGATGGATAAGCGACCTCGGATACAACCTCTACAATACTGTCAACATTATGGATTTCTTCTGTCACTCACTTTTTACCTTTACCTTTCAGAGTTGTTTGCTTCTTGGTTTTGGCCTTAGGTGCCATGCTTGACTGGTATAGACTAGTATAAGACTTTAAAGCTTTGGGTTACAGAAACGATGATAAGGTTTCGAGAATATGAAGGGCGATTTCAGAAATGATAATTCACTGTGGAATGAAACCAATGAGTTATAATGGAGTGAATTTATTGGCTAACGAGACTATTAACGGGTATAATGGAGCGTTAGGGAGTAACGGACAAGTGACGTGGAGGGATCTGACTCATTGACGGATCAATGGTTGTGGCGTGAACAAACAGTCGTGAGGGTTGGAAAACCAGAGGTGGATTTTAGGGGGGATACCTCCCGGCTTCCTCTTTTAGGTGGAGGAGGTGCGAAGTCACATGGTGCTTCCACGTCACAGAAAAGAGCAGCCATTAAAACCAGAGTTTGGACCCCCCTTCCTCGCGTTAACAAGAAATAGGCAAAGGGGGTGCGAATTTGATCTCCGTCGTAGATCTTAGGGGAGCTCAAGGTATACCGTCGGAATTTGCAAGCACTTTATTCTCCATGTGATTTGACTGCTTTGTCGTTTAGCAACCTTATGATAAAATTCACACACACACACACACACACACATATATATATATATATTAATTTAATCAATGAATATAAAACCCCTTTTTCAAAGGTTTAAACATACATGAATTAAATCTTTACATTCTAAAAATATGGCGCATTTAAACATGCGTCCATTATTATTTTATCACTAAAACATTAAAAAAAATTATTTCGTGCTTCCCTAACATTTTTTCTTTTGCCTCCTTTATTTAGAGCAAACTATCCTATCATATTTTCTAACATGGATGTAATAAAATATACTTTTCCTAACTTTTTATAAAATTTTCTTTTTTATCCATGTTCTAACTTAGCATTTTATTTTTTATTTTTTAAACTACCATGCTAACTTATCAAAAATAAATAATGTTACAACACCACCATCATCACCATTTCACACTCAGATTGGGTCATCTAGCGTGGTTAAGAAAAGTGAGCTTCAAAAGATCAAAGTAGTTGAGATAGATCCATTGGCTAAAACATATCAGAGAGGTCACATGCAGGTGTTTTCTCCGTAGATTGTGGAAGGGGCCCTACCTTCTTCACCAAAAAAGTAGGTACATAAGGGGAAATAAAAGATGGTAGAGGAGGATGTACATGAGGCATACATTCATGATGAGGATGACCTCAATCAAACAAAGACTGATTATGACCTTGTTGGTTTAGATGATGAGCATGATGATGACGCCTCCAAAATGATTATCAAGCAAAAGGATTCCCAAATCAATGAGCTTCAGAAAAAATTAGAGAGATCTCACTTTTTCATTGCATTCATGAGCAAGAAAATGAACAACTTAAAACCAAGCAGACCATCATGGAGATTCAACTTCTCAAGGCAAAAAGAGAAGAAAACAAGGAAAAGGCCTTGTTTGATGAGGCATATGTAAGGTATAGTGAAACCAATGAGGTACAAGAACAAGTTCCTAGGAGAAGGCCTAGGACTAGAGGGCTAAAAAGAGCTCTAGAACTAGAGAGACAAAAGTTGAGCTTGCTAATCAGGTCACTTTGAGTGAACAATTTGTAGTGGTAATTAATGAGAACCAAGAGAAATGGCTTGATAGGGCTAACCAACACCTAAAGAAGCTTTTGGAGAAGGAAAATAGGGATAATGATATATTGAGAAAGAGGTCCAAGCATTATGCCAAGAAAAACAAAATTGCAAGGTCAAAACTTAAAAAAGCCAATGCAAAAATTGAAGGCTTGACCATGCAAGAAGAGAAAAGAAGGCTTGATATCCTTGTTGAAGCCTCAATCCATGCCTAGCCATCATCATTAGCCAAAATTCAAAAATTTGTTTCAATTTTTGACACATTTTTGCAAAATTTTGGAGTTTTTTGCATAATTGGACAGTCAGGTGACAGTTGGACTGTCCTATGCGTGGTGCCCTAGGCATTGCGAACACTTTTGCGGCATACAATGGACAAACAGAGACCGCCATTGGATTCAAAATGATGAAGAAATGAACCCTGTCAATTTAATAAGGTTTTTGAGACAAATTGGTCAGTGAAAAGGGAAAAAAACACAGAAAAAATCATGTTTTTGCCCTCTTTTTTATCCTGGCGTTGTGCATAGATCAGTCTTGGGATAATCAATTTTTGGGAGGTCAAAATAGGTCAACTCTAGAAACCAAGAACATATTTGGAAATTATACTATATACGCTTTCCAATGAGCTATTCTGAGCTCAGTTTGGACATTGGTGACCCCTCCAAAAATTATCTTGAAGATGGCACTTTGCATAGGCCTTGGCACTGCACATAGGACAAATTTTTTGAATTTGCTAATATTTTCCTATTTTCTCAGTTTTCCAATTTGACCATGGTAAATGGGATTTTTACCAATGTAAATCATGAATTTAAAATTAAATATGATGTTTTACACTTATCTAGAGTAAATACATTAGGTGAAAATCTTCGATGACATGTAATGAATCTGTTTGCTAAAAGTGAGGGATGAGTCAGTTTGACCTCCCTACACTCTAGGTATACAACTCAGTTTTTGGTGGAAATTCTCCTCCTCTCATGGATTCGACCCCTAAGGATGGGAGGATTTGTTTTGTGGTCTATATCATGTAATTTTTGACTCATTTCACAGGTTGGAAATTGTTGGATGTTAAGGCATTGATGAGAGACTCTAGTGTAATCATTTTGGTAGGAAATTAATGAAAAGGTTGCAGCTATTTATTTGGGATACATGTGGTATGATAATTTAGCATTTTTTTCTTATGTCTCATTATGTATGAATATTTTGTTTCATGATCCATTTCATTTCTATGATATGCTGGTTTCTAAGTTTGATAAACAGAATACATCTCTCATGCTTTGTTTTGGAAAAACCTTCATATTTTGTCCATCTTCTTCAATTTATAGAGAATTCAAGCCTTTCCTTGCTCTTTCTATCATCTCACCTCTCTGATCCATCTCACCTTCAAACCCTAAGTGTTAGGTTTTCTACCTACCTTGCCCCATTGAATCTCTGCAACCCTAATCCTATTTTCCCTGACCTAGCCTCTATGACCTGATCCTCATTCAACAACCCAATTCAACCAAATAATACCCTTGTACTTATACCTAGCCTAAAACCATAATTTATCTAGCCTTCTTGGCTGTGATTTTATGGAGAGAGCCCTCTCCGGTTTGGTAGTGCTAGATACAAAGCCAAAAGATTGGTCTGTGGTTACCTCTGTTGGGATTTCTTCTTTAGCCTTAGAGATCTGGCAGAGTGATAACATATTGGCGCCATTGCCGGGTGATGAAAAATTTATTTTCCCTGGGTGTACGACAGGAAATTTTGGAATTTGATCCTTTAGATGATAGGGTAAAGTTTTAGAAAGGTTTATTTGATAATTGCAGTGCTAAGCTTGTAGAGTTGGCTTCGAGAAGGTGTACCAAAGAAAATCCCGATCCTAATCCAATTGATCCAGTAGATGATCCTGAGAAGATCTTTCAAAGTCATAGATATCAAACTACAAACATTCAGTTAGGACCAGTTCCATTGGTAAGATCAGTTTCTTTACCTGCTAAACTACTTTCTCTTGAAGATATACCCTATGATCTGAAATTTGAATTGTCGTTGTTTAAATCCAAGTCTGAAACCTCTTTATCCGACATAGTCTTCGATCCTTTAAGATTATCTGAGGTCAATTTATTGTATGAATTATACCTTAGTCCTCTGAAATATTGGTTTTTCAATGATATTAAGCCTAAATCTGACCTTGACATCAAAAATTGGATCCAATTCTACCATCAAGAGGAAATTTTTGTTTCAACTAAAACTCAAACTCAATCAATTGTAGTTTTTTCATTTTCACCTTTGACCTCATCATTCATACCTAATACTTCAATACCTACAACTTTTTTTGCGATACCTATTCAACCAATCCCTCCTGTTGTCAATCCAACACTTCACTCAGCAGGAATCATGGCAAGAGTTTACCCACTTATCTTACCTGCCCAATTGAATGACTTACCTCAAGGTTATGGCCAAAGACTCTTGTTGTTTGATGAAAACTCTACCATATCTACAAGAAAACATATTTTTAAGGTCACTGACTTCATATATTTGGAGGAAGTTGATGCTGACATTGAAAAAATGAGGATTATAGCCTAGAGCTTCTCTAGAGATGTCAAAGTTTGGTTTATGTCTCTAACTGCTAATTCCATTGCCACTCTAGACCAACTCACTGATTTTTTTATAGCCTGATGGGAGGTAAAGTAAAATCATTTACATTTTCTTGCTTGGTATGAGAACATTAAAAGAAATCTCAATGAATCAGTCCTAGATTTCAATACTCACTTCAAGGGAATTTATAATGCAATTCCCATTGAGATCAAGCCTCCTCCAGGCTTAGCTCTCATACGTTATCCAGATGTGTTTGATCTTGACATGGCTTACCAATTAAGGGAAATAAATCCAGCTACACTAGAGGATATGCAAAAGAATGCGGTCAACATTGAAGCAAATTTGTTGATTAAGAAAGCTAGAGCTAGGAATGAGAGAGGAGTTACTATTAAAGATGAACCATCCACCTCATCTTCCGATGCTAAGATGGATAAATTGATAAGAACTATTGAAAGGATGGTTGACAGGATGTCCATCACTTAGAAACAGCCTGAGGTCAGAAATCCTAAATACAGAGGTCAACAACAGCCGCAGTTAAGGATTAAGCAGAGAGAACAATGGGCTCCTGAACAACCACCACAGCAACAGCAGAAAATCAGGACACCCTTGTAGCAAATATGCTCAAGGAGAAGAAGAAGATGAAGACACAATTTTTGAGGAAAATATCCTTTTCAAAGTTGATGATCTGCCTATGTTTTTTTACTAAAGATGAGGGGTATTTTGAAAATAAAGATCAACCTAAAGATGAAGATTTTATCCTTGCCAATGATCATGAATTAGAAACTGAATCAGATGATTACTAGAGGGGGTTCTTGAATGCACTTAGTTCACAAAATAGGAAGATGTCATTGAGGGGCAGAGATGTGTCGGTTAATCCCATTCAGAAGAGAGCATCTCAGCATAAAGACACTCAAACAAGGAAGAATCCTCCAAGCAATCAGAGTAAGGGAAAAGAGCTTGTGGTCAAAAATTAGAATAATGTAAATCATCCATCCACAAGTCCAGCAAATAAGGAAAAGGAAAATCAGAAGAAAGAAATTCCACCAAAGGACCACGTTGTACAGCCAGACATCGTCATTAAAGAGGTAGACAAAACCACTCCCTTCAGTCTAGAAATAGAAATTTCAAAGTTAAAAGTGTCTATTCCTTTAACCGATCTTGTTAATAATAACCAGTATAAGTCCCATGTTGCCAATATGATTAAAGTAGATCCTTTTTCCGACATGGTCAATGTCGAATATGATCAACCCAAACTCATTTTTTGTCCCGCAATTGATGGTAAATTAGAAGATAGCGAGGTTCCCCCTTTTTACTTGACAATTATGGGAATTTTGAGGTCTAAAATGGGCCTCCTAAGGAAATTATAAAATAATAGTGGAAATAATAAAATAATATTTGATTACATCATCAAATTTTAGAGGGAAAAAATGAAAAACTATTTTTTCAACTCGTATTTTCAACTTATCTCCCTATGGATTTACTCAAATTTCGAGCAGAAATACTCATTGGATGCATAATTTGATTTCCCATCCAAGGAGTACCCATGTTGCATACTTTTGATGGACATTGCTACATGAAAAACTTGATTGTAAACACGCTTTTTCATGTATTTCTCATTTTTTGTTTAGTAGGGTCCATCGAAAGTATGCAACATGGGTACTCCTTCGATGAGGAATTAAATTTTGCATCCAACCAGTAATTTCACTCAAAATTTGAGTAAAAAATTAGAGTGATAAGTTGAAAATACGAGTTGAAAAAGTAGTTTTATTATTTTATTATTTTTTAATATTTTTACCTTTTTACTCAAAAAATGGTGAATCATCCCCCATGGTTGACATCATCATCTTGAATCCTATTAGTTCTTATAAAGTTTATTTTTGTTGTACATTTTTCTTAGGAGGCCCATTTTAAACCTCAAAATTCCCCTAATGTCTAAGAATCCACCAGTGCATTTTACATAATTCCATGTTAGACTCTGGAGCCTCCCACAATCTAATGCCAAAATCCATAATGGAGAAGTGCGGCCTTAACATCACTCGTCCATACCATGATTTATACTCCTTTGATTCAGGTAGAGTCAGTTGTATTGGCCTTATTAAATATTTTATAGTCTCCCTAGAGTAGATTTTGGAAAAAAAATGTTCTAATGGATGTGGTGGTAGCTGACATACTGCGACACTTTGGCATCCTGCTGTCAAGATCTGGGGGGGAATTACGAGGCACATTGCAATTAGACTTTTCTTATGAAACTATCCCTGTTTTCGGGCAACTGAACAAATTTTACTGTGAAACAAAGATGAAATATATTATCACAAGCAAAGAAAAGCCTAAAAATCATCCGATAAATGCTATACATACAGATTTAGAGTGATTAATTTGTTTAATGATAGCGGCTTAAATGATGTAGATAGCTAGCTAGTAGATGTAGAAGATGTTCCAGAGATCCATAATTGTATTAGAGAAGTTATAGAAAAATAAAAGTTGAATATGCCTAGCTCATCAGAACAAAAATCAGAAGAAGCATTGAAAAATTCAGAACAACAATCAGAGGAAGCAATGAAAGATTCAAAATATCCATTAGAAAAAGTGGAAGAAATTCCGGAAAAGCATGAAGAGATAGTTCAAAAAATTGAGCCAATAGAAATCAAAGTTTCAACACTTGGAGGATGAGAATGGTCTATGGTCCATGGAATTTGATGGTGCCCTAGGGAAAGATGGGGCAGGCATTGGAATCTAGGTTCACATTCCTTTTCATCACCAGAATAAGGTCCCTAAAAATGTTATATTGTGCTCTTATAAGTTAGCTTTTGATTGCACTAACAATGAAGGCGAGTATGAAGCACTGCTTACTAGCTGAAATATCTTGAAGAAAATAGGAGCAAGAAGGATTGTTGTTATGGTGATTCAAAACTTGTGATCAAGAAAGTTAAAGGCGAATATCAAGCTAACCATGCTCGAATGATACAATATAGGAATGTTGTACTAGATATTTTGAAAAATGTTTCAGGAGTGTATACTTACAATGGTGCCAAGGAATCAAAATCTCATGGTAGATTCATTGGCTAAAGCTGCAAGCAATTTTAAGATTCCCATATTTTCAAACAGGAAGTTTGAGATTCATTTGAAACACCGGCCTATTGTTCCCGATAACTTGTGGTATTGGAAAGTTTTATGGGATGATAAGCATATAAATAACTTTATCCAAGGTGAAGAAGAATTTGAGAATTGTTCCATAGATCAAATTTGTGATAAAGATGACCAGGATATAGAAGCAACTCATATAGATATACTACAGCTGAAAGACAAAAATATTCCAAAAGGTCTCATACCTTTGGAAGAATTGTTTGACAAAGCTCACATAGAAAGGAAGCCTACATTGATTCCTATGAAAAGGGGTGTTGAATATGTAAACATTGGGAAAGCCGAAAAACCAAAGATCGTTAAACTATCCAAGTCCTTATCTCCCAAGGTAAAGGCTAAATATGTTAAATTAATTTCTGATTTTTCTAATGTTTTCGGATGGGAATATGCAGATTTAAAGGTGTATGAAAAGAACATCATTCAACACACTATTCCAATCAAGTCCGATCAAAAGCCCTTTTGAAAAAATTTGAGAAGGATAAATCCCAGATTGCTATCATCAATTGAAAAAGAGGTAAATAGACTTTTCAAGTTTGGTATTATTGTTCCGATCAGATTCTCTGATTGGATTTCAAATTTGGTCGAGAAAGAATACTGGAGAAATCCTTCTCTGCATAGATTTCAGAAACTTGAACAAATTGTCCCTCAAGGACAGCTATGCATTTCTGAAGATGGACCATATACTTCAAAGAGTTTTCTGTTCTTCCTGAATGTCACTGTTGGATGGCTATTTGAGGTACAACCAAATTTTGGTGCATGAGGATGATCAAGACAAGACAACATTTACTAAACCTTGGGGCACGTTGAAATATGCAAAAATTCCATTTGGTTTGAAAAATGCAAGGGCCACATTCCAGTGGGCCATGGACATAACATTCGTCAATGAAAAAGATGTTTTCTTGGTTGTTTATTTAGATGACTTGACAGTATTTTCACATTATAATGATGAAAATTTGCACCATTTAATAACTATTTTTGAGAGATGCAGGAAGTTCGAATTATCTCTCAACCCAAAGAAAAGCCTTTTTGCCATGGAGGAGGGAGAACTCCTTCGTCACATCATCTCGAAGGATGGAATCCAGATTTACCCTTCTCATGTTCAAGAAATTCAACGGATTGATTTCCCTTGTAGAAATTTATTAATACTAATGTTTTACCAGATCCTCCTGATCTAACAATATTTATCTTCTTGCTAAATACGGAATCCTTCCATTGTTAATCTTACGGAAATTTAAAACTCAATTGCAAACACATGTGAATAACTTCAATCGCACATAACACAATTGTTTAACGGGAAAGATTAAAGATAAAAACCCCAATTATCATATATTATGTATATCAATGGAATCATGTAATAATCTCATACAAAGCTTAGTACATCAATATCTTAGTACAATCAACAATCTTTACACATTGTCATGCAGAAATTTGCATATCTATGCACCAATTTCTTGCCTCCTGACAACCTACCTCCATTGCGATATCCCTGTTGAAGAAGACCCCTGAATGAATTCAAATTGGCCTTTCCTTGACTGCGCAATCCTCATTGGAAACTCCAATGTATGTCAGATGCATTGAATGCATCACTATAGTCACAACGGATAGTCCATCTCACCCTTTCACCTATCTCTCCACTGGGTCTCCACTAGAACTAGCATGCAAGTAGTTAACTGCTGTATTTTTTCAGTTGTTAGTGAGTTGTTAGTTGTGAATTAATTAACTAATTAATTCACTAAATTGTCACTAGTGTATCTTTCAGTTAGACTAGATACAACTATCTCAACTGATTTTAACTCACTTAACTGAGTTAAACTAAATAAAAACTCCCATAACTACTCTTCCAACTCTGTCATAACTTTTCCACTTCAGTTCTAACTGAGTCCTCCATGCATGAGCCACCAATAACCCTAGGAATTGCGTAATTCCTTTAGCCCACTGATTTTCCAAATTTGTTCACTGAAATAAAATGCTCCAAGAGAATAAGTTGATATTTATTGTCGGATTATTATTAAGGGCTAATAATAATCGACATGCATCTATATTAGATTGACGATCTATAAATATACTTCACCCCATATTCTAAAAATAGAATTTCATATATTTTTTACATTTGACCAACCATCTACAAATAGCATCCTGCAACTTATAGAATATGTTCACCATGTCTAAAAATAGACATACACCTAAAAATAGCCTACGGGGCCCACTTAGTGAAGGTGCTTACTTTTCACTAAGCTCATCATCTTGTTGAATCTCAACACTCCCTCTCAACCAAATAGGTATTATCCTTCACCCCAATCCTGCCTATATGGTCTTCGAATTTGCTCCTGCTGAGCGCCTTCGTCAGAATATCTACATCCTGATCTTCCATAGGAATGTACTAAAGCAACATGACCTTCCGCTGCACACAATCTCTGATATGATGATACCGGATATCAATATGTTTAGATCTATAATGAAACACAGGATTAATCGAGATTTTAATGAAACTCTGATTATCACAATGTATCATTGTAGGATCTAAATGAGAACTGAACAAACCAACCAATATCTTCCTCATCCAGATAGCCTCACATGCAGCTTCACTTGCTGCCATGTATTCTACTTCCACTGAAATGAGTGCCACGAATATTTGTTTCCTTCTGTACCAAGAAACTGTTGTAGATCCAATACTAAAAACCCCTCCTAATGTGCTCTTTCTATCCATTGGGCTGCCTGCCCAATCTGCATTCGTGAAGACATGCAACTTCACCTCATCTGTATGTCTGTACCAAAAGCCATACTTAGATTTGCCCCTGAGATACCTCATGACATAATTTCCTGCCTTCCAAAAGAGCTTGGTACGCTTAACCATCGCTTGATAAAGTTGGTTCACCGCATAGCATATTTCCGGTCTTGTATTAACTAAATACATGAGTGAACCCACCAACTATCGATAAACAGTGGCATCCACTACCTCTGCCAATGTAGCATCCTCTTTCCTCCAATTTCCTGGAAGAGGAGTATCCATGGGCTTGCACTCCTCCATGTGAAACTTACCAAGTATCTCCCAAGCATACTTGCCTTGAGACACAAAAAGTTCACCTTCTCACTACCATACTTATAATCCAAGGAAATAATGAAGGAGGCCCAAATCCTTCATCTCAAAATCCTTTGCAAGATCTGCCTTGCATGAGTGTATCAATTGCTCATCACCCGTTAGTATTAAATCATCAACATAAAGAACAATGATTAAAAGCTTACCCTCCACCACAATTTGGTACAAGTTTACATCTGCCTCACCCTTGGTAAAGCCAAGTCTGGTGAAATAGTTGTCGATTCATGTGTACCAAGCACATGGTGCTTGCTTCAGCCCATACAACACTCTTTTGAGTCTACACACATGCAACTCACTGCTGAAGATCTCAAATCCTTCAGGCTGCTCAATGTACACCTCTTCCTCAATGACCCCATTAAGGAACACGGTCTTCACATCCATCTGATGAATGTGCCAACGCATCTGCGCTGAGAGAGCAAGGATGGTCCTTATGGAAGAATACCGTGCGACAGGTGCAAAGGTTTCTTCATAATCAATCCCCTCAATCTGTGAGAAGCCGCGAGTAAAAAATCTTGCCTTATACTTCTTGACGCTCCCATCAACAACTTGCTTTACCTTGTAGATCCATCTTGATCCTACCACTGATTTACCCACCAGCCTTGGAAAAATTTCCCAAGCATTGTTTCTGACAATGGAGTCATACTCCTCCACCATGGCATCTACCCATGTATGATCTTGCACTGCTTCTTCAAAATAATATGGCTCTGTCATGATACACTTGCTCATAAGAGACATGTATCCAGTAAATCAATCAAGTGATTGTCTCTATCTACATTGTGATCTAGGGACTCCTACATTCTATGCCACATCAAGCTTTAGTCTCTTAGCTTCTGTGGTATGCTTTCTGCCAGTTCTGATGTTTGGTTCTGCATGAGTGGACTCCTCCACTCCATGAATCTCCTCCTATGGTTGATCCACATCTAGAGGCTCATCTTTGGGAACAAGAAGTTCCTCCTCCGCATGCAAGTGTAGCTCCCTCTCAAGCGACAACTTCATGGCTTTCACCTCATTGAATTTTATATCCTGTCGCACCACAGTCATTTGACTGTTTGGAAAATACGCACGATAATTATGGGGTGTTTCTGGGTATCCCACAAATATCCCAACTTCTGCAGTCGGCTCTAGCTTTTTCCTAGCATCCTTTGTCACATGAATGTAAATAGATGAGACAAAAATCTTCAAATGAGAAATATCAGGCTTCTTACCAATAAAATCTTCTTCAGGTGTACTCATGCCAAGTACTCTATGAGGACAATGGTTTTGCACATAAATTGCAATGTTGCATGCTTCCTCCCATAAGTGCATCAGTAGGCCCTGGTCATGCATCATATCTCGTGCAACACCCACGATCGTTCTATTCTTCCTCTCTGTGACCCCATTCTGTTGTGGGTTATGAGGCACTTGAGTTCTCTTCGAATTCTCTCTTTGCTACAAAATTATTTGAATTCGTTCAAGATATATTCACCACCATTATCGCTCTGCAGAGCCTTCACTTTCTTCCCTGAATCCTTCTCCACCAATGCTTTAAACTCACAGAACTTTGAGAATGTTTCGCTCTTCTTCTGCATGAAGAAGATATAGTATCTACGAGAATAGTCATCAACAAAAATAACATAATACCTGTGTTTTTCTGTTGAAGCAACCGAGAAAGGTCCACACACATCTGTGTGAATTCTCTCCAGGATCATCGAAGCACGGTTCTCCTTCTCATGAAAGGTGGTCTTCACAAATTTACCCATATTACATCCCTTGCACTGATCTGACTACGCAAGAGTACCCTTTGGAATTCCAATAGAAATCTGATGTAAAATCTTCAAGATGCCATGGTGAAGATGGCCCAATTTTCTGTACCATAATTTTCCCTCATCCCGGCTCACCACTTCTTCTACTTTCCCCATCATTACAGCGTAGCCATCTACCTCCAACTTGTGAAGATTCTTAACTCGAATCCCTATCCTCTTTGTTTGACCTGTTGTTTTATGTCGCGGGAAAGCTTTTCCATCGCTAAAAACAAACTCATAACCTCTGTCCTCCAACATATTGGCCAAGACCAAGTTCTTCTTTAGACCTGGAACATGCATAACATCTTTCAATAGAAATGGTTTACTTGACTCCCTCTCAAAGGTAATGGTTCCAATACCGATCGCACTATATCTACCATCGTCACCCATCTCTATATGCATTTTGAGATCCTTCTCCTCCAAGTCACTAAATAACTCCTTATCTCCCGTCATATGGAAAGACGCACCACTATCAAGATACCACACTAATCCCATTGCGCTTGAAACCAAGCATGCGATCAAAGAGAAATCAAGTTCAAATTTCAAGGCTAAGGCCTCTCGAGCTACAGCTCCAACAACCTTCTAGTTCTTCTTTTTCTGTGGGCAGTTAGTGGTGAGATGCCCATGTTCGTGACAGTGAAAACACTTCACCTTGGACAAATCCAGCTTCTTGCCTTTAGCCTCATATTTTGGATGGGATTTCTTCCCCTTCCCTTTCCTTTCTTTGGCAGCCAAAGTGAAATTCTATTCATCATCATTCTTCGATGAAAATCCATCCCTGGTATTCCGCCTTATCTCCTCCTGCACAAGATCCGACCAAAGTCGCTCCCAATCCAACAGTTTCTCTCGTCCATTGACAAAGTCTTCATAGCTATGCCAACTCTTCGGAAGCCCAAGGAGAGCCAAGCTCACCAAGTAATCATCTGCAACTGTAATCCCCACACTTCCTAGCTCATCCCTACATTGGACAAACTTCGTGAGATATTTTGGAATACTGTCGCCCTTCTCCATTTTTATTTTTCTAGGCTTATCTTTCAGCGCCAATTTCCTATGGTAACTATTGCTTTGGAAAATATCTGTCAAAGCCTTCCACATTGCAAATGGAGTGGATTTCCCATGAAGTCTTGAAACAATATGGTCTTTCACACCTTCCAACATAATTCTTCTTATCTTTGCTACCTTCTTTTTCCATGCGTCAAGTAATGCAACATCGCTAGAATTAGGCTTAGGAACATCGGTATCGATGAACTCCTCCAGTCCATTATCTTAAAGCACCACCTCCATCCTATCCTTCTAGGCTATTTAATTCGAGCTACCCTCAAGGACATACTCCAATCGCAACCCATTAAAAGATATTTCAATGAAACCCATTAAAAGATATTTCAATGAATACTCAACTGTCGCACCAAGAAATTTCTACAACAAATTCGAATTTTCCACCAGCACAAAACACAACACCTCTTCACAATTGCAATCTCCAGTGATCAATAATACTCTGATGCCATGTATAAATTTATTAATACTGATGTATTACCGAATCCTCCTGATCTAAAAATATTTATCTTCTTTCTAAATACATAATCCTTCCACTATTAATCTTGCAGAAATTTAACACTCAATTGCAAACACATGTGAATAAATTCAATTGCACATAACACAGTTGTTTAACGGGAAATATTAGAGCTAAAAAACCCTAACGATCATATATTATGTATATCAATGGAATCATGTGATAATCTCGTACAAAGCTTGGTACATCAAGCTCTCAGTACAATCAACAATCACTACACACTGTCATGCAGAAATTTGCATATCTATGCACCAATTTCTTGCCTCCTGACAGCCTGCCTCCACTCCGCAATCCCTGTTGAAGAAGACCGTTGAATGAATTCGAATTGTCCTTGCCTTGAATGTGAAATCCTCATTGGCAACTCCAATGTGTGTTAGATGCATTGAATGCATCACTATATTCACAATGGATAGTCCATCTCACCCTTTCACCTATCTCTCCACTGGGTCTCCATTGGAACTAACATGCAAATAGTTAACTACTGTATTTTCTCAGTTGTTAGTGAGTTATTAGTTGTGAATTAACTCACTAAAATCTCACTTGTGTATCTTTCAGTTAGACTTGATACAAGTAGCTCAACTGAGTTAAACTAAATAACAACTCACATAACTACTCTTCCAACTCTGTCATAAATTTTCCACTTCAGTTCTAACTGAGTCCTCCATGCATGAGCCACCAATAACCCTAGGAATTGCATAATTCCTTCAACCCACTGATTTTCCAAATCTGTTCACTGAAATAAAGTGCTCTAAGAGAATAAGATGATATTTATTGTTGGATTATTATTAAGGGCTAATAATAATCGACATGCACCTATTTTTAGATTGACGATCTATAAATAGAGTTCACCCAATATTCTAAAAATATAATTTCATCTATTTTTCACATTTGAAAAACCATCTAAAAATAGCATCCTGCAACTTATAGAATATTCTCACCATGTCTAAAAATAGACATACACCTAAAAATAGTCTGCGGGCCCCACTTAGTGAAGGTGCTTAATTTTCACTAAGCTCATCATCTTGTTGAATCTCAACACCTCGCAGAAAAAAGGAAGTACAAGAATTCAATGGTAAGATGAATTTCTTACGTAGATTCATTCTTAATTTAGCGAAGCATCTTAGAGAATTGACAAATATGTTGAAAAAAGACAATGATGTGAAGTGGTCTTAAGATGCCGAAAAATCCTTCCATTCAGTTAATTTTTCCTTGACTACTACCCCAGTTTTGATAAGTCCTAATTATACTAGTGATTTCATAATATTATCATTTTCTTCTAAGCACACTATGGTAGTAGTATTGATGCAGAAAAGGGATAAAACAGAGCTACCAATTCCATTTTTTAGTCGCAATATCAGATATGTAGCCCTTTGCTACAACATCATAGAGAAACAAGCTTTGGATTTGGTTAAAGCGCTAAAAGATTTCAGAGTTTACCAATTACATTCGCATACTCTTGCCTATGTACCTAATGCAGCTGTGAAAGAAGTTCTCATGCAAACAGACCCAGAAAGTAGGAGAGGAAAATGGATAGCAGCTGGACTGGAATATGACCTTGAGATCAAGCCCACAAAGCTAATCAAAGTTTAGGGCTTATCCAAGCTCATGGTTGAGTCAAATATTCATGCTATTCACATCTAATTGATTTCAACCTTGTCCGAAAATGAAGAAGAAGTGAATCTCATTCAGGTATCTGATATCTTTTTTTCCTCTCCATGATATTCTGATATTGTTTATGTTTTGCAACACCTAAACCCTCCTATAGACATGACTAAGAGTCAAGGAAGATATTTGAAACTCAAAGCTTCAAAGTATTGCATATTGGACAATGCACTTTACTGGAAGGATCCCGAAGGTGTGTTATTGAATTGTTTGGCTGAAGAAGAATCTAAGGAAGTGTTGAATGACTTCCACAAAGGAGATTGTGGGGGGCACATATATTGGAAGACCATGGCCAATAAAATATTGAGAATGGGATATTATTGGCCGACACTTTTAGTAGATTTTTAGAAAGCAGTAATGAGTTGCTATGAATGTCAAGTTTTTTAGGGTAAGGAAAGCTTCTCCTGTTACCTCTTCAACCTATTTCAGTACATGCACCATTTCAGCAGCGGGGCCTAGATTTCATAGGCGAGATTCACCCAACATCATCTGCACAAGACAAGTGGGTATTGACAGCCACAAATTAATTTAGAAAGTGGATCGAAGTGATCTCAACCAGGCAAGCAACAGATTCTGTCATCATTCAGTTTTTAGAAACTAATATTTTGTCTCGTTTTGGTTGTCCTACTAAAATTATCACAGATAACACGACATCATTCAATTCTAAGAAGATGGCTGAGTTTTGTGACAGATATAACATTAATTTGGGACACTCTACAACCTACTACCTGCAAGGTAATGGATTGGTGGAGTCCTCTAATAAATCCTTGATCAGTGTCATTAAGAAAATGTTAGAGGCGAATAAAAAAAATTGGCATAAGAATTTAATCAATGCATTATGGGCAGATTGGGTGAGTAATAATAATTCTACTGGTATGTCTCCTTTTCAAGTTGTGTATGGTGTCAATATTGTGTTTCCTTCATCATTAGCAGTCTCGGTAATGACATTTCTACAAGAAGCAGGGACTGAGGAAAATGACATGTTGGCGCCATTGCCAAGGAGGCGAATTGACAAATATTCCCTGGGAAAGAACGAAAAATATCATATCTGATTGTTGATGGTGAACAACGATCAGGCACAAGAAGTTTTTTCATCATTCACCTGGTGACTCTAGTGTCAAATAATCTAAGGGTTCATAATTTTCATGGCGACTCCACTTTTCAAGAACTAGTAATTTGAATAGACTTCTTGGTGACTTCATCGTTGTCAAGATGAGTTCTACTGCAAGATAAATTCCCAGGTATGCTCCTATTGATCGATCTAAAATCCCTAGATTTCCAATTCCTATGCATTATTTTGATTGGTTTACACATCTTCCCATATTCAAAGATGAAGAGAAAGATGATTCTTATCTGCATCTAGTAAAATTTCATGTACATGTATGTAGACTGAGAGTTGTGTTTCCTGAAGACTGTCTCATGAATTTTTTTATGGCTACTCTTGAAGATAAAGCTAGGGTATGGTATGAAGGGTTACCAGAAGGAAGTTTATGTTCTCTTAAATATTTCCATAAGATGTTCTCCAAACATTATGTGAAGTCTAATATTTTTTTATCTCTCTTAAAAGTTGTTGTGATTATAGTGAAGGTTTTACTGCATATCTTGACAGTATTTATGATATTGAATGCATGAATGATGAAGAGATCATTGAATCCTTTTATGATTTCTCCCTTAACCAGAAATCTGAAGAAGATATTCACTTTGATACACAAGATCATATTAAACATACAGTAGCTTCCCCTTTGCTTGAAGATGAAATAATTTTGCATCTTGATAGTAAAATGAAACCACATGAAATAAATCAACAGTCTGATGAAAATATATATGCTCCTTTTCTTGAGATTAAAAAAATATATTCATCATCCTTGTGAATATTTAGGAGGGAAAGAAGACAATTACTGTTTCATCCAAAGAAAACAAAAAATACTTCCTCCTTTTACAGAAGAAGAAATAAAGTAGATTTTAAATTTGCAAATCCATATTCCATCCTTTATGAATGATGCTAATATTGTACAGTATTTTCAGTTTCCAAGTGATTATGAAGAGGAGAGCAGTGATAAAGAATTTTTTTTGAGCCCCTTGCAGATACAAATCTTCCTCGAGGTTCAGGAAATGAAAAGTATGCTGATGAAAAGGAGTTTTTCTTGGATCCCGTATATGTGGACACTTATGCTATTAAAAATATTATGGAGGATCCTTTTGCTAATTTTTTACATCCATATGGGAATAATGCTTACTCATCTCCTTTTTTTGATCTACAAAAGGTAATGCTTCGTGATTTTCAAGATCCCTTGGGCAGTCTTTTGCAAGCATTGGAGAAGATGAATGTTGTCATGTTTGTCAGCATATGTCTTGGTTTCAATTTTTATCATGAGTTGCCTACATGTACATCATTTTTCCTGCTCGAGGAAAGTGAGAGCAGAATTTTAGTAAGTAGCCATCTACTGGATTGATTACACTAGAAGGATCATTTCACCTAATCAGCGATTGTGCAGTAGATTAGAGTAGGTTGGTATCATTTCAGTCTGATTTAATTTTTTTTTCAGCAGCAAGTTTCTTTCATCTTACCTTTTCTGCAAATGTGAAGTAGAGAATCACTGGAGTTCGGAGCTCGAAGTGAAGGCCATGGAGCTTCACTGATTTTCTGCCATTTTCAAAAGTTCATTTTTCAGTCAAGTAAGTCAGTATTGAGTCAATTTTTAGTCATTTGATTTTGTCTTGAGTTAGTCTATTTTTCTGAGTTATTAGTTTTCATTCATGTTATTGTTTGATTTTTTTATCGTATTGGCTCAATGGATAAGGAACTGATCTACAAAATTCAGATTTTTGTGGTTCTTAACACCTATTTCAAAGCTATCATCCCCAATAATGCCAATGTTAGTGTAAGTATTTGCATCCTGCTATCAATGATCAAAATCCTCTTTTCATATCATTTAAGGAGTCCCACTCAGAAATTTTTTATCATTCCACTAGGTCATGAAAAAAATTAGTCATTGATGGTAGCCCCAAGTCCAAAAATCATCACTCTTCCACAAATTTTAGTACTTTCTGGCATATCTCCATACCTTGCTGACTATAAATCATCCATAAAATCAATATCATTCATGTCATCTTGAAATTCAGTTCTTCAAAGTCTCATTAGATATTTTATGGTTTTTCAAGGTTTCATTAGGTCACTAGGGTTTCCAAGGTTCAATAAAACTCCATTCCATTGCATAAGACCAGCAAGCAAAGGGTGATCCAAATAAACTTCTCTTCACTGGGTGAAGATGATTTGTGAAGAAATATCTCATTTCAACATTTAATTTTAAGTTCAAATGTAATTTTTATATTTTTCATTATGTAATTTTGTGTCTTTTAAATGTAAATATAATTTCATCAACCCAAAGTTTCTAACTTGGTGTTCCAAAGATGCCAAAGCACCAAAAGTGTAAATTCAAAGAGTTCCTAGTCCATCAAAATGATCAACTGCCAAACAAATGAAGTCAAAATGAGGTAAAATTTTCAAAGGGTTAAAGTGAAAACAAGAGGGAAAATTGGGTCCCAAAGCTTAAATCATCCAATTCATTAAGTATAAAGCTCATTCAAAGATCAAAACATCTTCATTTTCTCTCCATGTTATCAAGGCATCACTCACATAGCTCCGAAAATCAGATTTCAAGGGTGAAATTTCGAAAAACTTCAAGGCGTTGTGCATAGAAGCCTTAGCGATACACATAGAGCCTTGGCACTGCACATAGAGCCTTGGCGTTGTGCATAGAGCCAGAGGTGTTGCATACCTGGAAAACTTCATTTGCAGCCTCCCAAACTTTGTGCCAACACTCCTAACCTTCAGCAAAGGTTGTTACTCCTTCTTGGCAAGTAAGTAAGTCACCATAACACCCTCCTTCCATTCCCCAAGTGTAAATTTCATGGTATTTAAGTTTTTGTGAAAAAATTGGAGAGTTAAAAGCTACAAACCTTATTTTTGTTTCTTAATCCCAAAACTTGACCCTTTAAGACCCCTTTAAACCCTCCCTATATCACAGTATCCTATCATTACTCCCATATCATCAAATCCCTATCCAAAACCCTTTTATCCCATAAGCCCTAAGTCCTAGGTACTTCAAATTCCTAAGCTCCCAAATCCCCATACCTGTAATAAAATTACTATTCCCAATCTCACAACATTTCCACTCCATGTCAATTCCCTCAACTCTATAATTCCTTACCCCATCTCCCTAATTTTTTGCATCCCATTCCCTACTCTCTAAAACCTACATTTCACTCCAAATTCATCTCCCTAGGGTTACTAGCCAAGACACCATGGTAGAAGAAAAACAGAGAATTCAATGAGTAAGAAGGAAGGGAAGAGAGGAGGCCACACAAAGGAGGGAACACAATCAGACTTGAACCTAAAAATACCATGGAAGTCATGGACTCTCCCATGACAGTGACATGTTTCAAGCATGTAGGATGCTTTGAATTTGGTGAGAAAATACAAAAGCTCCAACATCACCCTGTTTGGAGCAGGCTTTTCATATCTAATCTTCTTGATAACAAGGTAACCCTTGCTATTGTCACTTTCATAATATCTACATATATCATAGTAGATGCCACCAGAATTCCAAATGTTGGTGAAAAATGGTACAAGGAAAAGGAATTGGAGAGTCACTACTTTGATCCATATATCAAGCCAAGCTTCAAGAATGAAAGAAAAAGGTTCTTTCCTTTCTCTTACCTCCTAGATAGGTATGTCCCCATGATGAAAATCATCATGAGGTACTTTTCTTGTGAAGGAAGGTTTTCTAGACTCTACACCTACCATATCAGGTTATTAATTCACTTCACAAGGGTCAAGATGCTCAACATACCTTATTTTGTCTTTAGGGACATTTTAAAAATGGCATAAATTGTTCAAAAGAGATATTATGATCACCAAATGAAAATTATTTCTCACCACTATCTCATCAAGATCATTGTCCTCCATAATCTTGATAAATTGTACATCTCATGGGACACCCTCATAGCTAATGATATCTTTACTGCTCCACCAATTCAACGTGCTCAAGTTGTGCCTCCACCATCTCATCCTTCCACATCCATTCCTCCATCTCAGCCCACAATACCTACTTCTCCATCAACTCAAATTACTTCACCCATTTCACCACCATCATCACCATTTCACACACAGATTGGGTCATCTAGCATGGTTAAGAAAAGTGAGCTTCAAAATACCAAAGTAGCTGAGATAGAAACATTGGCTAAAACATATCAAAGAGGTCATTGGATGGTGTTTGATCCACAAATTGTGGAAGGGGACCCACCTTCTTCACCAAAAAAGTAGGTACAGAAGGGGAAAGAAAAGATGGTAGAGGAGGATGTACATGAGGCAACCATTCATGATGAGGATGACCTCCGTGAAACAAAGGTTGATTTTGATATTTTTTATTTATATGATGAGCATGATGATGAGGCCTCCAAAATGATTATCAAATGGAAGGATTCCCAAATCAATGAGCTTCATACCAACTTAGAGAGATCTCAGTATGTCATTGTATTTCATGAGAAAGAAAATGAACAACTTAAAACCAAGCAGGCCATCATGGAGATTTAGCTTCTCAACGAAAAAAGAGAAGAAAACAAGGAAAATTCCTTGCGTGATGAGGCATATGGAAGGTATAGTGAAACCAATGAGTCAGAAGAACAAGTACCAAGGAGAAGGCCTAGGACTAGAGGGCTGAAAAGAGCTCTAGAACTAGAGAAGCAAAATGAGGTTGAGCTTGCTAATCAACTCACTTTGAATGAACAATTTGTAGTGGTAATCAATAAGAACCAGGAGAAATGGCTTGACAGGGCTAACCAACACCTAGATATGATTATGGAGAAGGAAAATAGGGATAATTATATATTGAAAAAGAGGACCAATCACTATGCTAAGAAAAACAAAATTGTGAGGTCAAAACTTAAACAAGCCAATTCAAAAATTGAAGCCTTAACCATGAAAGAAGATAAAATAAGGCTCTATATCCTTGCTGAAGCCTCACTCCATGCCTAGCCATGATCATCAACCACCATTCAACAAATTTTGTCAATTTTTGACACATTTTTGTAAAATTTTGAAGTTTTGTGCATAATTGGATTGTTCTATGCACAGCGCGCTGCGCACACTTTTGAGGCATTAAATGGACAAAAAGAGACCATAATTGGATTAAGAATGATGAAGACATGCACCCTGTCAATTTTATAAATTTTTTGAGACAAACTGGTCAGTGAAAAGGGCAAAAAACACCCAAAAAATCATGTGTTGCCCTCTTTTTGAGCCTAGCGTTGCACATAGAGCAGTCTTGGGAGAATCACTTTTTGGGAGGTCAAAATAGGTAAAATATGAAAAAAAGTGCATATTTGGAAATTATAATGGATTAGCTTTCCAATGAGCTATCCTGAACTCACTTTGGACATTGGGAACCCCTCCAAAAATCATCTTGAAGGTGGCGCTGCACATAGGACAAATTTTCTAAATTTGCTGATATTTTCCTATTTTCTCAATTTTTCCACTTTGACCATGGTAAATGGGATTTTTACCAATGTAAATCATTAATGTAAAATTAAATATGATTTTTTACACTTACCTAGGGTAAATACATTAGGTGAAAATATTTGATGACATGTAATGAATCAGTTTTCTAAAAGTGAGGGATGAGTCAGTTTGACCTCCCTACACTCTAGGTATAAAACTCAGTTTTTAGTGGAACTGCTCCTCCTCTCATGGATTTGACCCCTGAGGATGGGAGGAGTTATTTTTTGGTCTATATCATGTAATTTTTTACTCATTTCACAGGTTATAAATTTTTGGATGTTGAGGCATTGATTAGAGACTCTAGTATAATCATTTTGGCAAGAAACTAATGAAAAGGTTGCACCTATTTCTTTGGGATACCTGTGGTATGAGAACTTAGCATTGTTTTTCTTATGCCTCATTATGTATGAATGTTTTTTTTGATGATCCATTTAATTTCTATGATATGTTGTTTTTTAAGTTTGTTGAACATAATACATCTCTCATGCTCTGTTTTGGAAAATCCTTCATAGTGTGTCCATCTTCTTCAGTTTAGAAATAATTCAAGCCTTGCCTTGCTCTTTCTATCATCCCACATGTTTGATCTATCTCACCCTCAAACCCTAAGTGTTAGGTTTTATACCTACCTTTCCCCATTGAATCTCTACAACCCTAATCCTATTTTCCCTGACCTAGCCTCTTTGACCCAATCCTCATTCAGCAACCCAATTCAACCCTAATTCATCAAGCCCTCTTGGTTGTGATTTGTGGAGAGAGCCCTCTACGGTTTGGTAGGGCTAGCTACCAAGCCAAAATATTTTTCTGTGGTTACCTCTGTTTGTATTTCTTCTTCAACCTTAGAAATTTGGTGAAGTGATAACATAATGAACCATGAGAACCTCCAGTTCTTGACATCCTCGAGATTGAAATATTCGAACTAGAGACATTAAACAGGTATATTTAAAATAAAAACCAATCTCTGAAAGCTCAGAATGAAGTTCAAATTTCCAACAGTGACAACCTCCTCCTACATTTGTGTTTGTCGTACAAAAAAACAAGAAATTGAAGGAAGCAAACAAAGCCATGAAGAGAAAAATCATTAACCTAAAATTCAAAATCCTCATGAAGAAACCAAGGATGGCAGTAATAGGAAAAAGGGTGAAAAGGATGAAATTGGATGTGTTGGTAGAAGTATCTAAGGATATTTAGTGACTAAACATAAATGACAAATGTTGTGGTTGTATGAGTACATACAAAGCCTTCAGTATGGGGGAATGTAGAGTCCCATAATTGTTTTGTTTTGACACCATTTTTTTGCATCATATTTTCCTTTTTTCACTATAATTTTCAACCTAATAAGGCAACGAACATATGACTTTGAAAAGGTAAATTATATTTGTGTCCTATTCTTCATATTTATTAATATACCCTATTGTTTCATTAAATATTACATTCAACTATGGGATTGATATAATTCTACAACTGCTCCACAAATCTGCAACTGCCTTCATTGTTAGCAGGGTTTTGGTGCATCAACCCAGAAAAGGAGTACATGGATGGATAGAGGATGATCCCCTCATGGATTTCCTCCTGATTACCCAAGCTTATTCATCAAGAAGATCACACATTCCCTCAGTCAAAGATATCAGTCAACATGTTGCAACATCCAAGAACAGAGTCTAGAAATAGCGCGACTGTGTCAATTTGATTTTTAAATAGAAAATCGACAGATAAGAGATATTTTGTTTCTTATTTTAAGTTGTATAAGGATTCCAATAGAAGATCCATAGGCTTATCATTCGCGTATTTTTAAAACACATTCTATAAAATCATAAGAAATATGTGTATTCAGTGCACGCCAAACTTTCATTTCCTAAAAATTTTGTTTGAATATTTTTATGTTAATTTAAAGTTCCCTTTCATGAAATTTGATGCGTTGACATAGTTAAGAACCTACTACATTGTGGAGGGCCCCTACAAGCAGACCAGGTTGTTTTACTTTCAATTTTTATGCATCTCAACCGCATTGCTATTTTGTAATTTGATAAATGCTTTTGATTACTACTTTATTTTCAAATATCAGTTTCAATAGTTCAGCGTTTTGGTTGTGTTATTCTATAGAATAATTGGTTGAATTCATTATGTTATATTTCATATATTTTAGTTTAATTATTTTTCATTTATATTCTAGACTAGAATTTGCAGTATAATTTAGTTTATTTCTGTCTCCATAGCATTTATACTTTCATGGTTTCCTAAGATCAGAAATGTATCATATTCTATGTTTTTTAATATAGAATTAGTTCATTATTTGTTGCAACAAAAAACTGTAAAAACAACTTGATAAAAATACAATTGATTATTTCTTTTGAAAAGAATCATGTGACAAACTATTTTTAAAACTCAATTCAATAGAAAGTAACCATAGAAATAAAATTTAACTTATATGATAAAATTTCTTTAACAACATCACTAATCCATAGGAATTTAACATTGATCCATAAGTTCAAAAATTAAAACAAAAAATCTAAAAAAATTCAAATCTCACTATAAACGACAAAGACTTATAGCACATATAGTGCACTTGCACTTCATCAGTTTACTAAATCCGGTCGATAATTTATGCTTGCAATTTAAGAACATTAAATTGACTAAACAACCACACAACTAGAAGCTTCTCATATCAATCTGTTTGATGAATATAGGAGGGAATTTCTGAGTGCATTGATTGCCACCTTTCGATATATTTCTCTCTCCAACTAGCACTTGGAAACCTAATTTGGCTACAGATCGGACATTGCCTGCAGAATCATCTCATTTCGATAGCTAAAGAAAATATTAGACTAATAATAAAGAACGTTATTAACTTATGAAATACAATACTATTATATACCTCCCATGCTATAAACCCTGTGATTTGATGTCCATTGAGTGATTATGGTGGTAAAAAAGGAATAAAGTAGGTGAAAAAGGGGTGTCAACAGAATCAATTATGATGCTCAATGAGTATGATAACCAGAGTTGACTTCTGGTTTGACCATCAGGTTTCTCTAACCATGTGAATTGCCTGATCAATATAATAGGTGGATGTCCATATGTTTACCATTTTTCATCTACCTATATCCTTTATTCTCCTTAAAACACATTGGAACCCGTCTAACCATGGATATAGCTACAGAATCTCTAGTTAGCTACATAATTAATGCAAGTTGGTAGCCATAGAGATGTTTTGATTAAATTTCACAAAGAAACTAATGACTATAAACTGAATGGTTGATAGATTTTATCATGTTCTAAGCATATCTAGAGTGACCTTATAACTCGAAAATGTAGAAAAATTATTCTAGAAATGATGGAGATGAAGATAAAAGGTTGTCAAAAAGAGGACAATTAAAGGCCTTAACACGAACTTTGTCCAATATTCCATCGACATTCCTTAGGTGTAGTACTAGGATCCGCATGAACCCACTATTATTTTTCTATCAAAAGTTATACCATCTTGAGTTTCCATATATCAAAGCTTTTTATATTAAATTTCTCAATTTTGATTTTAGAACTACTCACCAATTTTTCTAGCACAAGAATCACCACCATAGAGCTCCCACTAAAATGAAGTTATGAAAAACCCAAGATAGAAAAATCCATAGAAACAAAGGCGCCACCTTGAAGAAAATAATAGCTCTAGTATAAAATGTAAGTTTTAAAACTTTATAGTAAGGAAATGCATGCATAGATTCTTTATATAGCATAAAAGTAAATAAAAAACACAAATACTCAAATATTTATCCTATAAACCCTTAACCAAGAAAACTAAAAATGTTTTAAGCCACACCTCTAACTCTCATTATATGAAATTCATTATTAAAATACAATATATAGGACCTTTTGTCATCCAAAATTCGAATATGTTGACCCAGATTCAATTACGACCTTAATTCTTAATTGAAATTAGAAAACCATGGGTTGAAAAACTATGTACTGCAAACCACCAAGAATAAACCAAAAACAATTGTTCAAATGTTTGAAGCCACACCTCTAACTCTCATTGTGTGAACTTCATCATTATAATATAGTATATAAAATCTTGTGGCATCCAAAATTCTAATATGTTGACCCAAATTCAATTATAACCTTACTTCTTAACCAAATGTAGAAAACCATGGGTTGAAAAATCATGTATTGCAAACCACCAAAAATAGACCAAAAAAATTGCTTAATTTTTTTTAGAGGCTCCAACCCCCCTTGTGAACCCCCAAGTAAAGGGGCCTTACTGGACCCCCTACAATCCCCACTATGGCTTACTGGTTTTCCAATTTTGGGTTCATGATTATACAAATCTTAGTGTTTAGGATTCAATATTGATTTTGATGTACCATTTGTTATTTGGAATCTATTACATCATATATATTAGTGTTTTTTTCAATTTTATGTGCTAATGTGTGTATTTGATTTTCTTGTGATTATTCTTTAAAATATTAAAAAAATGAATTCATTTTATATTTTTTCACACTTATTATGGTTTGTTGATTTTTTCCAATTATTCCCCCAAAGTCACTAAGAAGTTGTATTGCATACTATCACCAATGTTTTCCCAATGATAATTTTTTCAACTAGGTTTTAAAGTATTTACAAAGGGTTCCAAAGGATAAAAGGTTAATGAAATATTGGCTATGTCCAAAGGAACCCTTAAATATATGAAAACTATATAGACAAGGATTGATTTTGAGTGTAAGCAGCCACGTTTGTTCTTTGGGCTATCAACAAGTTAATAACACAACTCCATTTGTAACATGGATCCTCATTGTGGGGTGCCAATATCTAAAAACTAGGGTGAGTAAAGAAATATCTTAATCCATTGGTTTACATGGTCAAAATTATGCTTTGAGGCTTGGTAAAAAATAGAACATGAAAAATAGAAGGTAAGAACATATACATGAAATAAAAGGGCATAATTGAAAATTGAAAAGAAAACGTTATGATACAGGTTAGAAATTCCATGGGCTAACCCTTAGGCCTAGTCTTAACCATATGAAGTGATTTAGGTGCTTATTATTGAATATAAAATCAAACCATTTCCCCTCAAAGTTAGACCAGTGGAAAGAGTTAGGAATTTAGGTACATGCTTCTTCTATGACATATGGACCCAACCATAAACTAAAAAATTTCCTATGGTTTCTGGGGTCTCCATCTATTTTATCTCATAGGATATCTATATCAAATTACACAATACTCTTGGGCTTGTCCTTTTTGTGGAATAAATTTTTCATCTTATCTTGAAACTCTTTAAATTCTCCATACACGGGTTCTTTTCTCTTGTATCTCCACTAGCTACGTTATGATTTTGTTAATGTAATTGAGCATTGGCATTATAGTTTCATCATAGGTAGCTCTAGTTGAGAAAGTAGGACTACCTCTATTTTGTAGTCCAAATGGAATGGAGAATTTTTTATGTCCTTCATAGTGTTGACTCTATCATCCCATAGGGAGTATCCATATTGGGTGATTCATGATCTTTCGTTATTTGTAAGGGTCTTTTTGATGATATTCAAGATTTATACAAAGATATATTTCAGTAATAATCACATAAAAAAGAAAATTTTCGACGAATTTCAAACCAACTAGTGTGGTTCATCTTCAGGATCGATGAGAAATCGGGTCATGGCATTCCATTATAAATAGATGAGGAGAAGGGTTAACTAGTTGTTGGAATGTAACGACTAGTTTGACCTAAAAGAAATAATTATTTAAGAGGTCAAAATTTCAATTAATTTTTATATTATATTATTTAATATTCTAATAATATTTAATTATTGTAATATTATATAAGTTTGACTTAAAAGAAATTATTAATTTCTATTAATATTCTTCTGGTATGTTTTATTTGAAAAATTATATTGGCCATTTATATGAGGATAGTATGTGGATGAATGAACCAAGATGATGTTGTATTTCTATAAAAGGCTACCATCCCTAGTGAGTAAAAACCCTTGAAATTATCTATGATTATTTTCCAAGGGAAACTAAATATAGACAATATGTTTTCTTCAAGGAATTTGTGTTAGGTTGCTATAATACTAGTGTAGCCCCATGTTAGGTCCCTATAATACTAGTGTAGCCCCTATATCTTTATTGTATTTACCCATAGAGGCCCACTACTATTATCATGGAATTATTATTGTTATGCAGGCGCTAATTATAGTTTTACCCTTCGCACTCCTATATATACCAAGGAGGTCTAGTCATTTGAATAATCCAATAATTTTTATTTTATTTGATGTAAAAGGAGGTTTCCCCCTCAAAGCGGCTTATTATCAAGGTGTTGGGATATCTCTTCTTATGTTTTTGTGTTATTTTTACCTATATACATAAAATTTGGTGTCATAATATATGAATCTTGGGATTGCCTTCCTCAAAACTAGTCATCTTGGAAATTTTGCTATAACTTATTTTTGTCTCAAGCTAAGGGTCTGAAAATTTTACTGTGTGAATATTATCGGTTGAATTTTTTGCGATTCAAGTTTCATAAAAATATTCATTTTTTTATGTTATGATTAGAGCAAGTTAGGTTTTTTTAGAAGCCCTGGATTTAGTCTTAAATAAGTGTCCCTGGGAAAATCAACATAACTTCCTCTTCAAGCATCCAATCTGAATTCCATAAAAAGTGATTGAAATTTCACAAAATTTAGTTTTTTTTGGTAAATATTTATGGTTCAAGGTTGAAACAGTGACACTTAGAATCCCATACAAGTTCCTATACTGAATCAGTGCATAATCAAGTCATTTTGAGGTATTTGGCATAACTTTATCTTGAAGAATCCAATCTCGGTATAAATTGTGGGGTTGGAAATAAAACATAGTAATTTACCTTAGGATGAATTATTATACCTTGGGAGGAAAAAATAATATATATACAACTATTTCAAGATCAACAAAATCAACAAGCTCAAAATCAAGCTCTTAAAAACAAAAAAGGTGTGTATTTTAAAATTGCATAAATTTTGTTTGAAATATCAGTTTGAACTGATTCAAAGGGAATAGTGAAGCATAGATATAATTATTTGGTTCCAAAATTCCTCCCAAACAAAAAAATGATACACCCATTATGCCCTCAAAAATATCTACTATAACTCGTGAAGAAGAAATGCAACATGATACATCAAAATTGCAAGATCAAGTGCAACAAAGATTAACTGGAAGCGATGATGAATGTTAATATGGATGATTTAAAAGAATACATAAAATGGGACATCACAGGTTTAAACAATATATAAAAGGGGACATGGAAATTTTTAAGGTTTGACAAAATTTCCACAAGAAATGCATCCTAGTGGTGACAAGGTATTCCATGAAACACGTGATGAGAAAAAAAGGAATGTGAATCATGATTTTAGAGGCTCCAACTTTAGGTGGAAGATCAAACACATTCAAAATATCAATATGAGGATTTTTAATGGCAAGGATTGGGTAACATGAATACTATAGATTGTTGAGATTCAACAAGATGATGAGCTTAGTGAAAAGAGTCACCTTCACTAAGTGGGCCCGCCGGCTATTTTTGGCACAAGTCTATTTTTTAGACTATGTCTATTTTTAGACATGTCGATCATATTTCAAAAGTTGCAGGATGCTATTTGTGGATGGTTGATCAAGTTGGAAAAATAGATGAAATTCTATTTTTAGAATATTGGGCGAAGTCTATTTATAGATCGTTAATTTAAAAATAGATGCATGACGATTATTATTAGATATTAATAATAATCAGACTCTAAACATCAAATTATTCTCTTGGAACACTTCAGTTCAATGCACAAATGTGGCACAGCAGCTGAAAGAAGGAATTACGCAATTCCTGAGGGTTTACTGGAGCTAATGCATGGAGGACTCAGTTAGAACTCAAGTGGCTGAGTTATGACACAGTTGGAAGAAGTAGTTATGGAGTTGTATTCAGTTAGACTCAGTTGAGCTAGTTGTATCTAGTCTAACTAATTGATACACTAGTGAGAGTGAAGTGAATTAAATATTTAATTAATTCACAAATAATAACTCATTAATCAACTGAACTATACATCAGTTAACTACAGTGCATGGCAGTTTCAGTGGAGACCAGTGGAGAGATAGGTGAAAGGGAAATATAGACTATCTGTTGTGACTATAGTGATGCATTGATTACATCACACACATATTGGAGATGCCAATGAGGATTGCGCAGTGCAAGAAAGGGTAATTCAAATTCATTCAAATCTATTCTTCATCAGAGATTTCGGAGTGGAGGCAGGCTAGCAGGTGGCAAAGATCGGTGCATGGATCTGCAATATTGGGCCTGATTAGTGTATGACGATTGTACTATACTGAGAGCTTATAATAAGCTTTGTATGTTTGTATGATATTTTCATATGATCTCCATGTTACATAATATATAGTTGGGGTTTTCAGCTTTAGGCTTTCCCGGTTAAAAACTATGTTATGTGTGATTGAATATTTTTTGTTTATACTTCACATGTGTGTGCAATTAATTTTTCCACAAAAGATTAACAAGTGGAATAGATTCAATATCTTGCATAAAGTTAAATAGTGTGATATCAGGTGGATCTTTGACATATGCATGCTTAGTGCATATAATTTCTGCATGGTATCAGAGCATTGTAGATTGAATATTGCAATTGTGAAGTGAGTTTGTGTTGGTGGACAATTCGAATTTGCTACAGAAGATTCTTGGTGCAGAAATTGAGTATACATTGAAATGTCTTTCAACAGGTTGAGATTGGAGTATGCCCTTGATGGGAGCTCGAATTACATAGCATGGAAGGACAGGATGGAGGCGGTGCTGGAGGATAATGGGTTGAAGGAGTTCATCGATAGCGATGTTCCTAAGCCGAGATCTAGCGATGTTGCATTACTTGATGCATGGCAAAAGAAGACTACAAAGAAGAGGAGGATTCTATTGGAAGGTGTGAAGGATCAAATTGTGTTCAGCCTTCATGGGAAAGCCACTCCATTATTAATGTGGAAGGCTTTGACAGATTTGTTCCAAAGCAGAAGTGACCAGAGGAAGTTGGCGCTTAAAGACAAGCTCAGAAAAATAAAAATGGAGAAGGCAACAATATTCCAAAATACCTAACGAAGTTTGTCCACATCAAGGATGAACTGGGAAGCGTGGGGGTTACTCTTGATGAATAAGAATTGGTGATCTTGGCTCTCCTTGGGCTTTCGAAGAGTTGGCATAGCTACGAAGACTCTGTCAATGGACAGGAGAAACTGCCTGGATGGGAGCGACTTTGGTCGGATCTTGTGCAGGAGGAGATAAGGCGGGGTACCAAGGATGGATCTTCATCGAAGAATGAAGATGAAGAGAATTTTGATTTGGCTAACAAAGCAAGGAAAGGGAAGGGGAAGAAAAATCCTTCTAAATCTGGTGCGAAAGGAAAGAAGCAGGATTTGTCCAAAGTGAAGTGTTTTCACTGTCACGAGCATGGACATTTTGCAACTAACTATCCACAAAAGAAGAAGAATAAGTAGGTTGTTGGATCTGCAGTTGGAGAGGCCTTAGCCTTGCAATTTGAGCTGGATTTTTCTTTTATCGCATGCTTGGTTTCAAGATGCATGGGATCGGTGTGGTATCTTGACAGTGGTGCATCTTTCCATATGACGGGAGACAAAGAGTTGTTCAGTGACTTGGAGGAGAAGGACCTCCAGATGCATATAGAGATGGGAAACGATGGTCGGTACAGTAAGACTGGCATTTGGACCATTACCTTTGAGAGGGAGTCTGGTAATCCATTCTTGTTGAAGAATGTCATTCATGTTATAGGTCTGAAGAAGAACTTGGTCTTAGTCATAATGCTGGAAGACAGGGGTTATGATGTTGTTTTCAGTGAGGGAAAAGCCTTCCTTTGACATAAAACAACGGGTCAAACCAAGAAGATAGGGGTTTGAATTAAGAACCTCTACAAGCTAGAGGTAGATGGTTGTGCTGCAATGGTTGGAAAAGCAGAAGAAGTGGTGAGCTAGGATGAGGGCGAATTATGGCACAGGAGATTGGACCATCTTCACCATGGCACTTTGAAAATTTTGCAGCAAATTTCTACTGGAATTCCCAAGGGTACTCTTGTGCAGTTAGATCAGTGCAAAGGATGTACAATGGGTAAGTTTGTGAAGACCACCTTTCATGAGAAGGAGAACCGTGCTTCGGTGATCCTGGAGAGAATTCACACAGACATGTGTGGACCATTCTCGGTTGCTTCAACAGTGAAACACAGGTATTATGTGATATTTGTTGATGAATTTTCTCGTAGATGTTGGATCTTCTTCATGCAAAAGAAGAGTGAAACGTTCTCAAAGTTTTGTGAGTTCAAGGCATTGGTGGAGAAGGAGTCGGGGAAGCAGGTGAAAGCTCTAAGGAGAAATAATGGTGGTGAATACATCTCGGGCGAATTCAAAGACTTTTGTAGTAAAGAAGGAATTCGAAGAGAACTCATAGTGCCTCATAACCCACAGCAGAATGGGGTCATGGAGAGAAAGAACAGAATGATCATGGGTGTTGCACATGTGATGCTGCATGACCAGGGCCTACCGATGCACTTGTGGGCGGAAGCATACAACACTACAGTTTATGTACAAAATCGTTGTCCTTATAGAGTACTTGGCATGAGTACACCTGAGGAAGCTTTTACTAGTAAGAAGCCTGATATTTCTCATTTGAAGATTGTTGGCTCACCTGTTTACATTCATGTGACGAAGGATGCCAGGAAGAAGCTGGAGCCGACTGCAGAAGTTAGGATATTTGTGGGGTACACAGAAACACCCCATAACTATTGTGTGTATTTTCCAAACAGTCGGATGACTGTTATGCGACAGGATATAAAATTCAATGAGGTGAAAGCCATGAAGTTGTCGCTTGAGAGGGAGCTACACTTGCATGCGAAGGAGGAACTTCTTGTTCCCAAAGATGAGCCTTTGGATGTGGATCAGCCACAGGAGGAGATTCATGGAGTGGAGGATTCCACTCATGTAGAACCAAACATCAGACAAGGTAGAAAGGGTACCATAGAAGCTGAGAGACTGAAGGTGGATGCGGCATAGAATGTAGGATTCCCTACATCACAGCGCAGACAGAGACAGTCACCTAACCGATATACTGGATACATGGCTCTTATGAGCAAGTGTATTGTGACAGAGCCATCTTCTTTTGAAGAAGCAGCGCAGGAGCCCACATGGGTAGATGCCATGGTAGATGAGTATGACTCCACTGTCAGAAACAGTGCTTGGGAGATTGTTCCAAGGCCGGTGGGGAAATCAGTTGTAGGATCAAGATGGATCTACAAGGTAAAGCAAGCTGCTGATGGGAGCGTTGAGAAGTATAAGGAAATATTTGTTGCCCGAGGCTTCTCACAGATAGAGGGGATTGACTATGAAGAAACCTTTGCACCTATCGCACGGCATTCTTCTATACAAACCATCCTTGCTCTCTTAGCGCAGATGGGTTGGCACATTCATCAGATGGATGTGAAGACTGCATTCCTTAATGGGATCATTGAGGAAGAGGTGTACATTGAGTAGCCTGAAGGATTTGAGATCTTCAGCAGCGAGTCGCATGGTGCAGGCTCAAAAGAGTGTTATATGGTCTAAAACAAGCACCTCGTTCTTGGTACACTTGGATTGACAGCTATTTCACTGAAATTTTATTCACCAAGAGTGAGGCGGATGCAAACCTGTACTAGATTTTGGTTGAGGGTAAGTTTTTAATCATTGTACTTTATGTTGATGATTTGATACTAACAGGTGATGAGCAGTTGATACACTCATGTAAGGAAAATCTTTCAAAGGAGTTTGAGATGAAGGATTTGGGCCTCCTTCATTATTTCCTTGGATTGGAAATATGGTAGCGGGAAGGTGAACTGTTTGTGTCTCAAGGCAAGTATACCCGGGAGATACTGGAGAGGTTTCACATGCAAGGCTGCAAGCCTATCAACACTCCTCTTCCAGGAAATTGGAAGAAAGAGGATGCTACATCGGCAGAGGTAGTGGATGCCATTGTTTATCGACAGTTGGTGGGTTCGCTCATGTATTTAGGCAATGCAAGACCGGACATATGCTATGCGGTGAAACAACTTTCACAAGCGATGGTTAAGCCTACCAAGCTCTTTTGGAAGGCAGGCAAGCATGTCCTGAGATATCTAAGGGGCACATCTGAGTATGGTTTATGGTACAGACAGACAGATGAGGTGAAGTTGCATGGCTTCACGGATGCAGATTGGGCAGGAATCCCAATAGACAGAAAGAGCACATCAGGAGGGATTTTAATTATCGGATCTACGACAGTTTCTTGGTACAGCAGGAAACAAAGATCCATGGCACTCAGTTTAGTGGAAGCAGAATACATGCTAGCAATTCTAGCCGCATGTGAGGCTATCTGGATGAGGAAGATTCTAGTTGGTTTGTTCGGTTCACATTTATATCCCACTGTGATTCATTGTGATAATCAGAGTTGCATTAAACTTCCAGTTAATCCTGTGTTTCATGATAGATCTAAACATATTGATATCTGGTATCATCATATCAAAGATTGTGTGCAGTAGAAAATCATGTTGCTTTAGTACATTCCTACGGAGGATCAGGATGCAAATATTCTGATGAAGGCACTCACCAGGAGAAAATTCGAAAACCATAGAGGCAGGATCGGGGTGAAGGATAATCCCTATCTTGTTGAGAGGGAGTGTTGAGATTCAACAAGATGATGAGCTTAGTGAAAAGAGTCGCCTTCACTAAGTGGGCCCGCAGAGCTATTTTTGGCGCAAGTCTATTTTTAGACGTGTCGATCATATTTCAGAAGTTGCAGGATGCTATTTGTGGATGGTTGATCAAGTTGGAAAAATAGATGAAATTCTATTTTTAGAATATTGGGCAAAGTCTATTTATAGATCATCAATATAAAAATAGATGCATGTCGATTATTATTAGCTCTTAATAATAATCAGACTCTAAACAGAAACTTATTCTCTTGGAACACTTTAGTTCAGTGCACAGATGTGGCACAACAACTGACAGAAGGAATTATGCTATTCCTGAGGGTTTACTGGAGCTAATGCATGGAGGACTCAATTAGAATTCAAGTGGCAGAGTTATGACATAGTTGGAAGAAGTAGTTATGGAGTTGTATTTAGTTTAACTCAGTTAGACTCAGTTGAGCTAGTTGTATCTAGTCTAATTGATTGACACACTAGTGAGAGTGGAGTGAATTAATTCACAAATAATAACTCATTAATCAACTGAACAATACATCAGTTAACTACAATGCATGGCAGTTTCAGTGGAGACCAGTGGAGAGATAGGTGAAAGGGAAAGATAGACTATCTGTTGTGACTATAGTGATGCATTGATTGCATCACACACATATTGGAGATGCCAATGAGGATTGTGCAGTGCAAGAAAGGTAATTAGAATTCATTCAGAGCTATTATTCATCATAGATTGCGCAGTGGAGGCAGGCTAGCAGGTGGCAAAGATCGGTGCATGGATTTGTAAGATTGGGCCTGATTAGTGTATGACGATTGTACTTTACTGAGAACTTGTGATAAACTTTTTATGTTTGTATGAGATTGTCATACGTTCTCCACGTTACATAATATATAGTTGGGGTTTTCAGCTTCATCTTTCCCGATTAAAAACTGTGTGATTGAATATCTTTTTTTATGCCTCACATGTGTGTGAAATTAATTTTTCCGCAAAAGATTAACAAGCGGAATAGATTCAGTATCTTGCATAAAGTTAAATAATGTGAGATCAGGTGGATCTTGGACATATGCATGCTTAGTGCATATAATTTCTACACAAATAGATCATTTCTTTGATCTACATGATGTGCAAAACACACAAAAGGTGTTGGCATTGATGTGTTGTAGTGATGTTGGTTGGAATTTATGTCAACCTGGTAGCATGGGTTGCAGGATAGTTTTTTTACACATGTATGTTTATTTGTAGGTTTCTTATGTATAGATGATTTGTAGATGGTCCTTGGCATGTCTACTAGCATGTAGACGTTAGAAGCTTGTAGGTTTTTGGAGATGCATATGGAGATTGAGTAGAGGATGTGATGGTCCTCATGATCATGTTGTTGCATGGAGTCCGATGGTGGTGTGTTGCACTTGTTTGGAGGAATTCCCATTATGATCAATTGTGTAGAGAAGGGGTTTTGTTGGATACGTGATGACCTCCTCGATCATGTTGAATAATCATGTTGTTGCATAGAGGTGTTGGTTGTTGCTACAAGATTTAGAGTTGAGGAGTTTGGTAGAGTAGGTATCCATGTCCTTGATTAGGTATTCATGTTGAAGAGATGATGTATGGGCTGCGGAAAAGGTTCTACAGTTATTGGAGGATATCTAACATGTTCTAGAGATTCATAATAATGGTTGAGAATTTGTGGATTAGTTTGATGCCTCAAGTGTTAGTATATTTGTTGGTTGGTATTCAAGTCAACCTAATTTGACTTGTGATGATGTTGGTGATGTGGAAGTGGCTTGGTGAATTTTTCCAAAGGTGACAATGAATTCTTGAGGTCTTCCTGATGATGATCAATTTATGGAAGAAGTTTGGCAGAGATTTGGGATGAATTGGTTTGAGTTTCCTTATGCTCTGTTCCAACTGCTGGGAGACAGGCTCATGGATGTGGTTGGAAGGCTCCAATTGAAATTCGGTAGTCCTGTGAGTGAATTGAAATTTTCTAGTTTTGTGGGTGCATTTGAGGCCTAAAGCATGAATTTCTCTACATTCCTCGTGCACATAAAGTGTTTATGTGTTTTTTCGTCTTGTCTTATTCAAAATGTTTCATGTAAAGGTCGAAAAGGTGAAGGAGATTCTAGAAGTTGGTTAAACTTGAGAATATCCATAATTTAGTGGAGAGAATGGCTTCATCAATTCAAGGAGTTGGATCTGGGAAAATTCACAAGTGTGAAAAGAATTTTTGAGTGCTCCATAACCTGTACCATTTAATGAGTTAATCATCTCAAGAAAATTACAAATAGGAAAAAGGTGTAAGTCTATTTGGTTGGTCCTATTGAGAGTGTAAGAGCATGCCATTAAGAGGGCATTGAGAGTGAATAGAGGTTGCAAACGTTTCTCACATAGTATTGAAAATTTTTTATCAAAGTTGTGTATGTAGAAATCAGAGGTTAATTTAAGGAGAGAATTCAAAGTTCTTGTTTTGTAGGTGGCAGTATTCAGAGAGAAGAATTTGTATTTTATGGTGTGTTAGAGAGCAGATATTTTTGTGGAGATTAGAGAAGAATTAACCCCCTCTGATTCAGAGTTTTTGATTCATTTTTTGAGTTCATAACAATGGTGTTGTTGGGTTGTTCATGTTTATAAATTGAGAACCTAGTGTGAAATATTTAGAAATGTGGTTTCCATGGAGGAAGTGAAGGCATGGAGGCTTCAGAGTAGATAGTGATTTGGACGAGAAAAAAAATTTCTCCATCCAATAGGAGTTGGATAGTCCAATGGCTGTTTAAAGAGAATCATTGGTCGTGGTGGGTTTCAGCTGATAGATATCTGTATATTCATGTGAGAAATATATTTCCAAATTGATAGGTTCCAACATACTATAATGTAAGTGAAGCCTTTCATCTTATGGGAGTAAGGTAATCCATGTAAAATATTTTTCAACAGATTAATAAAAGAATTGAGAAGTGCAACAACAGTAGTGTGGTTTTCTCCAGAAAGGATTTCCGCCAGAAATACGTGTGTCTTCATGTGTGCATGCTTTTGTTGATATTTCTCATGTTTATTATGTTATGAATTGTTGTTTCTTTCATGTTTTTATAATATAACATTGTGGATGTGTGTTGAAAATTGATAATGTGTAAAAAATTTATAAGATTGATATAAAAGACATCACTAATAATTCACCCCCTTCCCCTCCCCTCTCAGTAGTGATATAGTTTCCAACAAAAGGTATGCATTACATATTTATATTTATAACCCAATAAATTTGTGTGATATTGATGGCTTTGTTCTCGTAAATCACTTGTCACTTGTACACTTTTTACGTAGGAATTTCACATTATGAGGATACAAAGAGTGATGCCTTATTTAGCCAATTGATCAATCTAAAAAAAAGGGCTTTAGTTGTGGAGCACAATGAGAAATTCCAAATATTGAATATCAAGGCAACATATATTCCAGAGGAGCTTGTAATTGATGTCTTCATATGGACTTTAAGGGATTACATGCAAGTTGTGGTTCACATTTGGGAACCTAAGTCATTGGAGAATGTGTTTAGGGTGGAGAGAAACATTGAAAGAAAAATTATGGCAACAAGGAGGTTTACCACTCATAAATATAAATATGAAATTGTTTTCACTCCTAGCCTCCTACAATATACAAGTTTTACACCACAACAACTGGAGGAAAAAAGAGAAAAATGGATTTGTTACAACTATGATAGCTAATACACTAAAGGTCATAAGTGCATTGAGAATAAATTATTTTACATATATTGTGAAGCGGAGGAAGAAAAGGAACAATAAACATCAAAAGAAGAAGATATGCACCAATAACTCGCTCCGGGGGTTGAAATAGAATAAATCAATCTAGGCATATATTGTAATGCATTGGCTAGAATTACCACTCCTCAAACTCTCAAGATGGAAGAATATATCATGAAATAAATATTGTTGATTTATTCAGGTAGTACCCATAATCTTATTCATTTTAATATATCCAAGGATTTGAATTTCTTTATATATCCAACACCCGAGTTTTAAGTGATGGTTGCAAATGGAGGAACTATAAATTGCACAGGGAAGTGTCATAATATCAATCTAATCATGGGGAATATGTATTTAATATTCCAATGATTTCCATTCCAATTGGTCGTGTTTATGTTGTATTAGGATTCCAATGGTTACAATCATTGGGGACAATATCTTTTAATTTTCAAGAACTTTTCTTGAATTTTTTTTGGGAAGGAAAAGAATTTGAATGAAGGGGTATCTCAGGGAGACCTAGTATGATAATCAACTCTAATGGCATGAAAAATATTTTTAAGAAGGAACAAATAGGTGTAATTGCACAATTATGCTCACTATATATCAATACATATAAGCCATACATTTCTCAAAATATCTATGGTCCTTGAAACTCATTCCAAGGTATTTGATACTCCCAAAGATCTCCCACCTATTCAATATCATGATCATGCTATTGACTTGATTCCAGAAAGTGTTCCTCCAAAAATCATACCTTACATATATCCTTATTCCCAGAAGAGTGAAATTAAATGTGTGTTTTTAAAAATACTAAAGGTTGGTATAATTTAACCTACCCAAAGTTATTTATCTTCTCCAGTAGTATTGGTGCAGAAGAAGGATGGATCATGGCATATCTATCCAAATAATTGAGATTTCAACAAGCTCATTATTAAAGATAAATTTCCCATTCTTTTAATTTATGAATTTTTTAATGAATTCAATGGATAAATTTACTTCACCAAGTTTTATCTTCATTTAGGATATCATCAAATTAGAATGAAGATAGAATACAACCTGGATACAACATTCATAACTCATGAAGGTCATTATGAATTTTTTGTCATGCCTTTGGCCTTATTAATTCACCTTCCACATTTTAAGGTTTTATGATTTCCACTTTCAAACCCTTTCTTAACAAAATTATGTTAGTATTTTTTGATGATATACTAATCTACAACAAGTCTTTGGGAAGATCATGTTCAACATGTTGACATGGTGCTCAAACTACTGGAGGAGAAACAATTGTATGAAAAATGCTCCAAATTTTTATTGTGGGTACATGAGGTGGAATATTTGGGTCATATTGTATCTCATGAGGGTGTTTAGGTAGACCCTAAAAAAATTAAAGCCATAAAGGAATGGAAAATCCCCACAACCTTAAGGCATATTTGAGGATTTCTTCGGTTGACAGGGTTTATCACAATTTTGTTAAAAATTATGGGAAAATATCCCCACCTCTAACAACATTACTAAAGAAAGGTGCATTTTATTGGACTACAGAATAAACTAAGGCCTTTTAACATCTTAAAGAGGCAATGTTCCAAGCTCTAATCTTAGCTACACCTAACTTTGCGAAAAAACTTATTGTGGAATGTGATGCCTCAGGAAATGACATTGGTCTTATTTTAATTCAATAAGGAAGACCAATTTCCTTTGAAATTCATCCAATCAAGGAAAATCACTTACAAAAACCTATTTATGAGAAGGAATTGTAGCAATACTAAATTCCCTGAAGCAATGGCGCCCATACGTAATGGGAAGACACTTTAAGGTAAAAAAAAATCATGATAGTCTTAAATACTTCTTGGAACAAATAGTGTCTTCAAAACAATAACAAAAATGGATCAAAAATATGTTGGGTTGTGACTTTCAAATCATCTACTAAAAAGGGAAGAAAAATGTTGTTGCAGATGCACTCTCAAGAAAGTATGAGGATGTGGAGGAATTTATCCATGTCATTTATATTATTCATCCTAATTCGATAACTGAAGCAAGGGATGAATGGAAGAATGAAAATTAGGTTTGTACACTCATTCAAAAATTGCAGCAAGATCCTAGTGCATCTGATACATTTATCTGAAAAATTTATTCATTATAGTACAAAGACATCTTATACCTATGTAAGAAGTCCAAACACAAAAAAAGGATTCTTTTGGAATTCACACCTCTCCTGTAAGAGGGAACTCAATATTTTTTAAGGCTTACCACAAGGTCAAGCAGGAACGTTTTGAGGGTGGCCTTAAATCTAATATTCAAAAGTTTGTGGCAGAATTTTGGGTTTTCCAACAAAATAAGGTTGAGACATTTAATACCCGCAGAATTTTACAACCATTAGTCATTCCAAGTTAGCGTTGGGGTGAGGCCTCAATGAATTTTAACACATGTCTACCCAATTCTGATGAAAAGAGTGTCATCATGGTGGTAGTTGATAGAATTACCAAGTATGCACACTTTTGTGGACTATCTCATATTTTCAAAACCATTACAATCGCTAATTAATTCATGGAGATAGTTCAAAAGCTAAATGAAAACCCAAATATTATTATAAGTGACAGAGATCTCATTTTCACTTGAAATTTTTTGACAGAATTATTTTCTTGTCTTGGTACTCAATTGGCTCATAGCTCATCTTATCATCCTCAATCTGATGGGAAAATCAATATAGTGAACAAACTTTTGGAAGAATATCTTCATTTCTTTGTATCTGATAAATAAATACAATTGGTCCAATGGCTACCTCTAGAAGGATGGTGGTATAACACTTACATACCACAAAAAAAGTGACCCCATTTATGGTTCTTTGTGGATATCATCCACCGTCCATCACATTGTCTCTAAGATGCAAATCTAAGGTTCAAGCAGTTTAATATCACATCGAGCATCAACAACAAGTTCTCAAACTCTTAAAGGATAAAATTATTTTGGCATAAAATCGAATGAAACAAGAAGAAAATCAACATTGTAGTGAAAGAAGTTTTGATGCGGGAAATTGGGTATCTTTATGGCTACAACCATACGCAAAAATATCCCTAAATAAAGCTAAGAAGGATAATAATTTATCACCCAAGTACTATGGACCTGATAAGGTGTTGCAAAAGATTGTTAGTATGGAATAAAAATTGGAGCTACCTGCATCTTCGAGAGTACACCCAATTTTCCATGTTTCATGATTAAATAAGGTTATATATGTCAAGCTTTCAGTTCAAACTCTCTTTCCAAAACTTAATGAGAAAATAAAAATTATATTGGAGCCTAAAGTAATCACTTAAACAAGAATCTGATAGTTACAGAATCACTCAATTTCATAGTATCTCGTTAAGTGGAAGAACTTACCTGCTAAACATTCGACATGGGAAGATGATTATCTTATATAGAAGCATCCAAATTACTCAATTGTTCAATACAACACTTTTTTGAAGGAGAGGGGCATGTTAGGTCCCTATAATACTAGTGTAGCCCCATGTTAGGTCTCTATATTACTAGTCTATCCCGACTATTGTTATTTTTGTGCACCATATAATCCCACTATTGTTATTGTGGTGCCCTTACATTATTATTGTTATGTAAGACCTAATTATAATTTTACCCTCTAGACTCCTATATATAGAAAGGAAGTCATGTCATTTGAATTGTCCAAGAATTTTTCATTTATGTGAATTAAAAGGAGGTTTCCCCCTCAAGGTGGCTTATTATCAAGGATTTGATCTATCTCTTATTATGATTTTGTGCTATTTACATATGGGCACATAACAGTTTGATGAAAACATAGTCAGTGACATGTCTTGTGGGGATGGATTCCACCAATATGGTAAAGTATTAATAGTTATGAGGATTTTTACCATTGGATGGAGGGTATATTACACCTATGAAATCAATACCCCATTGTTGGAAAGGATTTTTTATTTTCATTGGCACAAGGGTAAGGAAATGATTTATTTTCCTTTTAGCAAACATTTGGAACTCATGACCTTAACAAGTTTATGGACATCATAGAATACGGTGGTAGAAACTAAATCTCAATAACCTCCTCTCAAACTTTTCCATTCCTTGGCTGCAAAGGCTAGTGTCTGTAGATGTACTATATCCTAATACCATGGGGATTGGTGATATAAAGCATTAATTTATGAGCCTTCTCTTATTTCCTAGTCCCCTATATCCTCAAATTCAACTACATTAATTCCCACTACTTGAAGCTAATTTTTATTCATAATTTTTTTATCCCTTGCCATTTAATCAACTTGGTGATTTCAATCACCATCTCATATTCCTAAAGATTTTATTTATTTTTGTCTCTTCCCATATATTTTTGGTTGGAATAGCATGTCCGTGATTCATATATGTGGTGTTGGAAAATGTAACTAGTTTCAGTATTCATAATTACCTTTATACTTATGACGTTGTATATTTTTGTAAAAAGAAGAAAAATAATTATTATTTTCTAGCATGGGTTTCATGCTTAAGTTGATTTTTCACTGGGTCAAGCATGTTCTTCATGCTACTATGGTTTTTCAAGTCAAAATAGTATTTGTCATGCCTTTAAGTCAAGTACCATTTGGACTTTGAAAAGAAAGTATAAATAAAAAAAATAAAAAATTGAGTCAAAACATCATTTTTGTCCCTACAAGACCAAGTCGACCATGTTTGGGGTAATTCTACCTCCTCAAATGTGTATGTATAATACCAATTCTACTTCATTTAGAAGACATATCAAGAAAGTTCAATCTCTTGATAAAGAAGGAGGAACATTAACATAAAAGACAATGAAATAAGATAAAGTCAAGGAGAGAGAAAGCAATATCAAAGGAGAAGAG
The DNA here is from genome assembly GCA_034641835.2 of Pinus albicaulis. Lineage (NCBI taxonomy): Eukaryota > Viridiplantae > Streptophyta > Pinopsida > Pinales > Pinaceae > Pinus > Pinus albicaulis. The sequence goes on along the minus strand of CM076570.1, from coordinate 1,297,153,194 downwards.
AGTTTTCCCTAAAAAATCCCAAACATGAAAAATTTCAGAGTTGCACGAGGACCAAAAATTGTAGGTCTATTGCAAGAGGCCAAACTTTTGTTACAGGGGCCAAAATTTGAAGTTTAACCAGTTTTGGAAGGGTTTAACCATCGTTGACTTGTGGATACTTTGACTTGTTGGAAAGGAATGGAAGGAGGGTTGGATTAGGGCTTGTGAGTGGACTTGGTCTTGGAATTTGGGTCTTGGATTTCTCATTTGATCTGATTCCATAAGAGGATAATAAATTCTTTGTGGGATTTCCCCTTTGGAGAGGTTTTTCCCTAGCTTGGAACCTACCTTTTACGTACATTGCATCTTATGATATTCATATTTTATTGGTCTTGATAATTGTTTGATTAAAATAATATAAAAAAGAATAATAAGAATCTAACATAAGTTCACAAGCTTTTATTAAGTATAAGGAAAATTTTTTAAATAATTGTTGTACTAGATTCTCCAACATGGTATCAGAGCTAACGTGAAGAGAAGGAATCTTGAATATAATTCTTATTGGAATACAAGGAGATTTCTTATCAAAGGAAAACACTTTCTAAGGACACAAAGAAGGGAATAATAAATAAGATCTATTGACCTATAAGGAAGAATATTGTAAGCTCTCATCATAGGCTCTCAAGTGCACCTTGAATAATAACATTTATATTTCTCTCTTTTGAAGACTCTATGCTATTGAAGGAAAGTATTTGAAGTCTCCTAAAGGATCATGAAAGCATAAGGATAGTTGAAGGCATCATCAAGAAGGAAACTTGTTTGATAAATAAGTACCATATTGTCTTCAATGTTTGAATATATAAATCAATTGGCTTCATTTTTCAAGGAAAGAAATCATCTAATTGGATCAAAAAACTTTCTAGCATGGAAGAAAAGGATTGATCTAGTTCTTATAGAAAACAAAGTCATGGTATATGTTCTTGGGAATATCATTGAACCAGAAAAAGAGAAGACCCAAGAATTAGCAAAATACAAGAAGGGAGAAGTGAGGGCACAAAGGATTCTTATTGACTCCATAAAGGATCATATCATTCCGTTTGTTGCTGATTTGAGTACATATAAATAAATATATAATAAGTTGGTGAAATTATATTCTATAGGTACCTCAGGTCAGCAAATATCTTTGAGGAATAAACTATATAAAACAAGGATATCAAGGAATGAATATATGCCCACATATCTTATGAAGATCTCACAATTGAGGGACTAGTTTCAATGGCTTGGGGAAGTCATATCTGATTCAGAGATGAATACTTGTGTACTAAATGTTTTTCCACCTGAATGGAGCAGTTTTGCAACAAGTGTCTACTCAAGAAAATATATTACTCCCTTTGATGAACTATGGGCTCAATGTATTTTGGAAGAAACAATATTGAAATCAATTGATGGCACTGAATCAAATGAAAATTCTCATGCCTTTGTTGTAAAATCCAAGAAGAAGAAAGGGAAGTTTGGAAATTCCAAAGGAAAACAATATATGTCCAAGATACAATGTTATGGGTGCAATGAAACAGAAATTTTAAGAGGGATTTTCCAAACAATTCTCAAAACAAGAAAAAAAAAACAAAAGGACGGAAATGAGTGGAGCTCACATAGTTGAAGAAAAGGAAGAGCCTGAGAAGAAGTTGGAAAGTGAAGATCCCAAAGATCTATACTATTGAATGATATCTACCTCCATTAGGTTTATTTCAAATTTTTCTTTCTTTTTTTAGAAAATAGCAGTTAGGGTAGCATGCACCGTTGCATTCTCCATAAGAGTCTTATTTTTTGTGAAGCATGGCATCATAGAAGGAAGCATATGATAGTAGTATATATAGTCTACATGATCAAATTACTTTGGAAGAAGTCATATAGATGACAAGAATGAAAATATTTGGACCGTCTTATACATCACAGTTCATTCAATTATTTGTTGGCATATTGTTAGAGGTAGTCATCTTGTAAAAAGGATCACTAGGATCCTCCAATAAGAACCATATTTAGAGGGAGGTTATTTAATATTTGAAATGAATGATATATATTCCATTTAGTATGGAAACCATTATCTTAAAGGATGAAGGGATGAAGATGGTCAATTTGGGGTTTGAAAGACAAAATTGAAGTATTTATCCTCTTAAGAATGGAAGCTTATCTTCGATAAGGATAGAATCAAGCTCATTCAAATAAAGGACGACTAGATCGTTATATGAATATCTTCAGTAACTCCTCTCTAGAAGGTAGAATTAATTTCTACATGAATCTTGTAGAAAGAGTTGGTCGTAATAATGTGCTTGGTAACATAAGCATGAGAGGTCATCCATGTGGTTACTTGATGCTTGGAAGGAGGAGTTTGGTATGATTTGGAATGGCTAAATATCAAGACTCTTCCATAAGATGGAATTGCATATAAATGATGATATTGTTCAATGTTAGGTCCCTATATTACTAGTATAGTCCCTTATTGTTGTTAGTGTAACCCCATTATTGTTATTATTGTACCCTTGTAACCCCCATATTTTTATTATTGTGCCCTTAAATTATTATTGTTAGGTCGGCTAAGATTACATTGTGGCCCCATGGACTCCTATATATAGAAAGGAGGTTTTGTAATTTGTATCATCCAAGAATTGTTCATTCATGTAATCTATTGGAGGTTCCCTCCTCGTAGTGGCTTATTTCTAAGGAATTGATATCTCTTTTCTTCTATTTAAGAGTGGTCTATGACTTACATTTGACCTGAGCTTTGGATTCTAGGGTTTGTTGCTCCTAAATAGGTCATTTGACTGCTATAAATTGTTTTTATACAAAGGTTCGAAGCTGAAATTTTAGGTGTGAATCCAAAATCTGAAACATCATCGCAAAATTTCAGAGCTTCATTCGCAATATTTTCGGAGATATGATCTATGGAAGGTAGGGCTTTTTGCAGGCTCCTGAATTTCACTTAAACAGGTCATCGTGGAATTTTCGCTATAACTCTCTTTCTACGAAGGTTCAGAAGCTGAAATTTTTAGAGAGCGAAGCTAAAATCCTGAGGAACATCATCACAAAATTTTAGAGCTTGGTTCGCAATATTTTCGGAGCTATGATCTGTGGAATTTAGGTCTTTTTCAGGCTCCCGAATTTCATCTCAAAGAGGTTATCGTGGGAAAACCTTCATAACTCTCTCTCTGAGCATCAGATTGGAATGATGAAAAAATTGGCCACAAGTAAACAGACTGTAGTTTCTTTTCTATCAATTTTAGATCCAATGGAGGAAACAGTGACACGTGGAAATTCGTACAAGTGCACTATATTGAACCTATCCATAATTGGGTCATTGTGGGAGATTGGACATAACTTTCCCTTGAAGAACCCAAATCAGGTCAGACCTATGGCATTTGAAAGAAGATTCAGAGGGTGACTTCAGGGCCAAATTTTAGATATTGAAGATCGAAAATCACCAAGATAATTCAGTTTCAATATTGAGTTCCTCAAAATCAAGAAAAAGGTGTGTATTTTTTTTTCAAATTGCATAAGTCTTGTTTGAAAAATCAGTTCTAGTTGATTCCAAAGGCCTATTGAGCATAGCTATCAGTATCGGGTTCTAAAATGCCTCCTAAAAAGAATTCAACTCCCATTAAGCCTTCATAAGGCTCTACTATGACTCATGAAGACGAAGAAATGCAACATGAGATATCAAAATTCCATGAGCAAGTGCACCAAATTTCGCTATCGCAAAGAGCAACAAAAAATGAAATGGAAGTTGTGAAGAAAGGCGTGGAAGCTAAGATGAATGGTTGGAAGCTAAGATGGATGGCATGGAAGTTGGCATGAGAGCTAAGATGGATGACATGGAAGAGTTTGACAAAGTTGATACAACAAATGTTTCTAATGGTATTGAAAATATAGTAGAGGCATTAATGATGAGAACAAAATAAATGATAATCGTGATTTCATAAACTCTAATATTGTTAGGAAGAACCACCATATTCCAAATATGGATATGAGGAATTTTGATGGTAAGGATATCGTAACATGGATACTACAGATGGAGCAATATTTTGATCTCAATAATGTGCAAAACACACAAAAGGTACACATTGAAACTTTACATCTAGAACAAAATACATTTCTATGGTATCGATGGCTTTGCTCCCGTAAAAAAATTGTCACTTGATCAATTTTTATGGAGGAAATGACAGCACATTATGAGGATACAAAGAGAAACACCTTCTTTAGCCAATTGATAAATCTCAAACAAAAGGGTTTAGTGGGGAAGCACATTGAGGACTTCCAAAAATTGAATATAAGGGTAACTGATATTACAGAGGAACATAGGAATGATCTCTTCATAGGTACTTCAAATGATAACATCCAACATGAAGTTCGCTTTTTGGAACCTGATTAATTGGAGAAGGCATTCAAGTTGGCAAGAAAAATTGAATGTAAAATTATGGCAACAAGGAAGCCTACCACTCACTTCTATAAAGATGGAAGTGTTGCTACACCTATATTTCAACAACCTACAAGGTTGACACCACAAAAATTGGAAGAAAAAAGAGAAAAAGGGCTTTGCTACAGTTGTGATAGAAAATACACTAAAGGTCATAAGTGTGCCGAGAAGAAAATATTTTACATAGATTGTGAAGTGGAAGAATAAAATGAACAAGAAGAGGATATACACCAGGAACCAACCCTAGAAGAGGAAGAAATGAGTCCAACCATATCGTGTAATGCATTGGTAAGAATTACCACTCAGCAAACTCTCAAGATAGAAGGACATATCAAGAAGAAAAAGGTAATGGTGTTTATTGATTCAGGTAGTACCCATAATTTTATTCATTGTAAGGTAGCCAAGGAACTGAATTGTTTCCTATACCCAACACCAAAATGTCAAGTGATGGTTGCAAATGGAGGAACTATAAGCTCTGGAAATGCCATAATATCAAGTTATCCATGGTGGAATATGTATTGAATATTCCAATGCTTTCCATCCCAATGGGAGGTGCTGATGTCGTACTAGGAGTACAATGGTTACAATCTTTGGGGACGGTAGCTTTTAATTTTCAAGAAATTTTCTTGAAATTTTTTTCGGAAGGAAAGGAAATAGAATTATGGGGTATCACAGGGAAGCCAGGAAAGATAATAAGCTCTAATGTAATGACAAATCTTATGAAGAAAGAACAACGAGGCATAATTGCACAATTATTCTCACTAGAAGTTCCAACATCAAAATCATTTATTTCTCCAGATCTCCAAAGAGTCTTGGACAATCATTCCAATGTGTTTGATACTCCCAGAGGATTCCCACATATTCGTGATCATGATCATGCTATTTATTTGATTCCAGAAAGTGTTCCACCAATATAGGACCTTACAGATATCCTTATGTCCAAAAGAGTAAAAATGAATGTATGATTGCAGAAATGTTAGAGGCTGGTATAATTCAACCTAGTCAAAGTTCTTTCTCTGCTCCTGTAGTACTGGTACACAAGAAGGATGGATCATGGCGCATGTGTCCTATTTTTAGGGAGCTCAATAAGCTCATCATTAAAGATAAATTTCCCATTCCTATGATTGATGAATTATTGGATGAATTACATGGAGCAATTTATTTTACCAAGTTGGATCTTAGTTTAGGATATCATCAAATTAGAATGAAGAAGGAACATATTCCGAAAACAACATTTCGAACTCATGAGGGCCATTATATATTTTTGGTCCTGCCTTTTGGCCTTACCAATGCACCTTCTACATTTCAAGGCTTGATGAATTACATTTTCAAACTCTTCCTTAGAAAATTTTTGCTGGTATTTTTCGATGATATACTAATCTACAGCAGGTCTTGGAAGGATCATGTTCAACATGTTGACAGGGTGCTCAAACTATTGCAGGAGAAACAATTATATGTAAAAACATCCAAATGTTTCTTTGGAGTACAAGAGGTGGAATATCTGGGTCATATTGTATCTCACGAGGGTGTTAAAGTAGACCCTAACAAAATTAAAGCCATTAAGGAATGGAAATTCCCCACAACCATAAAGAAGTTGCGAGGATTTCTCGGGTTAACAGGGTATTATCGCGAGTTTGTTAAGAATTATGGGAGAATAGCAGCACCTCTAACAACATTATTGAAGAAAGATGCATTTTCATGGACTCCTGAAGCAACTAAGGCCTTTGAACATCTTAAAGAGGCAATGTGCCTAGCACCGGTCTTAGCTACGCCAGACTTCACAAAAATCTTTATTGTGGAATGTGATGCCTCAGGAAATGGAATTGGTGTTGTTTTAATGCAAGAAGGAAGACCCATTACTTTTGAAAGTCGTCCAATCAAAGGAAAGTATTTACAGAAACCTATTTATGAAAAGGAAATGTTAGCGATACTGCATGCACTAAAGAAATGGAGAACTTACCTAATGGGAAGACACTTCAAGGTAAAAACTGATCATGATAGTCTTAAACACTTTTTGAAACAAAGAATATATTCAGAAGAGCAACAAAAATGGGTCACAAAGACGTTTGGTTATGACATAGAAATAATCTACAAAAAATGGAAGCTAAATGTTGTTGTAGATGCACTCTCAAGAAAGAATGAAGATGTGGAAGCATTACTTTGTGCCATTTCTATTATCCAACCAGATTTGATAACCGAAGCAAGAGATGAATGGAAGAAGGATGAAGAATTGTGGACACTCATTCAAAATTTGCAGCAAGATCCTAGTACATCTGATACATTTAGTTGGAAAAATGATTCCTTATGGTACAAAGATCGCTTATATCTTTGTAAGAATTCCCAACTAAAACAAAATATTCTTCTGGAATTGCACACTTCTCCTTTAGGAGGACACTCAGGATTTTTAAAAACTTACCACAGGGTGAAGAAAGAATTTTTTTGGGATGGCCTTAAATCTGATATTCGAAAGTTTGTGGCGGAATGTTTGATTTGCCAGCAGAATAAAGTGGAAACAATTAAGACCCCAGGACTTCTACAACCTTTATCCATTCCAAGTCAACGTTGGGAGGAGATTTCAATCGATTTTATCACAGGTTTACCTAAGTCCGAAGGAAAGAGTGTCATCATGGTGGTAGTTGATAGACTTACCAAGTATGAACACTTTTGTGCATTATCTCATCCATTTAAAGAAAGTATAGTTGCTACTACATTTATGGACACAATTCAAAAGCTACATGGAAACCCAAGGGTTATTGTGAGCGACAGAGATCCCATTTTTACTGGAAATTTTTGGACGAAGTTATTTTCTTGTTTTGGTACTCAATTAGCTCATAGCTCATCTTATCATCCTCAATCCGATGGTCAAACTAATATAGTAAATAAATGTTTGGAAGGATATCTTCGTTGTTTTGTATCTGATAAACAAACATAATGGTTCAAGTGGTTACCTCTCACTGAATGGTGGTTTGACACTTCCTTCCATACTGCAGCAAAAATGACCCCATTTATGGCACTTTATGGATATCATCCACCATCCATCACATCATCTTTAAGAGAAAATTTGAAGGTTCAAGCAGTGGAAGATCACATCGAACATCAACAAGAAGTTCTCCAACTCTTAAAGGACAACTTGAATTTGGCACAAAATCGAATGAAACAACAGGCAGATCAACATCGCAGTGAGAGAAGTTTTGATGTAGGAGACTGGGTATTTTTACGGCTACAACCATACAAACCAATGTCCCTCAAGCAAGCTAAGAAGGATAATAAATTATCGCCAAAGTACTATGGTCCATACAAGGTGTTGCAAAAGATTGGTACTATGGCATACAAATTGGAGCTTCCTGCTTCTTCGCGAGTACATCCAGTTTTCCATGTTTCATGCTTAAAGAAGGTTATAGGTGAAAATCTTCCAGTTCAAACAATATTGCCAGAACTTGATGGGGAAGGAAAAATCATATTGGAACCTGAAGCGGTCACAGAAACAAGAACTTGACAGCTACGGAATCGATCAATTTCAGAGTATCTCATCAAGTGGAAGAACTTACCCACTGAAGATTCTACATGGGAGGATGAGAATTTTATACAGAAGCACCCAGAGCTACTCAAGCATTGAGGACAACACTTTTTGAAGGAGAGGGGCATGTTAGGTCCCTATATTACTAGTATAGTCCCTTATTGTTGTTAGTGTAACCCCCTTATTGTTATTATTGTACCCTTGTAACCCCCATATTGTTTTTATTGTGCCCATAATTTATTATTGTTAGGTTGGCTAGGATTACATTGTGGCCCCACTAGGATTACATTGTGGCCCTATGGACTCCTATATATAGAAAGGAGGTTTTGTAATTTGTATCATCCAAGAATTGTTCATTCATGTAATGTATTACAAGTTGCCCCCTCGAAGTGGCTTATTTCTAAGGCGTTGATATCTCTTTTCTTATATTTCTAGAGCTGGTATCACAACATTTAAACATCAAAATGGTCTCTTAAAGAATGAAAGAAGATTGGAAATTATAACTTCAAGGAGAAGATAGTGTAGCTTGTTGATTAGTCTATTTCATGGGAACTTTGATTAAAAATTGAAAGCATGGAGAATTATTTTTTTACAATATGGAGATATACCTTGCAGAAGGATGTTGATCTCAAAGGAAACAAGTAAGCATAATTTTATATCTTGAAAAAAGGCCATCATGATGAGGTAATTATGATATTGATGTTTTGATATTGGTTATCTGGCTGGTATATGGTTTTTCTACCTCAAAGATTGTTGCAGAAATGCGTAATGGCAGTTGAGGCTAGTGTATCTACAACTATTTTTTTAAACTAAAATCAATGAATACATGTATTGAGTGGATGAATTTGGTAATCCTTAAAGGATTATATGGTCAAGATGTCTACAGCATCTTGGGATTGAAAGGTAGTAGTACAAAAAGATAACCTGGTGTTTATGTTTCAATGAAAATGAAGATCACTTTCATGATTAAAGGGAGCTATGGATAGCTCTACTTCAATTGGCTCAATATAATACCTTTGTTGATGATGATTATAGGAAAGTGATATCAAAGGTTGATGGCCTAAACCTTGTCACATATAGAAGAAATAATTTGGCTCCATAACATTCTAAAAGATACAATCTCAATATATGATGAGACGCAAAGAAAAAAAAGGAGGATCCATGCAACTACTTGAATATCTCCATGAACGAACTAGTAGTTGATGTAGTAATAAATTTTGAGACAAGATTAAAAACTTGTGGGTATGTCTTCCTAGTTAAAAGGAATTAATGAATCTCCTCTATGCTTGAGAGGGAGTAATAAGTCTCCTTAAATTTTTGAGAATGAGCAAGGTTATATTCCTTGTTCAAGAGGGAATGAGGATATCCTCTTTGGTTCAGAGGGAGTGATGATAGACATCATATTATCTTCTTTATGTGTCATGCATTAGGTCAGTACTAAGAGTTGTACGTCTAGTGAATTCCATGGAGGAAAAATGGAGAATGGAGGATTGGATAAGTATCTAGGATTGGTACTCCTTAAGGATTGGAAAACCAAGAAAGGAAGTAATCATGTGGACTGACACTCTTTGAGGATTGGATTGGGTATCCAATACCAGATTACTCGTAAAGGACCGATATTATTTGAGGATTAGGAATCCAATATAAGAATAGTCCTGGAAGGAAATACCTATTGAAAATCTGGATGCAGTATGTGCCTTGAGAGGTAGTGTGGTGTCTCAGATAAAACCTCTGAGCATTGTGCTCTGACCTGGTGGAGAGATAGAGCTAGTTAGTCAAGGCCTTGTTATGTTGACAATGTTGGTTATGATATTGATGCTTGAATATGTCTTATAAATCCAACTCTTCTTATAAGAATATTTTAGTTTGAGAGAATCTTTGTACCAATTATGGAAATATTAATAACTCCCTAGTTAAGAGGGAGTGTTGGAAAATGTAACTAGTTTTGGCCTTCATAATTACCTTTGTACTTATGACAATGTATATTTTTGTAAAAAGAAGAACAAGAATTATTATTTCTGGCATGGGTTTCATGCTTAAGTTGATTTTTCACTGGGTCAAGCATGTTCTTCATGCTTCTAGGGTTTTTCAAGTCAAAAGAGTATTTTTCGTAAGTCTTGAAGTCAAGTCCCATTTGGACTTTGAAAAGAAATTATAAAGAATTTTTTTTATTTTGAGTCAAAATATCATTTTCGTCCTTGCAAAACCAAGTAGAACCTATTTGGGGTAATTAAACCTCCTCATATATGTATATATAAGATTATTTTGACCTCATTTAGAAGACATATCAAGCAAGTTCGATCTCTTGAGAAAGGAGGAGGAAAATCAGTGAAAAATAAAAGGAAAGAAGACAAAGTTAAGGAGAGAGAAGCAAGATCAAAAGAGGATAATCTTCCCTAAAAACTCCCACATGTGTGAAATTTCATATTTCAGTTCTATTACAAGAGGCTGAAATTTTGTTGCAAGGGTCTAAATCTGAAGTTTGACCAGTTTTGGAAGGGTTTGACAATCGTTGCAACGTTCACTTGTGGAGACTTTGAATTCTTGGAATGGATTAGAAGGAGGGCTAACTTGGGGCTTGTGAGTGGACTTGGTCTTGGAATTTGGATATTTTTTTTCTCATTTGATCTTATTCTATAAGAAGAGAATAAACTTTCTCTGGATTTTCCCCTTTGGAGGGGTTTTACCTAGCTAGGAGCCTACTTTTTGTGTCCATTATCTTATCTGATATTCATGTTTTATTGGTCTTGATAATTTTTTGATGAAAATAATCCCAACAAAGAATAATAATAAGCTAACATAATTCCACAATAAATTATCAAGGATAATGAGAATTGTTTGAATAGATACTATACTAGATTCTCCAACATGTGGAACATAGGAAAATTACCCAGCATTGCAATATGTATTGTCTAAAATATTCAGGGCATTCATTGGAGCATACACTTTCTTCTACATGATTTTGTATTATAACTTTGCATATTTGAGGGCCTTCATGAAAATGAAATAGGTTTCTTACTCCCCTCATCATTCTTTTGTAGGTGGACTACAACAATAGTGTGCTTGGAGGAAAAGAGAAAAAACATGAAGTCCTTCTTGTAATTAGGGCTTGTTATCAGATGAATTTCTTTATTTCTGAGAATGTTTCTTTGGATATATCATCCCATATAGTCTCACTATAATTTTTTAGTATTCAATCCATCTATTTAATATTTTAACAAAGGAATGAATCTTTAGATGAAAATAATCTTTTTAAAATATGATCTTAAGGTCCTTCTTGTGTTTAAGTAGGGAAATGGTATTTATTGCTTGCACCCTCTCTAGTCTTAAATTTAAACCCCTTTTGCAACAAATATATGCCCAAAATATTTTCCTTATACCATCCCTCAGAAATATTGTATGGGATTGATGGATATCCCAAGCTTCTTGCATCTCTTAAAAACCCACCTTAGGTGTTCCAAATTGTCAACGACCTTTTTAAAGTAGATGGTCAAGTCATCAAGACACATAATAATCATTAGAGTAAATTTGGTTCTAAAATAGGCCTCCTAAGTAAAATATTAAAAAAATAAAATAATGTTCATGTCACACTAAGAGGTGTTATATAGTGAAATCTAATATAAATTACCTCATTAATGATAGTTGCTAAGTAATTTGTGTTACTATATAGTTACGAGATGCAGTTAAAAATAATAATGAAAGTTTTATATTATCACGTTCAGACAATCAATGATAAAGCATTATTATATTAGTTAGTGATTATATATTTATTGTAGAAATATTATATATTGGATATATTTATTATTATATAATAGCGAACTCGTATATATATATATATATATATATATATATTACAAGAAAAATAATTTTATGTTCATTTAGATATGGATATACGTGTTTTCCTCTAAAAGGACTGATCAAAATTAAGCCTCTACCGATCCACTCCCTAAAAATTCTAAAAAACCATTATAAGTATGACATTACACCCACCATTTTCATCAACAAAACAAAAAGAATATACCATGATAAACAAAAGCTAATGCTTGGAAAGATATCTAGACTAATATCTTAGAAACACATGCACATCAAAGAGATATTGAAAATGATGAGCTGAAAATAATCATAATTAGAAATGGATCTCCATGGCTTCCATCTCTTGGTCATCCCAATACTCACATAAATCAAAAGATCTAGGTTGAAATTCCAAAGCTTCCTTTGATAATTCACTTGTCTTGTGTGTGTGTAGAAAGAGAGAGAGGTTGTTTATATAATAATATTATGTTTGTGATTCTATTATAATTATTGTTCTTTTAACCATAATGGGGATATTTTATATTAGGCAAGATTTTAGTAGATCTCACAACAAAATTACATCAAAAGTATGCTTCAAATCTCTTTAAACAAAAATATGAACATGAAGTATCTATAGCATATAGTTGTATCCATCTAGTACCATTCACAACGTGTCTTAGTTTATCTTAATGGTTTAAATTCTACAAAAGAGACCCAAACACCTAGTGACTTTGTAAAACATACAAACTTAAAAAAATGAATGGCGGCTTGATGCTACTTCTAGTGCTACTCTAGTTGAGTCTAAGCCCAATTTTATAATTTCTACATTCTCTAGATTCTAGTGCACTATTTCATCATCCCTTGATCTCTCATAGTTTGAATTGATTAATAACACCTAATTATATACTCTAGAATTATATCCCTTAGTCAAATTGATGGCCATGTTCCAAATATTTTTCATTTAGCCTCCAACATTGTAATTTGACACCAACACTTCATTTGAATTAAAGTGGCTATAATTTTTTCCATTTGAGGTATTATCTATTAGTCTCTGTTATGAAACCAGCTCCAAAAATAGAAGAAAAGAGAGATCAACGCCATATAAATCAGCCACTACGAGGGGGCAACCTCCAATACATAACATAAATGAATAATTCTTGGATGATACAAATGACAAAACCTCCTTCAATATAGGAGTCCATGGGGTCACAATATAATCCTAGCCGACCTAACAATAATAACGTAATGGCACAATAATAACAATACTGGGCTTACAAGGGTACAACAATAATGATAAGGGGGTTACACTAACAACAATAAGGGACTATATTAGTAATATAGGGAACTAACATGCCCCTCTCCTTAAAAAAAGTGTTTTCCTCAACACTTGAGTAGCTTCGGATGCTTTCATATAAAATTCTCATCCTCCCAAGTAGAATCTTCAGTGGGTAAGTTCTTCCACTTGATGAGATACTCTGAAATTTATTGATTCCGTAGTTGTCGAGTTCTTGTTTCCATGGATGCTTCAGGTTCCAATATGATTTTTCCTTCCTCGTCAAGTTATGGAAATATTGTTTGAACTGGAAGTTTATCATTTATTACCTTCTTTAAGCATGAAACATGGAAAATTGGATGCACTCGTGAAGAAGCAGGAAGCTTCAATTTGTATGACATAGTACCAATCTTTAGCAACACCTTGTAAGGAACATAGTACTTTGGTGATAATTTATTATCCTTCTTATCTTTCTCAAGGGACATTTGTTTGTATGGTTGTAGTCATAAAAATACCCAGTCTCCTACATCAAAAATTCTCTCGCTGCGATGTTGATCTGCATGTTGTTTCATTCGATTTAGGGCCAAATTTAGGTTATCCTTTAAGAGTTGGATAAATTCTTGTTGATGCTCAATGTGATCTTCCACTGCTTCAACCTTGGAATTTTCTCTTAAAGATGATGTGATGGAAGGTGGATGATATCCATAAAGTGCCATAAATGGGGTCATTTTTTCTACAGTATGGAATGAAGTGTTATACCACCATTTAGCGAGAAGTAACCACTTGACCCATTGTGTTTTCTTATCAGATATAAAACAACGAAGATATCATTCCAAACATTCATTCATTTTCTTAGTTTGACCATCGGATTGAGGATGATAAGATGAGCTATGAGCTAGTTGAGTATCCAAACAAGAAAATAATTCTGTCCAAAAATTTCCAGAAAAAATGGGATCTTTGTCACTTACAATAATCTTTGGGTTTCCATGTAGATTTTGAATTGGTTCCATAAATGCAGTAGCAATTTTTACAATAATATTTGGGTTTCCATGTAGATTTTGAATTGGTTCCATAAATGCAATAGCAATTGTACTTTCTTTAAATGGATGAGATAATGCACAAAAGTGTGCATACTTGGTAAGTCTATCAACTATCACCATGATGACACTCTTTCCTTTGGAATTAGGTAAACTTGTGACAAAATCCATTGAAATATCCTCCCAATGTTGACTTGGAATGGATAAAGGTTGTAGAAGACCCAGGGTCTCACTTGTCTCAACTTTATTTTGTTGCAAACCAAACATTCCGCCACAAGATTTTGAATATCAGATTTAAGGCCATCCCTAAAAAAACATTTCTTCACACTGTGGTAAGTTTTTAAAAATCCTAAGTGCCCTCCTAAAGGAGAAGTGTGCAATTACAAAAGAATCTTTTGTTTTATTTGGGAATTATTACAAATATGTAAGTGATCTTTGTACCATAAGGAATCATTTTTCCAACTAAATGTATCAAATGTACTAGGATCGTGCTACAACTTTTGAATGAGTGTCAACACTTCTTCATCCTTATTCCATTCACCCCTTGCTTTGGTTATCTAATCTGGTTGGATAATAGAGATGGCACAAAGAAATTCTTCCACATCTTCATCCTTTCTTGAGAGTGCATCTGCAACAACATTTAGCTTCCCTCTTTTGAAAATGATTTCAAAGTCATAACCCAACATCTTTGTGACTCATTTCTACTGCTCTTCTGAAGATATTTTTTGTTCCAAAAAGTTTTTAAGAATATCGTGTTCAATTTTTACCTTGAAGTGTCTTCCCATTAGGTAAGGTCGTCATTTCTTTAGTGCATGTATTATTTCCAACATTTACTTCTCATAAATAGCTTTCTACAAATACTTTCCTTTTATTGGATGAATTTAAAAATAAATGGGTCTTCCTTCTTGCGTTAAATCAACTCCAATTCCATTTCCTGAGGCATCACATTCCACAATAAAGGTTTTTGTGAAGTCTGGCATAACTAAGACCAGTGCTAGGCACATTGCCTCTTTAAGATGTTCAAAGGCCTTAGTTGCTTTAGGAGTCCATGAAAATGTATCTCTCTTCAATAATGTTGTTAGAGGTTCTGCTATTCTCCCATAATTCTTAACAAACTTGTGATAATACCCTGTTAACCTAATAAATCCTTGCAATTGCTTTATGGTTATGGTGACTTTCCATTCCTTAATGGCTTTAATTTTGTTAGGATCTACCTTAACACTCTCGTGAGATACAATATGACCCAGATATTCCACCTCTTGTACTCCAAAGAAACATTTGGATGTTTTTAAATATAATTTTTTCTCCTCTAATAGTTTGAGCACCCTGTCAACGTGTTGAACATGATCCTTCCAAGACCTATTGTAGATTATTATATCATCAAAAAATACTAGCACAAATTTTTTAAGGAAGGGTTTGAAAATCAAATTCATCAACCCTTGAAATGTAGAAGGTGCATTGGTAAGGCCAAAAGGCATGACCAAGAATTCATAATGACCCTCATGAGTTCGAAATGTTGTTTTCGGATATCATCAGTCTTCATTCTAATTTGATGATAACCTAAACAAAGATCCAACTTGGTAAAATAAATTTCTCCGTGTAATTCATCCAATAATTCATCAATCACTGGTATGGGAAATTTATCTTTACTAGTGAGCTTATTGAGCTCCCTATAATCCGGACGCATGCACCATGATCCATCCTTACTATGCACCAATACTACTGGAGCAGAGAAAGACCTTTGACTAGGTTGAATTATACTAGCCTCTAACATTTCTGCAATCATACGTTCAATTTCGTTCTTTTAGACATAAGGATATCTGTAAGGCCTAATGTTTGGAGGAACACTTCCTGGAATCAAATGAATAGCATGATGATGATCACGAATAGGTGGGAGCCCTCTGGAAGTTTCAAACACCTTGGAATGATCGTCCAAGACTTTTTGGAGATCTGGAGAAATAGATGATTTTGATTTTGGAACTTCTAGTGAGCATAATTGTGCAATTACTCCTCGTTTTTATTTCTTCAAAATATTTGTCATGACATTAGAGCTTATTATCTTTCCTGGCTTCCCTGTGATACCCCATAATTTGACTTCCTTTCCTTCCGAAAAAAAATTCGAGAAAAGTTCTTGAAAATTAAAAGCTATCATCCCCAAAGATTGTAACCATTGCACTCCTAATACAACATCAACACGTCCCATTGGAATGGAAAACATTGGACTATTCAATACATATTCCCCCATGGTTAGCTTAATATTATGGCATTTTCTAGAGAAATTTATTGTTCCTCCATTTGCAACCATCATTGGACATTTTGGTGCTAGGTATAGGAAACAATTCAATTCTTTGGCTGCCTTACAATGAATAAAATTATGGGTACTACCCGAATCAATCAACACTATTACCTTTTTCTTCTTGATATGTCCTTCTATCTTAAGAGTTTGAGGAGTGGTAATTCCTACCAATGCATTACACGATATGGTCGGACTCATTTATTTTCTTCTAGGGTTGGTTCCTGGTGTATATCCTCTTCTTTTGAAGTTTCTTGTTCATTTTCTTCCTCCTCTTCACAATTTATGTAAACTAATTTATTCTTAGCACACTTATGAAATTTAGTGTATTTTCTATCACAACTGTAGCAAAGCCCTTTTTCTCTTTTTTCTTCCAATTGTTGTGGTGTCAACCTTGTAGGTTTTGGAAGTCTAGGAGTAGCAACAATTCCATATTTATAGATGTGAGTGGTAGGCTTCCTTATCGCCATAATTTTACATTCAATTTTTCTTTCCAATCTGAATGCCTTCTCTAATGAATCAGGTTCCCAAACACGAACTTCATGTTGGATGTTATCCTTTAAAGTCCCTATGAAGACATCAATCATGTGTTCCTCTAGAATATCAGTTACCCTTATATTCAATTTTTGGAAGTCCTCAATGT
This sequence comes from Pinus albicaulis, assembly GCA_034641835.2. NCBI lineage: Eukaryota > Viridiplantae > Streptophyta > Pinopsida > Pinales > Pinaceae > Pinus > Pinus albicaulis. The sequence continues at coordinate 1,297,136,189 of CM076570.1, read as the reverse complement.
GCTCCACCATTGAACCCTTTTGTTTGAGAGTTATCAATTGGCTAAAGAAGGCATTGCTCTTTGTATCCTCATAATGTGCTATCATTTCCTCCATGAAAATTGACCAAGTGAAAATTCTTTTATAGGAGCAAAGTCATCGATACCATACAAATGTATTTTGTTCCAAATGTAAAGTTACAATGCATACCTTTTGTGTGTTTTTCACATTATTGAGATCAAAATATTGTTTCATCTGTAGTATCCATGTTACGGGATCCTTGCCATCAAACTTACTCGTATCCATCTTTGGAATATGGTGGTTCTTCCATCCAAAATTAGAGTTTATGAAATCATGATTAACATTTATTTTGTTCTCATCATGAGTTTCCTCTATTATCTTTTTTCCATTAGGAAAAATTTCTTGTATCAACTTTGTCAAATCTTCCATGTCTGCTTTTAGATCATTCTTCATGTTTTCCATGTTCTCTTTCATGTTTTATTCCATGTCATCCATCTTAGTTGCCATGCCAGCTTCCATGCCCTGCATCTTAGCTTTCATGCCATCCATCTTAGATTCCATGTCTTTCTTCAAACCATCCATCCTAGCTTATATGCATTTCTTCAAAACTTCCATTTCATTTTTTATTGCTCTTTACGACAGTGATATTTGGTGCACTTTCTCTTGTAATTTTGATATGTCATGTTGTCATTCTTCGTCGTCATGAGTCATAGTAGAGCCTTCTAAAGGCTTAATGGGTGTTGAATTCTTTTAAGGTGAAATTTTAGAACCCAATAATGATAACTATTCTACAATATTCCCTTGGAATCAATTCAAACTCTTTTTCACACAAGACTTATGCAATTCGAAAAAAAATACACACATTTTTCTTGCTTTTGAGGAGCTCGATGTTGAAACTGAATTATCTTTGTAATTTTGAATCTTCACTATCTAAAATTTGTCCCTGTAGTATCCCTCTGAAGCTTCTTTCAAATGCCACAAGTCTGACCTGATTTGGATTCTTCAAGACAAAGTTATGCCCATCTCCCACAATGACCTAATTATGGACTAGTTGAGTAGAGCGAACTTATATGGATTTCCACGTGTCACTATTTCCTCCTTCAACTATAAAATTGATACATAGGAAACTACAGTCTGTGTACTTGCAGTCACTTTTTACATAATTCCAATCTGATGCTCAGAGAGAGAGTTATGACGATTTTCCCATGGTCACCTCTAGAGATGAAATTTGAGAGCTTGAAAAGACCCTAACTTCCACAAATAATATCTCCGAATATATTTCAAAACAAGACCTGAATTTTTACACGACGTTCCTCAATATTTCATCTTCTCTCTATAAAAATTTCAACTTCTGAACCTTCGTAGAAAAAAACGTTATAGTGAAAAATCCACGTTGACCTGTTTAGGTTAAATTTAAGAACCTAAAAAAAAACCCTAACTTCCACAAATCTTATCTTCTAAAATGTTGCAAACCAAGATCTAAAATGTTTACATGACGTTCTTCAGGATTTCAGATTCGCTATGTAAAAATTTCAGCTTCTGAACCTTCGCAGAAAAAAATTTATAGCGTAAACTCCACGATGACCTGTTTGGAGTAGCGAAACCCTAGAATCCAAAGCTCTGATACCAAATGTTATGAAACCATCTTCAAAAATAGAAGAAAAAAGAGATCAACGCCTTACAAATCAGCCACTTCGAGGGGGTAACCTCTAATAAATTACATAAATGAACAATTATTGGATGATACAAATGAAAAAACCCCCTTCTATATATAGGAATCCATGGGGTCATAATATAATCCTAGCCGACCCAACAATAATAATATAAGGGCACAATAATAACAATATTAGGGTTACAGGGGTACAACAATAATAATAAGAGGGTTACACTAACAACAATAAAGGACTATACTAGTAATATAGGGACCTAACAGTCTCACTTATGAATTTTTTCTATAGATAAAAGTAATGAACTTTTTGTCCACTGTATTTCCTACAACTCTATCTATGGATTATAATAGTCCAAGATCATATAAAAACTAAATTTTTAATACTACTTACAATATATTTCCTTTTCTTCTCTATTAGATTCCTTGAAGCCAAAAACAAGTTGATCTTGCTAGAATTTGGATGGTATAGATGATGTTTTTAACACCATCCTCCCACATTTACCAAAGTTAATCAGTTCGCTGGGGAAAGCATGTGATGAGAGGCTACTATTATTTGATTCAACTTCCCATGTACAATTAAGGAAGTGGAATAGACACAACACAACCAATTTTACCTTCTACACATGCTGCAAAACCCTCAGGAGCCATCCAACCCTTCTAGGTGATCAACCACTGAGACAACTTAGCATTTTATTGATCTAGAGCCTTAGTCACTCCCATTACATTGGAATGCATGCGACTAGGACCCTCTAGTTTCTCCCATGGGAAGGGAATGCATGAGACTAGGGAACTTTCCAGGTAATTTTGTGTTAACGGCCCTGGATTTTGTGCCACTTTTTCAGGGCCAATACTCAGGCCACTGCCCAAAACTCCATAAAATTTATAGAAATGAAAAGTAACATAGAAACAATGATATAAATGCAAATACTTGAACAAGGACTTAACTGGACCACTACTAAAAATTACATGCATTTCATCAAAAATGTCACAAATATGCATTCTATAGGTCATAATGATCCAGGTGGATATTGGTGGCCACCCACCTATTCCACTTGGACCCCCACCATTGTCTCTTTCAGTTTTTCAGTTTCGGCATAACTTACTATTTTTAGCAGTTTTTCGGGTCCTGAACTTCTGGAGCCGTTTTGAGGCCCTAAACGACGTTTTTTGGGTATCAAAGCACTAGCAAATTTGATCATCAAATTTGTCCCGACAGCTGTAGTCCTCGGATAGAGCTTTCTAAAGATGTATCATATGCGTCAAACGGAGATAGTATGCCAAAGTTACGTCCCTGGGAAGTTGAAACACCAATTTACCCAAACGGGGCCCATAGTTTTGGCGCTTCATCTCCTAGGGTTAGGTTTTGGGATGTTTAGGGTTCTCCATTGTTTCTCAATAATAAATAGGCCCTCGCGCCTCATTGTAAAGCAGTTCAGAGGTCTGTAGCCACCACATCTCTTCTCAGAGATAGCTACCAGTACCCTAGCTAGTTTTATTTCCATTGTCTGTAAGCAAATTTCAGTTCTTTGATATTAACGAAATGAAGTGTTATTTTCGCTGCATCTCTGTATTTATGGTTATGTGTTTATTCTGTTGCGTTCCTGCATAAATCCGGATCAGTGGTATCAGAGCGGTCTGCTTTTTCTCGATCCTTCTTTGCATGTCCCCAACGAGGTCGGGGTATAAGGAGCTAGGGCTCGATCTGGTGGAACCTTTGCAAGATCAGCCTCGCAAACCTCGACGGACGCCCAGGGGGGACGAAAAGAAAGATGAGGGAGCAGGAGATCCTATCAAAATATTGCTCGAGGAGGCCCTCGAAAAACAAAGGAACGCGATGATGGATAGCTTTGCTCAGATCCTTCAACGGCTGCCCACCGGCGGCGCATCTGCATCCAGTAGCCACTCTGGAGTTGCGACTCCCTTTAAGGTACAAGTAAATTTTGGCATTCCCATATTTGAGGGTCAAATAGATGCGGATGCCGTAGATAGATGGTTGAATCTATTAGAAAGATATTTCTCTGTTCATGACTTTTCAGACCGGGAGAAGATTATTTTTGCACTCCTCAAAGCTACCCCCCATGTTAAGGACTGGTGGGAAACCTACTGTGAGAACAAGGACCGGACAGAACCCTCTCTGTTCTCGGCCGTACCAACTTGGAATTCTTTCCGAGACGCCGTCAAGGAACAGTACTATCCCGTGGGGAGCTATGAGGACAAGTACATACAATGGACCACGTTGCGACAACAAAGGGATCAAGATGTGCATGAGCTGACGAATCTGTTCCATACCCTGGGCACAAAGTTGGGTATCAAAGATTCAGAGAAACATCTAGTGCGAAAGTATCGGTATGCCACCAGATAAATTAGGAAAGCGGTTCTGTCTCTAAACATAACTTTGTGGGGTATGTTTGCCAAGATTAGAAGCGAGAAATTATGAAGTCAGCGAGACTTTGGTCAATGCAAAAAGCAAGAGGATTACTAAACCAGCAGCAGAACAAATGACAGAGCCAAGGCATGGCGGCTAAAGACAAACCGTCAAAGCCACAAGAAAAGAACAACACCGTAAAGCCAAAGAAGGACACGGGAAAGTGGTGTGAGTTCCATAAGAGCTCCACTCACAACACAAGTGAGTGTCGGGCCAAGCAGTCGCTAGTGGCCGAGATGAGGGCTTCTGAGTCAGATGCATGCTCCGACTCCGAATCAGAACCTGAAAAGGGGAATGAAAAAGGGAAATAGATTATTGATGCGGAGCCCAACGCCATTGTTGCCACTACAAAGGTCCAGAAGGAGGAACCGGAAGATCCAGAGGAGGAGGAACGTCTCTTCCACTCCCAGATGTGGGTAAAGGGCTCCCCTGTACAGTTCATTGTCGAAAATGGGAGCCAAAAGAACCTCATTTCAGCAGACGCCGTGAAGCGGTTGGGCTTGCCGACCACAGCTCACCCACATCCATACACCATCGAGTGGCTTCACCAAGGACGAGATCTCCGCGTCAGCCGGCAGTGTCACCTTCCCTATAGCATCAAGCCCTTCACGGATGAGGTATTATGTGACGTTGCTCCTATTGATGTTTCTGATGTATTATTAGGACAACCATACTTGTGGAAGCGTCATGCTGTGTATGAGTCTCGACCTCATGCTGTTATTATTAATTTGGGAAATAAGTTGTACAGGATACCAGAGGTACCACCTCCTACAACTATCTCTTTGGTTACTGCAAAACAATGCAGTAAGCTCATTTCCCAAACCAGGAAATTTGTTTTCCTGATGATCCGCCCCCAGGGCAAGAAGAAGACTATGGCCACGACCTCCAGACAGGGGCCCTGCACCGAGCAACAACAAATGAAGATAAGGTCGTGGAGGGTACGGGACATATTCACCTCACCCACGGGGGTTCCTCTGCACTGTCAGGTCAAGCACCCGATTGATCTGACCCCCGGTGCGCCGCTACCTAATGGACCGATCTATCGGCGCTCTGTTCTGGAGAATGATGAAATCAAGAGGCATATTCAGGAGCTGTTGCAGAAAGGTCACATCAGACCAAGTTCATCGCCCTGTGGGAGCCCGATCGTGTTGGTACAGAAGAAGGATGGGACGTGGAGACTGTGTATTGACTATCGGGCGCTGAACAAGATCACTGTCCGGAATAGGTACCCAATCCCACGGATTGATGACCTTCTGGACCAACTCAAAGGTGCAAAATATTTCAGCAAGATCGACCTGAAGTCTTGCAGGTATCACCAGGTACCAATTGAACCCTCTGATGTGTGGAAGACTGCCTTCAAAGCTAAGGAAGGCCTTTTTGAATGGCTGGTCATGCCTTTCGGGTTGACGAATGCTCCCGCAACCTTCATGAGGATGATGGACGACATCTTGTAGCCATTCACCAACTCATTCTTAGTAGTATACTTGGATGACATTCTGATCTTCAGCAAGACTTGGGAAGAGCACCTTCATCACATCCGACAAGTCCTCCAAACACTGCGGCAACACAAGTTGTGTGCCAATTTGGAGAAGTGCACGTTTGGCATGACCCAGGTTCAATATCTGGGATACATTATTGATGAAAGGGGGGTGCATGTGGATCCGGCCAAGATCCAAGTCATTCGGGATTGGCCAGCCCCGACTACTATAACAGAGCTTCGCAGTTTTCTGGGTCTTGCTAATTTCTACCGTAGATTCGTGTTGGGATTCTCTCATATCACTTGGCCCTTGAGTCAAGTCACCAAAGGAGGAGCGAGAGCAAAATTCTTTTGGTCGGCACCTCAACAGAAGGCGTTCAAAGAATTGAAAAATCACCTATGTTCTGCCCCAGTGCTCACCTTACCAGACTTGCAGCAGCCGTTTGAGATCGAGACAGATGCCTCTGACTATGCTATTGGGGCATTTCTTACTCAACAGGGACATCCAATGGCATATCACAGTGAGACATTGTCTGAGACAGTTCACAAGTATCCCACCTATGACAAAGAAATGTATTCCATTGTGCAAGCATGTCGACAATGGAAGCATTACATTTTGGGGAAGGAAACAATCATCCACACAGACCACCGGCCCCTGCAGTTCATACAGACACAAGGGAAGTTGCAGAATGATCGCCATCAGAAGTGGTCCACATATCTGCAACAGTTTCATTTGAACATCTAGTACAAGAAGGGTAGCACCAATAATGTTGCAGACTGCCTCAGCCGACCACCGATCGTGGCGCTCACCACCGTGCTCAACTCTTGTGGGCACGAGACTTCTGATTGGCCGCTTCTCTATGAGAGTGACCCGGAATTCGGCCACACTTACGAGGCACTCTTGGGGGGCACACAAGTTCCAAATTTTCACCTCCAAGATGCACTTTTATGTCACCTGGGACACCTTTGTGTTCCTTCAAGCGAGCGTGCCAAGATGATATGGGAAGCACACTACAGTCGAGTCGCTGGGCATTTCGGGGTCGAGAAAACAGTAGCAATACTACCGAAGTATTTCTATTGGCCGAACCTTCGAAAGGATGTCGAGAAGCACATCAGATCCTGCACTGCTTGTGCCATTGCCAAACCGACCATCAAGAAGCAAGGCCTATATACTCCACTACCTACCCCTAGTCGACCGTGGGAATCCATCTCCATGGATTACATATCGGGCCTGCCTTCTACTAAGAATGGAAATGACTGTGTTTTCGTGGTCGTTGACAGATTCTCGAAGATGGCCATCATGGCGGCCTGTAAGAAGAATATCACAGCAGAAGCCACTGCTAAACTCTTCTTTGAACGAGTGTGGGTGCACTTTGGGATCCCACGGTCTATCATATCAGATCGAGATAGCAGGTTCCTCAGCACATTTTGGTCCAGCCTCTGGTCAATGTTGGACACAAAGCTCACCAAGTCCACAGCTTTCCATCCCCAAACAGATGGCCAGACAGAGGTCGTCAACAGAATGATTGTACACATTCTGCGCATGTACAATTCAAAGCATCCACACACATGGGACGAGAACCTCCCTTATGTACAACATAGTTATAACCGGGCTCTCCACAGTTCAATTGGCCATAGCCCCTTTCAGGTGGGCTTGGGATTCCAGCCACTATGTCCCATTGACGTAGCCATGCCATTTGCAGCTGCTCAGGCCGATTCAGCTCATGTCCAGTCTGAAGTTGACAAAGCAAGTAACTTCATCGAGCGCATTCAACACATCCGCCAACAGGTTCATGATATATTGGACAGAGCCAATGCGAAGTACAAACAGCGCCATGATCAACACCGGGTGCCACACCACTTCCCGGTGGGCGACAAAGTATGGCTACATTTGCAGAAGGAGCGCCTCACTGGACCTCACCGCAAGCTTCGCCCGCTCCGATACGGGCCGTACACCATCACCAAGGCTGTAGGTAACAATGCCTTCGAGCTTAGTATTCCACCATTCCTTGGTCTGCACCGAGTCTTCAATGTGGATCGCCTTCGTCCTTACTTTCCACCTCTACTGGACACCTCGGACATTGCAGAACAACTCACACCAACAGAGTTAAACCCAGACTGCATGGAACAGGCCACCACGGATTGTATCATGGACATGCAAATCAAGAACACTCGTCAACAGCAGATCCAACTGTATCGGGTTGTCAAAGCTGGCCAACTCCTGCACCAAGGAAAGTGGTTCACCGGGGACCAAGTTCAGCAGAAATTTCCTCATCTCATGGAGGAACTTAACGCAATGGGGACCATTGCTTCCTAAGGGGGGAGGAATGATCCAGGTGGATATTGGTGGCCACCCACCTATTCCACTTGGCCCCCACCATTGTCTCTTTCAGTTTTTCAGTTTCGGCATAACTTACTATTTTTAGCAGTTTTTTGGGTCCTGAACTTCCGGAGCCGTTTTGAGGCCCTAAATGACGTTTTTTGGGTATCAAAGTTGTAGTCCTCGTATAGATCTTTCTAATGATCTATCATGTGCGTCAAACGGAGATAGTATGCCAAAGTTATGTCCCTGGGAAGTTGAAACACCAATTTACCCAAACGGGGCCCATAGTTTTGGCGCTTCATCTCCTAGGGTTAGGTTTTTGGGATGTTTAGGGTTCTCCATTATTTCTCGATAATAAATAGGCCTCGAGCCTCATTTGTAACGGTTCGAAAGGCTTTGTAGCCACCACATCTCTTCTCAGAGATAGCTACCAGTACCCTAGCTAGTTTTATTTCCATTCTGTCTGTAAGCAAATTTCAGTTCTTTGATATTAACGAAATGAAGTGTTATTTCCGCTACATCTCTGTATTTATGGTTATGTGTTTATTCTGTTGCGTTCCTGCATAAATCCGGATCACATAATAATAGATCTGGGCATAAGGGTCTCATATTTAACTAAGAATCGTTAAGAAGCATTGATGCCTTATCACATTAGTTGCATTATCATATATTAGGTAATATATTCATGGTTCATTCATTTATAAATCAAAACATGATGAGATCCGTACATCATCATTGTCATAAAACATATTGTTGGGTCGCCCAAATACCATATTTTTACCGACCTTTCACTTCACTTTCACTTCACTTTTAAAATCATTTTCTCTTTCCCATAAACTAATTTCATCACTACATCGGGTTTACACATATAATTTTCTAATGCGTTTGTTTTATTTCTTTTGAGTGAATTTATGATTAAATATTGGAAAAATAACATGTGTTCACTTATATATGAAAGTGGGATGAGTTTCATTATGTTTGTAGGTGTATTTGAAGACCTCAACAAAGTCATATTTGACCAACAAGCCTCAAATTCGAATTTCTTCTTCAACCCCTTGAAGATTTGATGAAGATTTGAGGAGATAATCATTCAAGTTAATTTCAAGGAGAAGATCATGAGGATATGGATATCTCATCCAAGATTTGTGTGAGGATTTGAAGGGATCATATTTTGTAATCATAGAAATATGTTGAAAGAAAAGTGGAGTTCTATTTATGAGTTGCTTATCTCTTTTTCAAAGCAACTCATATATATAAATAGCAGTGATCTCTCTCCAAGGGGATAGTAGGAAAAAACATGAGGCTTTGAGACTCTTATTTTCTGAAGATAATTGAAGACATAATTTATCATTTTCTTGTGCATATGAGTTGAATGGATTGTTGCAGTTGAGTGTTGTTTTAAGGGTGTATCGGGAAAAGGTGGAGTTCCCCCATTCTAAGCTAAGTACACCTTATTGTAAAATAGTGTTTATAATTGTGAATATGCTTGTTTCAATTATGTATGTTTATTCTTCTTTGATGTAGATACTTGTACATGTTTTCATTTTGAACTTTTATTATGACCATGTTTCATTTTGTGAATATTGATTTATAATTCAATAAATAGTTTGAATGTGGAAGGATACCAAGGACTCTTAGAGTAGAGCCTCTTCTCCATGAGCTAGGAATGGATTAGATCAAGATTCACTTTCTTTCTTGCTTTCTAGATTAACTTTACATGCTTTCATAACTGCTTAGCAATGGTATTATAGAAGGAATGTGGAAGTATACCCCAAACTCTTACAGTAGAGCCTCTTCTCCATCTTCTAAAATAGACTAATGGAATTGACCAATAATTTACATGCTTTCATCGAGTAAATATGAATGCTTTCATTACATTCTTTCATAACGTAAATATGAATGCTTTCTTTACATGTTTTCTTTACTTGATTTTCAGAATAGTTGGCTTGTTATTCCAGCATGCATTTCACTTTTCCAAATCCTAAACAATGAATTCCTAATCTAACTAGATCTAAGGTCCATATATTTTGGCGTGTTTCTAAGTCTACTAGCCTGGATTGATAATTAAATATATGCTCTAATTTAGTCCCATAAATTAGACTTACATTTTTGGCATCGTTGCCAGGGAAGCACGCTTAGATAGAGCTAGTTAGGAAGATTGTTTAGAAAACATATAAAAACAACAACAACAAAACATAAAAGAAAAAACCTTTTCATTATGGTTATTCATGTTTAGACATAGAAATTAGAAAGGTAGATTCCCAAAACAAAATCCCCAACCATTAAAAAAAAAAACTCACTAACTACAAAATCCATTTGCAAAACAAAGACCTACAAAACATGATGTTAAAAAAGTCATTTAGAGAAGGAGGGTATGCCACCACAAGGATCTTCTTAAATCCTTGTCCACAGTTTAGAATGATCACTAGGGATGAATCTTCATTTCAAAAGTTAGAAGAGGAACAAAATATCCATGAAGAGGATACACAAGAAGAGAAATTAGAAATTTCCTCTAGCTATCTTTGTAAGGAGGTGAGTAAGTCATGAATCACATGCAATGAAGATCAAACATTAGAGCCAGAAATTGAAGAATTTCGAGCATGTATATCACAAGATCCCTTGTGTATTCAAGATTTTGAACAAGTGCCACAATAAGAGCTTTGTGCTATGACAATTAAGGAGAGCCAAACAAACAAATATCATTTCAAAGTTTGGTTTTAACTAGTCATTAGGTCATAACACCACTCCATTTTTCAATATTCCTTAGCATCAAATATTTATGATCATGGCCAAACATTCATTAAAGTATATTTTTCAAACCTGGATATCAGTTTACTTATGATCTTGTTACGCAAATGGATGCATTGAAAAATCTCTTATACTTGAGAGAATGACATATTTTTATAAAATAGAGTAGGTAGGATATTATTTTTAGTTTCAAAAAAGTATTATCTCCTCATGCGTTTTCGCAGGATCTCAGGAATCAGAAGATAGGATGTCTACAAACGTTTTCAAGAATAAATAAATGGAGAATTTGCAACATGCTTAATCAATTTCATCTTTAAATCCGCAAATCAATTTGTCTCTGTTTGCTAAAAAATTTCATTAATATCAATAAAATTTTCTAAATTGTTTTTAAAAAATTAAGGATACAATAAAATTTAATTTCTTTCGAAATTTTAATTTTTAAAATCAATAAAATGCAAATTAAAAAATAATAATATTACATTAAAAGGAGAAAAAACATCCAAAATTAATATAAACCATTTCACGTATCATATTAAAAAAATAAAGAAAAAATAAAAATAAAAATGATGAAAGCCCCAAGCACATAATAAAACAAAATAAAAAAATCAAAACTTAAAAAAACATAAAAACCATTTAAAAAATATAAAACTTATTTAAATTATAAAAAACCAAAACACAAAACCTAATTTCTTTGATACGTAGTTTCACCAAAACCTAATTTCCAGCCAAGGCAGCGGAAAATTTCCATTGCTGAATTGTCAACATCCTCGCAATAGGAGGGAAAGATTACTGGGATATCGTATATAAGGATGGAAAAACCCAATTGCTACCCCCACTATCTTATCAGTTCGATAAGAGGATTCTAATGCCAGACATTTGCCATAAATTGTGCGCATTTGCTAAGTTTGGCAGAGACAAAAACCTCGAAAATCTATGAGGAACCTCAACTGAAGGTAACGAGGCTGCTCACATGGGAGTTTGGCATCAGCATTCAAGGTCGAGAGGCATCAGCATTGATGGTTAAATACCAAGAGACCAATAGCACATGAGCTCCAATGTCATGGAGTCAATGTGTAGATGATTGGAGGTTCAAGCCGTGGGTCCCATGGTGAAAAGGAGTGGATTACTCATGCCTGCCTGCACATCATTGTGTTGTGGACTTGCATGGTGCAATTGGTGGCGTTGGGTAATGTTTGAGGACCTCGGGTGCTTAAAAGATTTCCCACTTGCTTCAGTGTCACCGGCTCTCGCTCTAGATATCCTTTCCCTTTAGCAGTAGGATGAGAATTGGATCAGATGCTAGTTGCGATATGTGAAATGGTTAGGATTGCAAGATTTCTCAATGTGAATAAATTGGATTAAAAGACGACCGAAAATCGAAAAATGAAAATCTGTGCCATGACAACCGGATGCTGTGGGAATGCCCATCGACGAACAATAATTCAAGGTATGGTCCAAATGTGAAAGTTTCTCGCGGATAAAAGAACATAAACACGAAATTTCATTGACTTCAAAAATATTATGATCAAACAAGGTTCTCTTCACAAACCTCAATCTTATTAGCACAATAATAATTCATTGTTAAAAAAATAAAATAAAATGATAAAATAAAAGCATTAAATTCCACACTCAAGTCTAGATGATTCTAAAATAAATGTGTTCCGTACTTGATAATGATTTTCTTTGTTTCATAAAAGTTGGGTAAACATTAAAATAAAAATAAAAAAATAATTAAAAAATAAATATAAAAAATAATAAAAATAAACAAAAATATTTTGCAAATGGACATTTCATAACTCTTGAAAACAATTTATGCTAACTTTTTTTTTGGAGACACTTTAAAGGAATTTGCACGCAAAGGTAATAGGTAAGAAAGATGCATGTCATTTATTTAGTTGCTATCATTTCTGCATTTATGTTTTTCAAAAGCTCTCACAGTTTTCATGCAGGATTTGTATTGAGATTTTACAGGTATGCAGACGATCCAAATTCATGCTGACGAGATCTCCAGAAATCACAATAAAACTTGCATCATTGAAGCTTGGAAGAGCTAATTCTTCATTACAAATGTCGTGACATTTTCCATTACACAAAAATTATTTTGCACCACGATATGTTTACCCATATTTCTCCTTCAAAGTTCATTAGTCATCCATGTTGGAGTCCACCGATTCATTGCCTTATCCATCCCGACTTCACATATAGCTACTTTTATGAGTCACATACATTTTCGCCTTCTTTTCAATTCATCTTTTTGCCTTACGAATAAACCATCCAACTCTCTACATTGCCTTGTTTTCCTTTCCATAAAAACTATTTGACCATGAGATATTTTATCTGTAGTCTTACCAATAAATTTTTACGAACTTGTGTTGGCTGATATGGGATTCCTTAAAGACTACCTTTCAACAAGTCTTGACCCATCGACCTCGGCACCTTATCTGGGATAGAGACTAGAGTCCTCATTAGTACCCTAAGGCTTGTATTCCTTAATTTCAAGTTCTCTTGCTGATAGTCATAGGAATGCATCAATGTCCCTTAATTGTTGGATCTTGCAAGTGGTTCAACATCAAATCATCTATTCGCACTTCGCAAGATGTACTTGGGTACCATGGCACTTATTGGTATTAATGGTGAGTTTGCCTCACATTGTTTAACAACATCCATTAATGGTTGGTAATCTAATGACTTATATTCATGCTCGACATCAACACCTTTATCCGCATGACTAGGATTGTACCATCGAGTTTTGTAGCAGGTGAAGACTATATACTTTTCATGACTCCATCAACAGTTGCAGTAGTATGTTTTCAGTCATATGAGAATACCACAGTTCCACTCTCAGAATTCATCTTCGGATCCATGATCCAACAGTGGTAGCCCAAAAAAAAAAAAAATTTCACCTTTCTCATATGCATAGCTCAAAACCTTCTTAGGTAAGTGAAGGTATGTTGTTTTCACTCTTTAACCAATAATTCCTTGAAAGCTAAAATACATGTATTTGAGTCCCGGGGGGCAGGGGCGGCGTGGGGGTAGCTCAATTGGTTATCTGATAAATGTGAAATTGTTGTAACTCGAAAAACCCAGATTCAAATCCCCTTGTTTTGATCCGGGCTGCGGGAAGGAGGACAATTGGTAGCCCCCTATAAGTTTGATAGTAGTTACGTGTCAGGCGGGCTACAAAAACAAAAAAAATACATGTATTAGAAAAATTTGTGTATTTTTCCTTTCATATCCTTCCCTATTTAATTTCATTTTATGTCTTCCTTAATTGCTACATTTTCCAAGGATGGAAAATACCTTCAGTTGGGGAGGAGGGGGGGTGTGCGGGGACTAGGTGTTAAGTCCCTATATTAATAGTGTAGTTCCTTATTGTGTTAGTGCAGGCCCCCTTATTGTTATTTTTGTACCCCTACAACCCCCATACTGTTATTATTGTTCCCTTACATTATCATTGTTAGGTCAGCTAGGATTACATTGTGGCCCCACTAGGATTACATTGTGGCCCCTTGGACTCCTATATATAGAAAGAATGTTTTTTCATTTGTATCATCCAAGAATTTTTCATTCATGTAATGTATTGGAGGTTTCCCCCTCAAAGTGGCTTATTTCTAAGGCGTTGATATCTCTTTTCTTCTATTTTTGGAGCTGGTTTCCCAACATTTGGTATCATAGCTTTGGATTCTAGGGTTTCGTTGCTCCAAATAGGTCATCGTGGAATTTTTGCTCTAACTTTTTTTCTACGAAGGTTCAAAAGCTAAACTTTTTAGAGTGTGAAGCCGAAATCCTGAGGAACATCATCTCAAAATTTCAGAGCTTGGTTCGCAATATTTTAGGAAATATGATTTGTTGAAGTTAGGTCTTTTTGCAGGCTCTTGAATTTCACTTAAAATGGTCATCGCGGAAATTTCACTATAACTGTTGTTTTACGAAGCTTCAGAAGCTGAAATTTTTAGAGAGAAAATTTGAAATCCTAAAGAACATCTTCGCAAATTTTCAGAGCTTGGTTCACAATATTTTCAGAGATATGATCTGTCGAAGTTACCTCTTTTTCAGGCTCCCGAATTTCATCTCAAAGAGGTGATCGTGGGAAAATCTTCATAACTCTCTCTCTCAGCATCGGATTGGAATTCTATAAAAATTGACTTGAAGTACACAAACTTTGGTTTCCTATCTATAAATTTCAGAGCCAAAGGAGCAAACAGTGACATGTGGCAAGTCGTACAAGTTCGCTCTACTGAACCAGTCTATAATTAGGTCATTGTGGGAGATTAGACATAACGTTGCCTTGAAGAATCCAAATCAAGTCATACCTGTGGCATTTGAAAGACGATTCCGAGGACTACTACAAGGACGAATTTCAGATATTTAGGATCTACAAGCATAGAGATAAGTCAATTTCAATATCGAGATTCTCAAAAGAAAGAAAAATGTGTGTATTTGGTTTTTAAAATTGCATAACGTTTTTTTGAAAAAGAAGTTTGAAATGATTCCAAGGGCATATTGTAGAATTTTATCAGTATTGATTTCTATAATGCCTCCAAAAAATAATTCCATACCCATTAATCCCTCAAAAAGCTATACTATGACACATGAAGAGGAAGAATTGCAGTATGACATATCAAAATTATGGTACCAAGTGCAACAAATTTCGATCTTATGTAGAGTAACCGAAGATGACATAGATGGTTTAAAAGAAGAAATGGAGGCTAATTTGGATGGTTTGAAGTATCAAATAATAGCTAATATGGATGATAAATTAGTGGAAGATCACATCGAGCATCAACAACAAGTTCTCCAACTCTCAAAGGATAACCTAACTTTGGTGCAGAATCTAATGAAACAACAAGAAGATCAACATCACATCGAAAGAAGTTCTGAAGCAGTCAAAAAAACAAGAACTCTACAAGTACGATAAATTTCAAAGTATCTCAACAAGTGGAATAACTTTCTTGTAGAAGATTCCACATAGGAGGATGAGAATTTTATACAGAAGCATCAAGAAATAATCAAGTGTTGAGGACAACACTTGTTTGAAGGAGAGGGGCATGTTAAGTCCATATATTAATAGTGTAGTCCCTTATTATGTTAGTGCAGCCCCCCTTATTGTTATTGTTGTACCCATGTAACCCCCATATTGTTATTATTGTGCCCTTACATTATTATTGTTAGGTCGGCTAGGACATGTAATGTATTGGAGGTTTCCCCCTTGAAGTGGCTTATTTCTAAGGCGTTGATATCTCTTTTCTTATATTTTTGGAGCTGGTTTCCCAACAGTAGGGGGTATTCATCATTCCTTATATTCATTACACTATTTTTCGATCCCATATTTCATAACCTCATATACCATTGACCAACATGTTTTTCCCAATTGATGTTGTTCATATTATAAACACCTTGATTGACTTTCATAATGCATCATTGGTTTTCATATGAAGCATACATTCCTAAGAAAAACTACCATGTGGAGGATGTTCTAAATCATTTTTGCAGCCATACAAACATAAATATTCAATAAGATGTACATAGCCTATATACAAAGCATGTTTTGCACAACAATTTCAAGCAAATGAGGCTAAAAATATTGCATGGTTGATGCACACATTACCGACTCATCATTTGGGAATGTATTCATATGGTTGAATTTTCAAGATCATTGTTTTTTGTAGTAAGAAGAAGAGTAAAAAGGAAAGTGTTGTCACACAAGAACCAACACTTGAAAAATTTATGGTTGTCACGCAAGAACTAACTATAAGAAAAATGTTGCTACACATCAGAAAAAGAAGACTTCATCACACATATCAAGAAAGAAAATGCAAGGTTGCATGAGGACATGCAACATTTCAGTTGGGGGGGATGTTAGGTCGCCCAAATACCATATTTTTACCAACATTTCACTTCACTTTTAAAACCATATTTCTCTTTCCCATAAACTAATTTCATCACTACATCAGGTTAAACTTATAATTTTCCAATGAATTTGTTTGAGTTTTTTTGAGTGAATTTATGATTAAATATTGGAAAAATAACATGTGTTCACCTATATATGAAAGTGGGATGAGTTTCATTCTGTTTGTAGGTGTATTTGAAGACCTCAACAAAGTCATATTTGACCACCAAGCCGCAAGTTCGAATTTCTTCTTCAACCCCTTGAATATTTGATGAAGATTTGAGAAGATAATCACTCAAGCTCATTTCAAGGAGAAGATCATGAGGATATGGATATCTAACCAAGATTTTTGTGAGGATTTTAAGGGATCATATTTTGTAATCATGGAAATTGGTTGAAATAAAAGTTGACTTGTATTTATGAGTTGATTATCTCTCTAAGGGGGTACTAGGAAACACTTGAGACTTTGAGACTCTTATTTTCTAAACATAATTGAAGACATAATTTATCATTTTACTGTGCATATGAGTTGAATGGATTGTTGTAGCTGCATTTTGTTTTAAGGGTGTACCAGGAAAAGGTAGAGGGCCCCCATTCTAAGTTAAGTACACTTTATTGTAGAATAATGTTTATAATTGTGAATATGCTAGTTTCAATTATGTATGTTTATTCTTCTTTGATCTAGATACTTGTACATGTTTTCATTTTGAACTTTTATTATCGCCATGTTTCATTTTGTGAAAATTGATTTATAATTGAAGAACTAGTTGAATGCGGAAGGATACCAAGGGCTCTTAGAGTAGAGCCTCTTATCCATGAGCTAGGATTGGATTAGATCAAGATTCACTTTCTTGCTTGCTTTCTAGATTAACTTTACATGATTTCATTTCATCATGCTTTCATAGCTGCTTGGCAATGGTATTATAGAAGGAATGTGGAAGGATACCCCAAAATCTTAGAGTAGAGCCTCTTCTCCATATTCTAAAATATACTAATGGCATTGACCAATCATTTATATGCTTTCATAGAGTAAATTTGAATGCTTTCTTTACATTTTTCTTTACTTACTTTTCAGAATAGTTGTTTGTTATTCCAACATGCATTTCACTTTTCCAAATCCTAAACAATGACTTCCTAATCTAACTAGATCTAAGGTCCATATATTTTGGCATGTTTCTAAGTCTACTAGCGCGAATTGATAATCAAATATATGCTCTAATTTAGTCCCATAAATTAGACTTACACATACTCATAACCAACATATAAACACCAGAAATAATAAGGATACAACATCCATAAATGCCACATATGAACCAGTACATTTGCACGTAAAATATCATTGAGACAAACTCTTATAAATGAATGCACGATCTAACCAGGTTTGGGACTTCCACGTTCCACCTTACCATCGATTAGCTGAACCAAATCTCTCTTCAACCAATCACCCTTGTGCCATATTCCAAGCATGAATGTGGGACTCAAAACTAAATAAATCAACTAGGGCTCCCGAGTCTAAACCACCTCACCCTCATAATAGAACCAGGCTTTACCACAATCCTCACCGGATCACTAGGCCATAAACAAGCATGGATGCCACTAGATTTTTGCACCTACACTATGAGGAAGTTTCGTGTCTCCTAGTCTCTAGGCTTTACCGCAATCCATAGTCTGATCCAGGGATGACTATGCCATAATCAAGACACCAACCTCCAGGCTTTACAGTGTATCCTGCCATTCACCAACCAAGGATTCCTAGGCCTGATCAAGGGCACCCACCTCTAAGCTTTACAGTATATTATGTCATTCACGAGTCGAGGATTCCTAGGTCCATCAAGGCACAAAACACTTGGATTTACCGCAACCCACAGTCTAGTTCAGGGGTTACTAGGTCAGTGTATTTACCGCAATCCACAGTTTGGTTCAGGGATCACTAGGCCATGTGTTCTTTCACTCATAGATCCACCTCACTCAGTTTCAGATCCATCTGGCAATCCAACTTAACCAAAACATGAGAACCCCATCACACCATGGCTATCCAGAAAAGGAGAGGTTGAAGAACACTGTCACACCTAACAAAACCCATGCCAATAACAAGAAGAGAACCAAGAACACACATGCATAACCATACATGTCAAATATAGCAAGGAAATCACACATGCAAATAGATACTTGCAAGTGGACATGATGTAGTTTATTGATCCTGCTCTTCCTTGCTTGATCTTTGCTTCCTCTTTTCCCTATTTTCCTTTCTTGATCCAATGTTGAAGTGCTCCAAGAAAACTCTAAGTGTCAAAGAGTTTGAAAGAGAGAGAATAGAGAGAGAACTCCAAAACTAAACTGATCCTTAGAAGCCTTTTTATCAACGAGGCCTCTATTTTCTTCAATTTCCATTATTTTTCCTTCATTTTCCTCCTCACATGCAATCTATGACCTTTCACCTTCCTTTTATCCTAATTTCCATTATTTTTCATTTATAGAATTCCAAAATGCCATTTTTCCTTTCCAAAGCCTTCGTCATTGCCTTTTCCAATTTCCTTATCCATAATTGGTATGCAACCAGCTCACAAAACAATATAAATAGTAGATCAATGACATAAAAAATATTCTCTTTGAGGGGGAAACCTCCTGTACATTACATAAATGAACAATTCTTGGATGAATCAAATGATAAAACCTCCTTTCTATATATAGGATTTTAAGGGGTCACAATATAATCAGAGCCGACATAACAATAAGAATGTAAGGGCATAACAATAAAAATAGTGGCCTTTTGTGGGGCACAACAATAACAATAAAGGGGATACACTAACAATAAAAATAAGGGGATAAACTAGTATTATAGGGGCCTAACATGCCCGTCTCCTTCAAAAGAGTGTTGTTCTCAACAATTAGTTCTATATGCTTCTGTATAAAATTCTCATCGTCAAATCTTCAGCAAAAGTTTTTCCACTTGATGAGATACTCTGAAATTGATCAATTTTGTAGCTATTGAGTTCTTGTTCTGTGACTGCTTCAAGTTCCAATATGGTTTTTCCTTCCTCATCAATTTGTGGCAATATTGTTTGAATTGGAATATTGTCACCTATAACCATATTTAAGCATGAAAAATGGAAAAATGGGTGTACTTGGGAAGATGCGGGAAGCTCCAATTTGTATGCCATAGTACCAATCTTTTGCAACACCTTGTAGGGTTTATATTACTTTGGTGATAATTTATTATCCTTCTTAGCTTGCTTGAGGGAAATTTGTTTGTATGGTTTTAGTCGTAAAAATACCCAGCCACCTACATCAAAACTTATTTCACTATGATGATGATATGCTTGTTTTTTCATTTGATTCTACGCAAAAGTGAGGTTATCCTTTAAGAGCTAGAGAACTTTTTGTTGATGCTCGATGTGATCTTCCACTGCTTGAAATTCAGAATTTTCTCTTAATGATGATGTGATGGATGGTGGATGATATCCATAAAGTGCCATAAATGGGATCATTTTTGTTGCAGTATGGAAGGAAGTGTTATACCACCATTCAGCCAGAGGTAACCACATAAAACATTGTGTTTTCTTATCATATGCAAAGCAACAAATATATCCTTCCAAACATTTTTTAACTATCTCAGATTTCCCATCAAATTGAGGATGATAAGATTATCTATGGTCTAATTGAGTAACCAGACAAGAAAATAATTCCATCCAAAAATTTCCACTAGAAATGGGATCTATGTTGCTTACAATAATATTTGGGCTTCCTTCTAGCTTTTGAATTGTTTCCATAAATGTAGTAGCAACTTTAATGTCTTTAAATGGATGAGATAATGCACAAAAGTGTGCTTAATTGGTAATTCTATCAACTACCGCCATTATGACACTCTTTCCTTAAGACTTGGGTAAACCTGTGATAAAATCCATTTAAACCTCCTCCCAATGTTGAATTGGCATGGATAAAGGTTATAACAGACCCGGGGCCTTAGTTATATCAACTTTATTTTGTTGGAAATTAACCAAACATTCTGCCACAAAATTTTGATTGTCATATTTAAGGCCATCCCAAAAAAAATCCTTCTTGACCCTGTGCTAAGTTTTTAAAAATCTCGAGTGCCCTCCTAAGGGAGAGGTGTGGAATTCTAAAGTCTGAGTTGGGAATTATTACAAAGAAATAAGTGATATTTGTACCATATGAATCATTTTTCCATCTAAATGTATTCAATGTAATGGGATCTATCTGAAACTTTTGAATGAGTGTCCACACTTCTTCTTCATTCTTCCATTCATCCCTTGTTTCAGATATCCAATCCGATTGGATAATGTAAATGGCACAAAGCAATGCTTCCACATCCTCGTCCTTTCTTGAGAGTTAATCTGAAACAACATTTTGCTTCCCTTTTTTGTAGATGATTTAAAAGTCATAACCCAACATTTTTGTGACCCATTTTTGTTTCTTTTCTGAAGTTAATATTTGCTCCAAGAATTATTTAAGACTATCATGATATGTTTTTACCTTGAAGTGTATTCCCATTTGGTAAGGTCATCTTTTCTTTAGTGCATCTAGTATTTCCAACATTTCCTTCTCATAAATAGGTTTGTGTAAATAATTTCCTTTGATTGGATGACTTTCAAAAGAAATGGGTCTTACTTCTTGCATTAAAACAACACCAATTCCATTTCCTGAGGCATTACATTCCACAATAAAGGTTTTTGTGAAGTTTGGCATAGCTAAGACCAGTGGTTGGCACATTTCCTCTTTAAGATGTTCAAAGGCCTTAGTTTCTTCTAGAGTCCAATAAAATGCATCTTTCTTCAGTAATGTTTTTATAGGTGTTGTTATTCTATCATAATTCTTAACAAACTTGTGATAATACCCTATTAACCCGAGAAATAATCGCAACTGCTTTATGGTTGTGAGGATTTTCCATTCCTTAATGGCTTTAATTTTTTTAGGGTCTACCATAACACCCTCATGAGATACAATATGACATAGATATTCCACCTCCTCTACTCTAAAGAAACATTTGGAGGTTTTTGCATATTTTTTTATTGTCCAATAGTTTGAGTACCATGTCAACATCTTGAACATGATCCTTCCAAGACTTATTGTAGATTAGTATACCATCAAAAAATACTTACACAAATTTTCTAAGGAAGGGTTTGAAAATGGATTTCGTCAAACCTTGAAATGTAGAAGGTGCATTGGTAAGGCCAAAAGGCATGAAAAAAAACATAATGACCCTCATGAGTTCTAAATGATGTTTTTGGAATTTCTTTGGTCTTCATTCTAATTTGATGATATCTTGAACTAAGATCCAACTTGGTGAAGTAAATTGCTCCATGTAATTCATCCAGTAATCATCAATGAAGGGAATGATAAATTTATCTTTAATAGTAAGCTTTTTGAGCTCCATATAATCCGAACACATGTGCCATGGTCCATACTTCCTGTGCACCAATAACAACGTTATTTTTTGTAGCATCAGATGTGTTCTAACCTTGAAAGTTTTTGAAGAGGCTAGAATACATGAGTTCTCCAAAACCCATAAATCGTTTATAGAAATTCCACCTAGAAGTGTCTAAATTATATTATTAACCGATTTGTAAATATTTCCTAAGTCTAAACTTAGAGAATATGGTTAATTAATCAATATTAATTGAGATAAGGTGAAAATGATACAGAAACTCACACAGATCAATAGGGAATTAGTCTAGACCATTTATTAAGTTTTAATCTTGGTCGTTGGTGCTCCAAAAATATTATAAGAAGAAGTCGATGGGTAGATGGAGGACACACCAGTGCGGTTACTCAGTTCCCCAGGCAGTTTGATTTTTTGATTGTCTATGATTCAGAAAAGAAGATAGAGCCAAAGGGTGAGTAGTAGGTGAGAGATGAGAGTAGCAGAATTCCAAGAGGAAGATTTCCATTTTCTAGAAGAGGAAAAGTGAGGAAGAATGAATTACGCAGTGGCTCTGCATAGTCACTACGCAGAGATTGATGCAGAGGCTTCAGCATGAGGACAGAGGGTCCATCTCAGAGGCATAAATTTTCAGTGGAGTGTGAGAAAATTCTCAAATAAATTCTCTCGGTATTTTTCTCAGATTAGATTTCCAATAGAGCATCTAGAATTTTTGTACTCATGTTTGTTGTTGAATAATAATAATAAAACCCTCATATGTTGCAACAGTTTTCCCGCATTGGGTTTTTCTGGGTACATTTGTCCAAAAATAATTGTGTTAATATTCTTGTGTGTGCTTGAATTTCTCAGCTTCTAGTATTTTATTTTTAGCAGTAATTTTACTGTGGAAATTGCAGCAATGATTTTATTGGTTGTTTTTCGTAGCAAATAAACTACATAATTAAATTTAAAGTTAAAATAATAATTTCCATTTGTTGCAATATATGAAATTTTCACATGATATTAGAGAAAAAATGATCAATAATGAAGACATATGGATTTTTTTTTCAGTGATATAGCAGATCAAAACCCTAGAGGGAAATGCAGTCCCTTGGCCAAAAGATCAAATTTATTGACGACAATGAATTTTTTTGAGAGAGGGAAAGAAAAATTAGATGTCTCTAGATTGATGGATTCCAGAAGCAAAGGTAGAAACACTTTATTTTTTCAGAGTAGATCTCTAGCTCGAAGCAATAGTTTTGTAGTGGTTTGTTAGAGCAGAATAAATGTTGGGAGGAAAGAGGAATAAGACACTAAATTATTCAACATGACCATGGACACAATTAACAGTAAAAAATATTTAGATTTTTCTTCCAGGTTAGAGGATGAATTTTCTTTCTTATCAAGATCATCTTCATCGGGTGTCTAGTATATAGATATTGGATCTAGATAATATTTATCTAACTAAAATGAGGAGGAGATTGACTTTCAGATTATTATGGGAAACAAAAATAAATGTACTCTAGTAGGGAGAGGTACCATATATTTTCAAAGGGAGTCAAGAGCCAGCACCAACGCTACAGATGTATTGCATGTGTCAAGATTGGGTATGAACCTAATTCTAGTATCCCAGTTGCAAGACAATGGGTATGATGTCCACTTCGTGGGGAAGAAAGTGTATCTCAAGCACTCAAGCTGGAAGAAGGTAAGACAAATTGGAGCTCGAAGCAACAGATTGTAAAGATTGCATCTCAACTATCCAATGGCATGAATAGGCAGCAAAAATAACAGTGGGAAGGATCTAAATTAGCTATGGAATAGGACAATGGGACATCTACACCACGGAGGACTCAAGATGCTTAGAGAAACTATAACAAGAGTTCTAGAACTTTGTACGAAACACAATGATGTGTGCATAAGATGCGTACTTGGGAAGTATGCTAAGGAAGACTTCCCAAGAAGTGACAACAGAGTAGATGGCATGTTAGGGCTTATAAATTCAGATATTTGTGGCCTGATGTCCACTAGAGCTCTTAGTGGTGCCAAATACTTCATCACCTTTATTGATGATCATTCTAGAAAAATTTTGATCTACATCTTGGATACAAAGATGAGCTATTTGATTGGTTAAAATAGTTTAAAGCTCTCGTGGAGAATGAGATAGGGAAGAATATCAAGGTATTTCACTCAGACAATGGTGGAAAATACATTGATAAAAACTTCACAGATTTTTGTGCGAAGGAAGGCATTAAAAGAGAATGGACAACTCCATAAAATCCTTAGTAGAATGGGGCAGCAAAGTGGAAGAACATAACTATAGTTGGGGCCGCAAATTCCATGTTATATGACTAGGATTTACCCATATTTTTATGGGTAGAGGCATGTAACACGGTGGTGTATATTCAGAACATAACTCCTCATAGAGCATTGGGGAAGAAAATGCCAGAAGGAGTCTTCACAGGGAGGAATTTGAAAGTTAGTCATTTGATGATTTTTTATAGTGTCATTTATTTCCACGTGACAGATGAAAAATGTACCAAATTGGATCAGACTACATAGAAATATTTTTCATCGAGTACAGCGAGACCTTAAAGGCATACAAGATCTACATTCCTAACAATAAGAAGTTTGTAGTGAGACAATACATAAATTTCATGGAAGACCTATATTTTAGGAGATCTCGAGAGATGCATGCAAGTGATCAGAATCAGTTAGCATAAGCTCCCTTAGTCTAGCAGTAGGGGAAGCTAGTGGGACCAGTAGGAGGACAGTCATAGGGATCAAGTACAGTGACTAGTACCAATATTTCCTCGGGGGTAGAAGATCTGGAGAGTTCTCGGAAAACAAAGAAGCAAGGATAGAAGGAGTAGTTGGTTGAACCTCCCACCACTAGTGGAAGAGCTAGCAGAGGAGTCTTTCTTACATTGAGAGATGCAGAGGATTTTATTGGAACTCCTAGGGCGGATAAAAGACAACGTAAATAGCCTTACAAGTATCAAGCCTGGGTGGCTTAGGTTTCAGAACCTTCCATCTCAGGAAATTGTAAAACATCAGGTGTGGGCAGATGCCATGGTAGAAGAGTATAACTCTATCATGACGAATGATGTTTGGGAGGTAGTGTCAAGGCTGGAAGACAGATCAATTTTGTTTTCGATATGGATCTACAAGATAAAGTACGCTACAAATGGTAGTGTGAATAAGTACAAGGCTAGGTTCGTGGAAAAGGGGTATGCATAGAAAGAAGGGATATATTACAAGGAGACTTTCACCCCAATTTCCAAGTTCACTTCTATCAGGTCATTTATATCCCTAGCAGCTCAGATGGGATGGAAGATTCACCAAATGGATGTCAAGAAAATATTCTTGAATGGAGTGAGAGAGGAAGAGGTGCACATAGAACATCTATATGGATTCAAAAATCAAGAGAGGTGTAGTCATGTGTGTAAACTGAAGAAAGCTATATACGGGCTCAGGCAGGCTCCCAAGGCTTGGTATGGTCAGATTGACAGTTACTTGCAACAGATGGGATTCGTCAAGAGTGATGCAGATACCAACCTATACTATTTTATGGTAGAAGAAAAGCCTCTCATTCTAGTCATGTATGTGTATGATCTCTTTTTGACGGGATCATCAGGGCTCATAGAAGACTGCAAGAGAAACCTCACAAAAAAATTCGACATGAAGGATCTAGGTTGATGCACTATTTTCTAGGATTGGAAATATGGCAGAAGAATGGGGAGATCTTCCTTGAACAAGGAAGATATGCTACAAATATTATGAAGAGGTTCAAAATGAAATATTGCAGACCTGTGACTATGCCCGTGATCACAAATTGGAAGAAGATAGATGCATCAGATGATAAGGATGTAGACCCCACCTTGTGTAGATATCTCATACAGTCTCCAATGTATCTGGTAAACACTAGGCCAAACATTTACTTCACAATCAATACCCTAATCTAGTTCATGGTAGAGCTGAAGAGGATACATTAGGCATCAGTGAGGCACATTTGAGGTATGTTTGTGACACATTTGTGTATGGGTTGAGGTATAATCAAGGGGATGATGTCAGACTACGTGGGTTCACAAATGCAGATTGGGAAGGCAGTTCAGTGGATAGAAAAAGTACCTCTGGGTATTGATTCAGTGTTAGATCAGGGATTGCTTCTTGGTGTAGCAGGAAGTAGAAGTCAGTATCACTGAGCTCTATAGAAGCAGAGTATATGGCCTCTAGCACAGCGATGTGAAAATATATTTGGCTTAGGATGTTTCTAGTGAGATTTTTCAGGCATAAAATGGAGGCGAACAACGTATACTATGATAATCAGAGTTCCAGAAATATCTCTAAGAATTCATTGTTTCATGACAGGTTTAAGCACATAGATATTTGATGTCATTTCATCATAGACTGTGTACAACGTGGGGCAGTCCAGCTACATTATGTTCCCACAGGAGAGCAGGTGGACGACATTCTCACGAAAGCTATAGGGAGAGCTAATTTTTTCCAATTTGGGGAACATATGGGTATGGTGGAGAAATTATTTTAGTATTCGGGATAGGTTACTTTGAATAATTCTAAGTTGTAGATGTTGCAATTGTAGTAACAACAGATGAGAGGGAGTTGCAATGAAAATGCATCGATTGGCAGTTGTTCAGCAGGGTCAGCAACAAAACATATACATCTCATATTAGAGTTTCACAGTGATTGGTGGGAAGTATGGACAGACATCAACAACGTGACAAGATATGGTGCAAATACAGTGTGTTGTGGCAACATTTGTAGCACTAGAACACATTCCTCGCTAAGAGGGATTGTTATTTTTTGTAGCATCATATGTGTTCTAGCCTTGAAATTTTTTGGAGAGGCTGGAATAGATGGGTTCTCAAAAACCCAGAAATATTTCTGAAAATTCCACCTAGAAGTGTCTCAATTAGATTATTAACTTATTTTTAAATATTTCCTAAGTTCAAACTTAGGGAATATGGTTAATTAATCAGTATTAATTGAGATAAAGTGAGAATCATCTACAAAATCGCACGGAACGACAAGGAATTAATCTGGGCCATTGATTATTTTTTAATCTTGGTCATTGGTGCTCTAATAGAATATTATGAGAAGAAGTCGATGGGTAGATGGAAGACACACCAGTGCAATTACTTAGTTTCCCAGGCAGTTTGATTTTCTCAATGGTTGTGATTCAGCAGAGAATATAGAGCCAAAGGGTGAGTAGCAGGTGAGAAGGGAGAGCAGCATAATTCCAGGAAGAAGATTTCCAGTTTCTGGAAGAGTCAGAGTGAGGATGAGAAAATTCCACATTGGCTCTATGAAATCACTACGTAGAGAGTAACGCTGAGGCTTCAGCATGGGGACAAAGAGTTTATCTCGGAGGTAGAAATTTGTAGCGGAGTGTGAGAAAATTCTCACGTAAATTCTCTCAGTATTTTCTTCAGATTAGATTGCCAATAGAGAACCTAGAATTTTTTTACTCGTCTTTATTTTGAATAATAATAAGAAACCCTCATTCGTTGCACGGTTTTCCCGCATTTGGTTTTTCAGGGAAATTTGTCCAAAAATAACTGTGTTAATATTCTTGTATGTGTGCTTCAATTTCTCAGTTTCCAGTGTTTTATTTTCTGTATAATTTTATTGTGAAATTATAGCAGTGATTTCATTTGTTGTTTTTCGTAACAAATAAACTTCATAATTAAATTTATAGTTATAATAATCATTTCCAATTGTTGTAATAGATGAAATTTCACAACTACTAGAGCTGAAAAATAACTTTGACTAGGTTGAATTATACCAACCTCTAGCATTTATGCAACCATACATTCAATTTCACTCTTTTGGGCATAGGGATATTGTAAGGCCTGATGTTTGGAGGAACACTTACTAGAATCAAATGAATAGCATGATCATAATCACGAATAGGTGGGAGGCCTTTGCGAGTATCAAATAAGTTGGAATGATTGCCCAAGAATTTTTGGAGATATGGAGAAATATATGATTTCGATGTTTGAACCTCTAGTGAGCATAATTATGAAATTACACCACATTGTTCTTTCTTTATAATATTTGTCATGCCGTTAGATCTAATTATCTTTCTTGGTTTCCCTCTAATACCCCTTAATTCAACTTCCTTTCCTTCCAAAAAAAATTCAAGAAAAGTTTTTGAAAATTAAAAGCTATCGTACCCAAAGATTGTAACCATTGGACTCCTAGTACAACATCAACACCACCCATTGCAATGGAGAGAATTGGAATATTTAATACATATTCCCCCATGGTTAGCTTGATATTCTGGCACTTTCCAAAGAAATTTATAGTTCCTCCATTTTCAACCATCACTTGACACTTTGGTGCTGGGTATAGGAAGAAATTCAATTCCTTGGCTACCTTACAATAAATTAAATTATGGGTACTACCCGAATCAATCATTACTATTACCTTCTTCTTTATATGTCCTTCTATCTTGAGGGTTTGAGGAGTGGTGATTTCTGCTAATGCATTACAAGATATGGTAGGATTAATTTCTTCTTTCTCTAGGGTTGTCTCTTAGTGTGTATCCTCTTCTTTTGAAGCTTCTTGTTCTTTTTCTTCCTCCTCTTCACAATCTATGAAAAATAATTTATTCTCAACATACTTATGACCTTTACTATATTTTCTATCACAACTGTAGAAAATCCCTTTTTCTATTTTTTCTTCCAATTTTTGTGGTGTCAACCTTGTAGTTGTGGAATGCTAGGAGCAGCAACACTTCCATATTTATAGTTGTGAGTGGTAGGATTCCTTGTTGCCATCATTTTTCTTTCAATTTTTATGGCCAACCTGAATGCCTTCTCCAATGAATCAAGTTCCCAAAGGCGAACCTCATGTTGGATTTTATCCTTTAAATTCCCTATCAATACATCAATCCTATGCTCTTCTGAAATATCATTTACCCTTATATTCAATTTTTGGAAGTCCTCAATGTGCTCTGCCATTGATCCCTTTTGTTTGAGATTTATCAATTGGCTAAATAAGGTGTTTCTCTTTGTATCCTCATAATGTGCTATCATTTCCTCTATAGAAATTGACCAAGTGACAAGTGATTTACAAGACCAAAGCCATAGATACCATACAAACTGATTGGGTTCTAAATATAAAGTTTCAATGTGTACCTTTTGTGTGCATTGCACATTATGGAGATCAAAATATTGCTTCATATGTAGTATCCATGTTACCAAATCCTTGCCATAAAACTTACTCTTATCGATCTTTGGAATATGGTGGGTCTTCAATCCAATGTTAGAGTCTATGAAATCGATATTAAAATTTCATTTTTTCTCATCATGAGTTTCATCTAATACCTTTTCTCCATTAAGAAGCATTTCTTGTAGCAACTTTGTCAAATATGTTTTTAAACCATTCTTCAAATCTTCCATGTTTAAATTTATTTTTTCCTCTATATCATCCATGTTAGATTTCATGTCATCCTTCAAACCTTCCATGAATTATTTTAAACTATTCATGTCACCTTTAAACCATCCATGTCCCCTTATAGTTCATATTTGGTCATTCTTTTTTAGAGAGAAATTTGTTGCACTTGGTCCTGTAATTTTGAGATAACATGCTGCAATTCTTCCTCTTCATGCATCATAGTAGATATTTTTGAGGTCTTCATGGGTATGGAATTATTTTGTTTGGGAGGAATTTTATAACACAATACTAATATCTATGCTTCAATATGCCTTTGGAATCACTTCAAACTGAGTTTTCAAACAAAATTTATGCAATTAAAAAAAAAACAATACACGAATTTTTCTTGCTTTTAGGAGCTCGATCTTGAAACGTTTGTAACTCTATAATTTTGGATCTCCAAGGTCTGAAATTTGGTCCTGTTGTATCCCTTTGAATCTACTTTCCACCCAATAAGTCCAACCGAGACTGGAGTCTTCAACAAAGAGTTATGTCTAATCTCCCACGATGACCTGATTATAAATTGTTTCAGTAGATCAAAAATGTACATAGTTCCATGTGTCATTGTTTCTACCTTCGGCCTTGAAATTGATACACAAAAAACTAAAATCTGTGAAATTTCAGACATTTTTTACAAAATTCAAATCTGATGCCTAAAATGAAAGTTATGATGATTTTCCCTAGGTCACGTGTTCGAGACTGAATTTTGGAGCCTGCAAAAACCCTAACTTCCCCGGATCATATTTCCAAAAATATAGCGAACCAATACATTAGAGGAAATTTCAGCCTAAAGGTGGCCTCCTAAGGAAAATAATAAAATAATAGTTATGAATTTTGGAGGGAAAAGAATAAAACTACTTTTTTATTGTATTTGTGGCTTATCTCCTTATAAGTTTACTCAAATTTCAAGTGTAAACACTTGTTTTATGCGAAATTAAAGTATGCATCCAACGAGTACCCAATATGCATACTTTTGAGAAGACCCACATTGATTAAAATTGAACATACATTAAAAAAACATGTTCACACGTTTTTTAAATGTATATTCAATTTTTATCAATGTGGGTCTTCTCAAAAGTATGCATAATGAGTACTCGTTGGATGCATAATTTAATTCTGCATCCAACAAGTGTTTACACTTGAAATTTGAGTAAACATATAAGGAGATAAGCAAAAAATGCAATTAAAAAAAATAGTTTTTTTCCCTCCAAAATATTTACATGTACATCATTTTAAATTTGAAGGATTTTTATTGGTTTACACATTGTGTACGTGAAAATTTCATGGGCACTTTTAGGCAAAAATTTCCTCTAATATTGAATTTTTTACACGAAGTTCACCAAGATTTTGGCTCCATGTGGTCAAAATTTCATCTTTTGAGTCCTCGTAGAAAAAATATTATAGAAAAAATTCCAAGATGACCTGTTTGAAGAAGCGAAACCCTAAAATCCAAAGCTTTGATACAAAATATTATGTAACCAGCTCACAAAACAATAGAAATATTAGATCAAAGACTTAAAAAATATCCTCTTTGAGGGGAAAACCTCCTTCACATTACATAAATGAAAAATTCTTGGATAATTCAAATGATAAAACCTCCTTTCTATATATAGGAGTCTAAGGGGTCAGAATATAATCAGAGCCGACATAAAAATAATAATGTAAGGGCACAATAATAACAATATGGAGACTACATGGGCACAACAATAACAATAAGGGAGCCACACTAACAATAACAATAAGGGGCTACACTAATATTATAGGGACCTAACAATAATAAGCCAAATGAACATCCACACTAGGATGTTTTGGCCAACATTTAGCTTGGAATAAGTGTCCCATAACTGCTGTTATTATTTTCCCATTATTAAATTTTATTCCATGGAATTTTCACCAGGGATGTTACAATGGCACCACACACACAAAAAATATTGAAATAAATAGACAATACAACAATAATTTTGTAGGTGAATTATCGAGGTCCAAAGGTTACCATATAACACAAACCATCTAGAAATAAAAGGAATGCCAGTATTTCCTTCCACACCCAAAGATCCCCTAAACAGTGTTGATTTAAGATTGAATTGAAGGATCAATTACCCAGAATCATAAAAATTTGCAAAGAGAAATCAAATTCAAACAAAGCTAGAAGAGGTCCCCCTAAATAAAAGACCAAATTAGAGATAAAATTCCTAAAGTTAAGCTTGAGGAAATCCCAGGTGCTACAATACTTCAAAATAAAATTGAAGGAAAGGGTGGCCACTTACCCATGTTCCATAACATAATCAAAACCATGCATGCAAGACGAATCAAAATACTAGTACTCGCCATACCAAATTTTGGATTGGTATTCCAAAACCTCTATAAATGAAAGCCAAACTACAAATCCATAATTACATGATGTTGAGGAGCATTACCTTTGATGAATTCAAATTTTCATGGGACTAAGTTTTTAGGCGTGTGAGTAGATGGGAGGAGACTCTTAACATAACACAAATTTCCATACAATTTATTTTCCTTATGATTAGCCATGTGGCTCTTTAAATGCTTGATACATGCCATGTCCTTTGTCAAAATATTAAGGAATAGGTTTATTGTATTGTTGAGCACGCACTTGTGCTGAAAGGGTGGGGGTGAATTAATAAAAGGAATTTTTTTACTTATTCAAACATTCATGAACCATAAGAAAACAATCACATATGAGATCTATTAGTTGAAGAACTTGGAACACAAGATTTATGTGAAAAATATTTTGGGAGAAAACCACAAAAGTTCTTCGTATAATTCTTTGTAGGCACCAACCCACTATTACAAATATTTACACACTTGGAGAGACCACTCCCCATGTCTACAGATATCTGTAGGCACCAACCTATTGGAGACACTAGTCCACATTGCTGCAAATATTCATAGGCACCATATCTTGGAAACACCAATCCCCACTACTAACAACGTAAACTTTGAAATGGGAACTACAAACATAAAATGGGAACTCTAGCCAAAAAAACCCTTAAAAACATGAAAAAAAACCCAAAAAAAAAATTTTGTATTCCAGAATGATATTTTATTTTTTTCAAGTTTAATTTGCAACTTGTTTTAAAAATGGCAGTAAAACCAATTTTCATGTGCCAAATAAATGGAAAAAAAAACACAATGGTTGGTGCTAGAAAACTATTTTTATTTTCCGAGCACAATTTCAACATATTTTTAGTAATGACGTGTTGACGGGAAAATCTATCCAGCCAACAGAAGGGGATCTCCCCGGTAAAAAGTCCCAATTAGACCTTGAACCTTTTGGAATAGGGATCTTGTCCAGGGTGTGGGTCCAGCTACTGCTAATTTCTCCTTTCTTTGGGTCTTGCTTAAACTCTATAAAACAATGGATACACACTTAATCAAATGATACAAGACATATGATTGATGCATTAAATGTACATATAACACTATGAGTAGCAAGAGGAAATAACAAAGCATGAGTACCGAAGGAAGTGTTGTTAACAACACTTCATTAGGGTCATGCTTGTAAACTGTTCTGACCACAAAAGAAACAATTCCTTGTGGCAAGAATACCCTTCACTTCCCAAAAGTTTTAAATAATAACACAAATGATAATAAACAAAGTCATTAGCATCCGTTAAGAAAGTGAACTGAACTCAACCACCATTAACATACTCAGCAAACTGTTATGCAATTGTGATATGAATTAATGTGATGCTTTACACTAGGCTTAGTGTGATTGTATTTAAATGTGAGGTTTGACCCCCACACTGTGTCAAAGACGAACAAGTTCATCTCGGGTCGCATTGTCCTTCGCTTCATGAGTTTTGCAACTCGGCGACTCATGTGTGAATGCGACTCACGCTATTATTAGAAATGTGACTTGTAGAGTGTTCTGTAATGGAATGCGACGATTCCTCATGTTAGAGTGCCACTTTTTACATTTCCTTCGATCAAACATGATGTTACAAAGTGATTTAGGTCACAAGCTGCAAGACTCATTTCATGAGCCTCTGCCAAAAAATTTGGTCACTAGGCATTAGGTCTAGGGTTTGTTTTCACTTTTTTCAAAGTTGTCCAAATGTCGGTCCATGTCACCATTCAGCTGAGTGTACCATTATTCATAGGGTTTTCATCATCATTTCAAGTTCCATTGGGTCATTTTACAGCTTGTTCATGCTTCAGTCGTGCCTTGGTAAGGTCCATTTCCCTCTCCTAGGGTTTTGGAGGTAATTTCTCTTGGATGGTCAAATCATCGGCAAAAATCGTATCCCGATGTTCACACACCTTCCCCTATCATTAATGTACCTTATTAAACACTTCCCATCCCTAAGATCCCCCAAATTCCTCATTTTTCCACAAACCCTAGTTTCTTGCCACAACTTGGCAATTTTCTAGGCTAGGCCTGTGTTTTGCCCTTTTGACCCCTTTCCCCTCAATTAATCAGATTCCACTTTCCCCGTCTTCTAACATCCCTCCCCATTCCCAAAAATTTCCCCAAGAATTTAGAAGCCCCCTATCCCCTTCAAGCTAGCTTCATTTCGACAAAATCCCTTGTTCCACACATCGGGATCGGTTTCACTCAAAAGATGTTTCAGAGAAATCAAAGATGAAATTTGAAAAACTGAGAGAGGTTTTTGTCCAAAACATGCCAAGGAAGAAAAAAATCCCTCACTTTTTACACAGGTATCATGGTTTTAGAGAAATTTCAAAACTACCGTTGCCTCAGGTGAATTGAATGCACCTCTGAAGTGACCTTGGGAAAATCAAGATTTCTCCTAGCATGGTTGGCTAAATGACTTGCTTGATGAGTCAAAGGCTAACTAGACACAAATATATTTCCAATGAGCTATCATGAGCTCAATTTGGAGTTGAGGAAGACCTTCAAAAGTTTACTGCAACAGCGCTCTTCCTTGAGGCAGCCTCATTCTGCTCATTTTGACAAGTTTTGGGAGATTTGATATCTGACAAGGAAAATGAAATCCAAATTGAAAAATTCCACTTGGGTTGGAAATTATACTCCAATATATTTCCA
This sequence comes from Pinus albicaulis, assembly GCA_034641835.2. Taxonomy (NCBI): domain Eukaryota; kingdom Viridiplantae; phylum Streptophyta; class Pinopsida; order Pinales; family Pinaceae; genus Pinus; species Pinus albicaulis. Next base: position 1,297,101,789 of record CM076570.1, on the reverse strand, counting down.
ACGAGCTATCACACGCCCAATTTGGACACCGGGAAGGCCTCCAAAAGCCTCCTGCAAAATGCACTATGTAGTGCGCTACGCATATAGGAGGCGCGCTACGCACAAGAGGCGCGCTATGCATTGGGCTTCACCAGCAGGTGTAAATTTGCAAGTGCGCTGCGCACTGGGTAAGCACGCTACGCATATAGTCTCAGAGCCAAATTTTTTTGCCCTTGCGTCCAGTTTCATGCCAAAACGCCTCAATCGGCTTGCAAGTAGGTTCTTCACGATTGTTAAGTGATTTTTGAACATGATTGTGGTGTTTTCAAAGTGGGGAAACAAGTATTTGATGAGGAGAAATGTGTAAACCCTATGTCTATTTCCAAATTCATTTCTTAAGGGTTTTGAAGCAAATGATAATGATTGCGTGGGGGTTTGCAAACTTGTGTGGTTGATATATATGCTCATGCCTATATTGTCTGTGGTGTCCCTGCTCATTATTTGCATCATCCTCACGCCCTTTCTTTGCCATTACATCACTGCTGTCACTATGATTTCCATCTTCATTTTAGCACTGCTCATTATTCATGTTTTCACATAGTCTCATTTTCACTTGTCCATATCCTCCATTGACATTGTCGAAACCCTGTTGTCATTGCTATTATCTCACTATGGTTATTGTCACACTATTTCTCATTCTCCATTGACGAACAGAGTCCCGTATCCACTTCTCCCTTGACAAATCTTAACTAGCATTGCAAAAGGCTGTACCCTACACTACAATCTTTTCTTCTCATTTTTCAAATCCTCTTACAATCAAAGCAGTGACTGTTTTTTCATGCAAACCCATTTGGCAGAGCCATTACCACTGTGATTTTCCTATGATACTTTCATACATATGTGACATATTTGGGTTTTGAGCATACACTGAACTTTTGTATTCACTACACCTATATCAGCATATATATTGCAGACATCTTGTTTTCAAAGCCATGTCAGAGACGGACTCAGATTATGAGCAGGAGTATGACAGTGATTCCACAGCAGGGAATTACTTGGGAGGATTTCATCTCCCGTGACTTCTTCACAGCGCCACAGCCGCCTCCCAAGGTAGTTTATGATGAGGGAGAGTCTTCACATCAGCCGGACATCCCTGAGGTCGAGCATATCAGTGCTCCGTTGTATGTGACATACCAGCGAGGCCACAGGACCTTATTTGCAGCTACACGACGAGTACTATCTCCACCCGGGGTGGAAAGGGTCTCGTTGACTTCATCAGCAGCGCGAGTATTATCTCCACCAAGGGTGGAAGGGGTCTCGCCTTCTACATCAGCGCAGGTACATTCACAGGATCAGGATAGAAACAAAGACATGTTCCGTCATATGAAAAATCATTATTGGGCTCGCATGCATGTCTGCAAAGCAAAAATGAAGATCCTGAAAGCAAGGTTGAGCAAAGCACTAAAACGGCGAAAAAGGCCTGATCCACTCCGGATTTTGGCCGAAGCTTCGTTGGTTGGGCATGATACATGATGGAGAGTCTTCGCTCCGAATTTGAGCAAATTTGGAGAAATTTTTGTCATTTTGAAAAATTTTGGTCTCAAAACAGATTTTTCAGCCATACGAGTAGCGCGTCGACGCGCTCGCTTATGATTGGGACACTTGCTGGAGGAAAACTTTATATTTTTGGGTTTTTCATGGTAAGTTATGCATGCTCCAGTATTTCCGAAGCATTTCATCAAGTTCTGGATGATCAAAGGGCCCAAAAACACCATGAAAACCACCTTTCTGCCACCTTTTGCACCAGCAGGAAGTACTTCTGGGAGAATGAAGGTTTGGAGGGGCAAATGAGCTCCAAATTTGGAAATTCCACTTGGGTTGGATAGCCAACATCCAGGGCTTTCCAACGAGATATCATGAGCTCAATTTGGATGCCAGGAAGTGCCCAAAAAGTAGGCTAAAAGACGCGCTACGCATATGGCTCAGGCGCGCTACGCATATAGATTTTTGGTCAATTTTTCACCTTCCAGCTCAGGATTTCGGCCAGTTGGACCAGTTTTGCTTGTGGATGAAATTTTTGAGTTATCATGATGTAAATTTATGTTTGGCATGTAAATTGGACTCACTTTTACCTATTCTAGAAGATTCACTCCTAAAAAAGTAAAAATCAACAAGAATCCGCTTCTCCCTTAGAGGCAAGTTTGCTTTGATGCCTATATGGTTTTATTCTAGCTCCTTGTTTAGAATTAGTTGGAACTACTCCTAGAAGGAGGAATTCGACCCCTCGAGGTGTGGGAAGGGGTTAGGATGCTCTATATTATGTAATCTCTCAATCATTTTCAGAGGTTGGATAGGTTGGACTCTTGGGAAGATTTTGGCACACTATTGTACATATTTTTCATTTTCGTCAAGGAAAGATTCAGGTTTTGAGTAAAGTAACTGCTGGGATTCTTTGTGGGTTTTGGCCTTGATGGTGTTTTCTTCTCATTTATCAAAGTTCTTTCATGTTTAATGTATGCCATTCCTTTTCTTATGCTTCAAAACCAAAATAGTTCATAAATGAGGTTGAATCCATTGATTTCAAAGGTTTCCGCCTTTAAATTTGTTTAGTTTTACATGTTTTCATTCGTTTTGAGAGTGATCCATACCGTTTTCTTCAGCTCGTTTTCATTCTGATCCATCCATATACTCGATCAAAATCATCAAGAATATTTCCTACCTCGCCCCAACTCGAATTCTGCAAAGATCTGGCCTTATCCCCGGACCCAAAATTGTTTTTCCCATTTTTTCAACAAAAAACCCAAAAAATCAAAATCAAAATTTCCTATCTCTTTACTAGCCTAAGATCAGTATTCATTATAAGTCATCTCAGACCCTTTGAAGACCTTTTGCTGAGATAGACCCGGAGAGAGCCCTCTCCTGTCCTCGTAGGGCTAGCTACGAGGCTGAGCGTGGTTTGATGTAGCCTTGAATTTACCTTATTTCAACCTAAGGTAGATTTGAGCGCTAACATAGTGGCGACCATATTGGGGAACGAAATTTGCTTATTACTATCATTTGCTATAGACGGAGTCTGAAGTCATGCCAGGTAGCCTTCGAACTACTCTTGCTCTGCGAGTGCATAGTAGATAAAAGTTGCTTCAGTCGATCTCCGGTTTAGCTTGTGAATGTGCCCCTTGATTTGCGAATTCCCCCAGTACGTGTATCAAGTTCAGATCTGATGGTTGATGGTGAACAACGGTCAGACATCGCAAGGCTGAAATCATTCACCTGGCGACTTCATTCACTGAAAAAATCCAGAAATCAATGCTTCATGGTGACTTCACTGCAGGGAGATCAGTAGCTGTGAGATTTTCAAGATGGACCGAATCACAAGAAGATACGCTCCCATGAGCCGAGATCACATTCCAGGTTTTCCGAATAAGATGCCAAGGTAGATTGGTCAAGGAATCTGCCTACGTTTAACAATGATGGTAAGAAGGATGTTGCTTTACATCTGGTTAGATTTCACATGCATATTCGCAAGTTGAAGGTGGATTTTCCTGAAGATTGCTTGATGAAGATATTCCTGGCCACTTTGGAAGGTGAAGCCCAATCTTGGTATGAAAATTTGCCGCTGGCCTGTATTTACTGTTTAAAGGATTTTCATGCCCTGTTCATTGAAAGATATCAAGCATCTTATTCATCATTAAATTTAGTTCATGATTGTTGCAAACATGCTTCTACTTTTATTGAAAGCCTTGAGAAATATTATGAAGATGATAATTTCATGGATGATGAGATCATGGAAGCCCTATATGAAAATCCATTTCAGCAACATGAAGAGAACCTAGAGGATACCCATAAAGAAGATCATGAAAATTTGCAGCAGGATCAAGATCTTAGTGGGGTGGAAAATGAAGCCATTTTGCATGTTGACAGTGAACATGAATTACATGAAATGGATCAGCAGTATGAGGAAAATTTGTATACTCCTTCACTTGAAATCAATGAAGACAATCACTATTTGAGCAAAAGAAAACAAAGGGTATTATCTCCTCTATCCGAAGACGAGATAGATCAGCTATTGAAAGGTCATGTTACAGCTCAAGTTAACGCAGATCTGCAGTGTGCACATGGTCCAGAAGGTGATGGTGAAACTTCTTCCTTTTTTGAAAAGGATGACAGTCCTGTAAGCAGCCTTATAGATCAGCAGGTTGAAGATTGTTATATGGCTGAAAGTGATGAAAGAGAAAGTCTCATTTCAGATCTGCCCAAGCATGCCGGGAACTCAAGTTTCAATAGCAGATTGTGATAATGTCCAGTCAGCTATTTCAGATCCAGATTCAGATTGTGATGACCAAGCATACCTTGTGCTGAATTCTGAAAAGGAGAATTTTGCTGTTGGGATCATAGACAGAGTTTTTGATCCAAATGTTTTCAGTTCATCAGAACAGAGTCTTCATAAAGAGGTAATTCAGTCAGTTCATGAATAGCAAGATGAGACCTTCATTCAAGTAAGTGAAACAGTTCCTTTGGATGAATTTATGGTAGATGATAAAAATGTCATGTTTGAGCTTCAAGAATCATTGGAAGTTTCTTTTCTCATGATTGATGACTGTAATGAAAATCCGGCTGTCCTATCATATGAAGATGACCCACCAAATATTCAGACTACAGAAGATCAGACCATTCAAGATTTCCATTCAGATTCTTCTTCATATGTCTCATGTGTTGAAATGTTTTTACAAGAGGAGATCTGCTCATCTACCTGTTCAGAGTTTTTTGAAGCCCAGGAGCATACTTTTACTGAAGTACATGATGAAGGAAGATCAGAAGCAGGAGAAAAAGACACCTTGTTTCTTCAGCAGGAGGTAAATCTTCGTGTTTTTCAGGATCCAATGGCAGATTTGTTGCAGTCAGCAGTGAAGGTGATTATTGTTGCATTCAGTGATGAAGGAGATCATGGTCAGCTATGTTTTTGGATGCCCAGTTATCAGTTTGTATTGTTGACCATGAGATTTGATCAGGGAAATCAATCAAGAAGGCATCTGCTTGATTGGTTACATTGGCATTATGATATAGTTTGATGGTATATTGTCTTGTAAGAAACAGAGGCGGTTATGTACTGCCATCAAGTTTTAAGTTTTAAAGTTTAGTTCATAGTCATGTTGAGCCATTCGTCGAGTCAGTTTTCAGTCATGCATTTCAGTTTGAGTTTTTGATTCCATTGCCCAATGGATAAGGCACTGGTCTGCTCTCCCAAAGATCTGTCGTTCTTGGCACCTCCAAGGAGCTACCATCCCCATTGGAGCCAATGTTAGATTCAGCCTTTCCATCCTTCCTCCAGTGATCAAACATGCTCTTACAAAGTGATTTTAAGGTGTCAAGGTCAAATTTTTTCATTTCAAAGAGTCTTCAAGCAAAATTTGGTCACTAGGCATTAGGTCTAGGGTTTGTTTTCACTCTTTTCAAAGTTGTCCAAATGTCGGTTCATGTCACCATTCAGATGAGTGTACCATCATTCATAGGGTTTTCATCATCATGTCAAGTTCCATTGGGTCATTTTACAGCTTGTTCATGCTTCAGTTGTGCCTAGGTAAGGTCCATTTCCCTCTCCTAGGGTTTTGGAGGTAATTTCTCTTGGATGGTCAAATCATTAGAAAAACTTATATCTTGATGTTCATACACCTTCCCCTATCATTAATGTACCTTATTAAACACTTCCCATCACTGAGATCCCCAAAATTCCTCATTTTTGCACAAACCCTAGTTTCTTGCCACAACTTGGCAATTTTCTAGGCTAGGCCTGTGTTTTGCCCTTTTGGACCCCTTCCCCTCACTCAATATCTGAGATTCCACTTTCCCCTGCTTCCTAACATCCCTCTCTACTTCCCAAAATTTCCCCAAGAATTTAGAAGCCCCTTATCCCCTTCGTTTCGCTTCATTTCGACAAAATCCCTTGTTCCACACATCGGGATAAGTTTCACTCAAATGCTATTTCAGAGCAATAAAAGATGAATTTTGGAAAACTGAGAGAGGTTTTTGTCCAAAACATGCCAAAGAAGAAATAAATCCCTCAATTTTTACACAAGTATCATGGTTTTAGAGAAATATCAATAAATACCGTTGCCTCAGGAGAATTGAATGCACCTCTGAAGTGACCTTGGGAAAATCAAGATTTCTCCTAGCATGGTTGGCTAAATGACTTTCTTGATGCATCAAAGGATAACTAGACACAAATATATTTCCAATGAGCTATCATGAGCTCAATTTTAAGTTTAGGAAGACCTTCAAAAGTTGACTGCAACAGCGCTCTGCCTTGAGGCAGCCTCATTCTGCTCATTTTGACAAGTTTTGGGAGATTTGATTTATGAAAAGGAAAATGAAGTCAAAATTGAAAAATTCCACTTGGGTTGGAAATTAGACTCCAAGATCTTTCCAACGAGCTATCACACACTCAATTTGGACACCGGGAAGGCCTCCAAAAGCCTCCTGCAAATTTCACTATGTGGCACGCTACACACAGAGGAGGTGTGCTACGCACAAGAGGCGCGCTACGCATTGGGCTTCACTAGCCTGTGTAAATTTACAAGCGCGCTACGCACATACAGCGCGCTACGCATTGGGTAAGAGCACTACGCATATAGTCTCAGAGCCAAAAAAAATTTCTTTTGCGTCCGGTTTCATGCCAAATCGCCTCAATCGGCTTGCAAGTAGGTTCTTCACGATTGCTAAGTGATTTTTGGAACATGATTATGGTGTTTTCAAAGTGGAGAAACAAGTATTTGATGAGGAGAAATGTGTAAACCCTATGTCTATTTCAAAATTCATTTCTTAAGGGTTTTGAAGCAAATGATAATGATTGCGTGGGGGTTTGCAAACTTGTGTGGTTGATATATATGCTCATGCCTATATTGTCTGTGGTGTCCCTGCTCATTATTTACATCATCCTCACGCCCTTTCCTTGCCATTACATCACTGTTGTCACTATGATTGCCATCGTCATTTTAGCACTACTCATTATTCATGTTTTCACATAGTCTCATTTTCACTTGTCTATATCCTCCATTGACATTGTCGAAACACTGCTGTCATTGCTATTATCTCACTATGGTTATTGTCACACTATTTCTCATTCTCCATTGACGAACAGAGTCCCGTATCCACTTCTCCCTTGACAAATCTTAACTAGCATTGCAAAAGGCTGTACCCTACACTACAATATTTTCTTCTCATTTGTCAAATCCTCTTACAATCAAAGCAGTGACTGTTTTTTCATGCAAACCCATTTGGCAGAGCCATTACCACTATGATTTTCCTATGATACTTTCATACATATGTGACATATTTGGGTTTTGAGCATACACTGAACTTTTGTCTTCACTACACCTATATCAGCATATATATTGCAGACATCTTGTTTTCAAAGCCATGTCAGAGACGGACTCAGATTATGAGCAGGAGTATGACAGTGATTCCACAGCAGGGCATTACTTGGGAGGATTTCATCTCCCGTGACTTCTTCACAGTGCCACAGCCGCCTCCCGAGGTAGTTTATGATGAGGGAGAGCCTTCACATCAGCCGGACATCCCTGAGGTCGAGCATATCAGTGCTCCATTGTATGTGACATACCAGCGAGGCCACATGACCTTATTTGCAGCTACACGACGAGTACTATCTCCACCCGGGGTGGAAAGGGTCTCGTTGACTTCATCAGCAGCGCGAGTATTATCTCCACCAAGGGTGGAAGGGGTCTCGCCTTCTACATCAGCGCAGGTACATTCACAGGATCAGGATAGAAACAAAGACATGTTCCGTCATATGAAAAATCATTATTGGGCTCGTAATCACGTTTGCAAGGCAAAAATGAAGATTCTGAAGAGGAGGTTGAGCAGAGCACTAAAACGGCAGAAAAGGCCTGATCCACTCTGGATTTTGGCCGAGGCTTCGTTGGCTGAGCATGATACATGATGGAGGGTCTTCGCTCCGAATTTGAGCAAATTCGGAGAAATTTTTGTCATTTTGAAATATTTTGGTCTCAAAACAAATTTTTCAGCTATACGAGTAGCGCGTCGACGCGCTCGCTTATGATTGGGACACTTGCTGAAGGAAAAATTTATATTTTTGGGTTTTTCATGGTAAGTTATGCATGCTCCAGTATTTCCGAAGCATTTCATCAAGTTCTGGATGATCAAAGGGCCCAAAAACACCATGAAAACCACCTTTCTGCCACCTTTTGCACCAGCAGGAAGTACTTCTGGGAGAATGAAGTTTTGGAGGGGAAAATGAGCTCCAAATTGGGAAATTCCACTTGGGTTGGATAGCCAACATCCAGGGCTTTCCAACGAGCTATCATGAGCTCAATTTGGATGCCAGGAAGTGCCCCAAAAACAGGCTGAAAGACGCGCTACACATATGGCTCAGGCGCGCTACGCATATAGATTTTTGGTCAATTTTTCACCTTCCAGCTCAGGATTTCGGCCAGTTGGACCAGTTTTGCTTGTGGATGTAATTTTTGAGTTGTCTTGATGTAATTTTATGGTTTGCATGTAACTTGGACTCACTTTTACCTATTCTAGATGATTCACTCCTAAAAAAGTAAAAATCAAATGTAAGAATCAGTTTCCTCCCTTTTAGAGGCAAGTTGTTTGGATGCCTATATTCTAGCTCCTTGTTTAGAATTAGTTGGAACTGCTCCTAGAAGGAGGAATTCGACCCCTAGAGGTGTGGGAAGGGGTTAGGAGGTCTATATGATGTAATTTCTCAATCATTTTCAGAGGTTGGATAGGTTGGACTCTTGGGAAGATTTTGGCACACTATTGTACATATTTTTCATATTTTGGCTAAGGAAAGATCAGAGGTTTTGCAGCACCTGTTGGGATTCTTGTGGCTTTCAGTTCTTGATGGTGTTTTCTCTCGGTTTATTGTAAGTTATTTCATTTTTAATGTATGCCATTCCCTTCATATTCTTCTGAAACTAAATAAATGAGTAAATGAGGTTGAATCCATTGTTTACAGTGCTCTGCCTTTAAATTTGTTTAGTTTTACATGTTTTCACTTGTTTGGAGAGGATCCATGTTCTTCCTTGCCCTCTTGACTCCTTTTCATTCTGATCCATCCATATACTCAATCAAAAGCATCAAAGACTATTTCCTACCTGCTTAGGATTCTGCAAAGATCTGACCTTATCCCCAGACCCAAAATTGTTTTTTCCCATTTCTCCAACGAAAACCCAAAAAATCAAAATCAAACATTCCTATCTCTTTACTAGCCTAAAATCAGTATTCATTTTTCATTATAAGTCATCTCAACCCCTCTGAAAACATTTGCCGAGATAGACCTGGAGAGAGCCCTCTCCTGTCCTCGTAGGGCTAGCTACGAGGCTGAGCGTGGTTTGATGTAGCCTTGAGTTTTACCTTATTTCAGCCTAAGGTAGATTTGAGCGCTAACA
>CM076570.1:1296967235-1297092276 GCA_034641835.2 Pinus albicaulis | reverse complement strand
GGTATTCCCCGAGGATATTGATGCATGCATGTTTATTGAATGGCTTTGATGGATATGGAAGACACCTAGTGGATGATATGATCATCTATCATCATGGCGAGTCTTCTTGGCTAGAGTTTCTAGTCTCAAGGATAAATTATTTCCATGCGGCATGTGAGGACTTCCTAGCTATGCATTTGGATGCATACTTTCCCTTGTAGAGAATTTCACTTGGAGGGGCATTCGGCATGATCTAGATCAACATATGGGTATAGATGCACGGCTGATTGATTTTGGAGAGGTTGACATGACCATTCCCTTACTCATTGGAGGAGAGGGAGAGCATTCGGATGAGCCATTTCAAGCTCAAGGTCTCAAGTACATGTTATAGAAGGTATAATTTCACATTATGTACCTCTTTGCTTCATATGAGCATCATATTGTTGGAATGAATCATCCCTTCTTGCATTTGACATGATGTACATTTTACTTGTAGCCTTGATTTTGGATATTTTTGTGATGGTTGTGGGGAAGCCCTGCTTCATGGTGTGCACCATTGGCACCACATTGTATTTCATGTTTTCATCTTATGAGGAGATTTTGTGGCAACAAAAACGAGTGGCTAGTACAACACTTTTTTATGTGTGTTGTTGAGGTAGGCCAAGAGGCACTACGTAGGTTCCATGAGTGATTTGGAACCACTCTCCGGTTGTCATTTGACAACTTGTTTCTATTGCATATTTCTCCTTATGTATTTTTGATGTTGTATTTATTTTGATGAGCATTATTTGGAGAGCATTGTATGAACATCCCATTGGGAGCATGATTCTCCCCATTGTATATTTTTATCTTGCGGGATATACCATGGGAAAACCATGATTGCCACATTGCTACTTATGCCTTCTTGTGGGAGGGACCACTTGGAGAATTTGTAGAGGCATTTCATGGCTGATTTTCTTGATGGGGTAGCTTGGGCGGTATATTTCACCTGAGGTGGGCAACCCCATGAACACTTAAATGGAAGAGAAGGACCATCTTGAGAAGCACGGGCACACTCTCCATTCAACCCCAACACATTGCGGGCAGGGGTTGAGAATTTAATTAGATAACATGGATGAGAGGATCATCATTGGGAGCGACGACATTATCCCATGCATATCCTTAACTCCTACCTTAAGGAGGCCACATTCCGGTAGGAAGGATTCCGCTACACCTTCTACCTTTCCATGAGGAGCATCATTTTTAGTTTGCATACTTTGGAGAGAGCATTGGGGCAGATTTGTTGCAGCATATTTGAGCAATGGTGGGACCATGGATGAGGAGGCCGCAAGAGAATAATGAGTTGGAATTTTTGTTCTCTCTACGCGATTTGCTTGAGGAAAAGCAACATGTGGGAGGGAGGACTATAATGTTCCCAAATTTTAGCCTCAAGCTAAAATGGAACATTATAGTTGCATATTTTTATTTTGTTGAATAAAAATGGGTAAAGTGAGCCATTCATATAATAAATAGGAATAAAATCCCTTACAATGTGAAAAGGGATCATCATGGGTAGTTCACACCTTCATGTGTGAAAGGGTTAAAAATGCAAGTGGGCCAAGGCCTAATTGACCAAGTGGCTTCTTGCGTTGAGATGAGTTGGAGAGCACTAAGTGGGACAACATAGTTTTTAGTGGAGGAATATTCCATGAAGGAAGGAAACTTCTAGAGGAAGGTGAAGGCTCATTGAGGTTTAAAGTAGGAGCAAGGCGGCCCATTGAGATTATCTTAGATCATTTGATTATTTGTCTAGTGAGGCAATTAACGCCTCTTGTTGTTCGAGAAGAGCTACGGTGCCCTTGGGCACGAGGGAGTCGTATTTAGGATTTCCTCTCCTTCTTGAGTAGCTCATGAAGGAGCGCACTCATCCTCCATGTTTGGCATTCGGGCCATAGCATCGGCCATCTTCATCGGCCACGGTGTACGCTGATTATTGTGCGGTGTTCTTTGGGTGTTATTCTTCAGGAGGTTTCCTACAACACCATTTCTAGGCGATCTTTCGGAAGGAGGATTTTCTCTACTTCCGGGAGGTTAGTGAGGATGGTTCCAAAGCTTATTCCACCATCATTGGCCGGAGGCCAACCATTTCCATCGATTCTGACACGGACCCTCTCATATATTGTGTTCTAGTTGGAGCATATTTGCGGTGAGGGTGTTGCAAGCATTTCGAGAGGGTGAGATGCGTAGTTGTAGGGATCAGCCTTGCACTTCATATTTCCAAAGGAAGGAAATTCATAAACTCAACCGATCGACCTTCTCCATTCCATTCCATGTATTGAGTTGCTGCGGCTACCCAACAACTGCGGCATTTAATGAGTTTTTCATATTTCGGCCAATCAACTTCTAGGATTGACTTGGGGAAATAGTGGGAGCTTAGATATTATCTCCAAATGATGTATGAGCCATATCTATGCGAGATCCTATGATGTTTTTCACTCGATGCTTAGCGGTCACCCATTTGATGTGACTACGTAGTCCCTACTCATGGCCATCTTGCTATGGAGCGGCATTTTGTATTATGGCATATGTTCTCATGGAAAGCTTCTTGCCTTATTATTTTGATCATGATTGTATCATTTTGTTGTTGTTGTTTATAATGAAATGGCTCTGATGGATTCCACACATTTTGGCTTAATGTTTATTCTCTGATTATGTCTTTTCTTATTGTTGTAGGCTATGATGTTGGGGTTATCTTTAGAGATTCCCAATCTTGTTGTATTTCCCTCCTTTGGGGATATGGTCCCTTGACAACACTGTTTATAGATAGAGTCGATAGGTGGCCAGAAAGCCTGCGAGATTTCATCCTTCCTTGTGAAGGTGAAAAATCTAGTAAATTCCCCTTCGATCCATATCGGAATAGATTTTCTTGTCGATTGACAATGTTTCGGAGAAAAAGGAACATTACACAATCCCGTTGAGCAATTTTTATATGTCTTAAAGGAAGAAAAATTTTACTTGACGATGTCTATGGGTGAATTTTGAAAACCTCTTTAGTTTATTTGGGTCATATTGTTGGAAGAGGTGAATTGACGATTGATACCTCAAAGGTAGAAGTCATTTTGAATTAGCCTAAACCAAAAAATATAACATAAGTTCGGAGTGTTTGGAGCAACCCAATATTGGAAAATTTTATTGCTAACTTATCATTTATTGTAGTTCTATTGAAAATTTTAAAACATATCTTTCGGTGGGGAGGCAGAAACATAATTTCTTCAATACATTTGAAGGATGAAATCGATACAATACCAAATCTTGCACTTCCAAATATTAAGTAGCCATTTGAGATTCAAATTGATGCCGGTCATTATGCCATGGGAAAATTTTTTATGCGGCATGGTAAGCCTATTTGTTATCATTCTAAAACCCTTACCAATGCGGTAATTAACTATACCTTTTATGAAAAAGATTTGTATGCTTTGGTATAAAGTGTGAAGAAATGGAAAATTATTTGTTGGGTAAGAAATGATTATTCATATCGACCATCAAGATTTTGAATATTTACAATCACAAACCAAGCTACATCAAGCTAGACATATTAGTTGGATGATATTTCTACATCATATCCATTTGGTAATCAAGTATAAGAAATTTATATACAACAAATTTGTTGACATGTTATCAAGGCCTATTTTAGTGCATTTGTCATCCTTAAGAATAATTCCATAATGCATGAGAGCTATGTTGAACGGTATGCTAAAGATGAAGATTTCAAATATTTTTATGCAACTCTTTGTCAAGGAAATCATGTTGAAGAATTGGATTATCACTGTTCACTACTAAATTGTTGTATCATTTGGGAAAGTTATGTTTTCCATAGGGTGAAAGATTCAACATCATAATGGAAGTTGACACTTATCTTATTTTTGGCCACTTTGGTGTAAGTAAAACAATTGAAAAATTACAAAGGTATTGTTATTCGCCTCGTACGAATGAAAGTGTGTCATGATATGTAAGAGTATGTTCTATGTGCTCTACTAGAAATCCTAGCAATAGAAAGTTGGTTTCTATACTCCGAGTTCTTCTCATCCTTGGGAAAGGTTTTCTATGGATTTTGTAGGAGGACTACCTATGTATAGGACATTTCATGATTATCTTTATTTTTGTGGATGTTTCATGATGTGTTTTTGATGCCTTGTAACAAGCGGGTTATAGTTGAACATACTACGCAAATTTTCTTCCAAATGTATGGGTGCATTTGGGTTACCCACTTCTTTTATTTATGATCGAGATTCTCAATTTTTTGGGAAATTTTTTGCTCAAGTTTATGGGAACTCATGGACACCAAAATTAAATAAGAGCACAACATTTCATCCACAAAATAATGTCGAGACAAAAGTGGTGAATAGAAAAATAGTACATCCTTTGTGGATACTACGATCAGCATTCTAAGCTTTGGGATGAACACTTACATTACATCAGGATTCCTCTGATAGAGACGAAGCATTATTCAACTCAAACATCTCCATTTGAAGAATGTTTGGGATATTTAATAAAATATCTCTTAGATTTTGTCTTTGAAATATGTTGTAGTGGAAGGACACAATGACATAGATAGGGCGAACTAATTGCATTAGACATATTCGATTGGTGAATTATATGGTACAAGAATAGTTGGAGAAGAGTCGAAGCCAATTAGAAGTTAAGACATGATAAGTATCATTTTTACCGGGACTTCTAGGTGGGAGATCAATTTTGGATTTATGTAATATCCCAAAATAGGGAAAATCAACAATAATGGGAATATATTATGATATCCCAAAATTGGAGATACAAAAATTCATGAACACAATAATGAAATAGTAGTGATGCATCGACACATAGGATGTAAGAAGATCCAAATAGCCATCATATTGAGATCACAACATAAAATGCATGCAATTTCTTGAGGAAACAATCACTCAGAAGCTAGGAAATACAAGCCTCAAGAAACATGTACATGGAAAGATGAAGATCAACACTACCTGAGAAAATTCCCAAGGCTATGACATTGTAGTTTTATTAGAGGAAGCTGCTATTTGGAAGTTTCAATACACAAATATACAAATATAGGGCCCAAAAAATGTTTTGAGTGAAGATCTAGACTCCCAAGCTGATTTTCAAGGCAATCAGAAAGGATTTCTGGAAATATACAAAATGGAGAAAATGTCGGAGTTGCAGTCTCAAGACTTCAGTGGCAACTACAACTCAAGAATTGGATGGAGATGGTTGTATATGATGCACAAGATAAACAAACCTCTTCCGATGGATCTTCAGTGAAAGGTTGATCCTAACTTATTTAGTCTCACCCTCCAGACAATCTTTGCAACCCTCAGGACTTGTAGATGCTCACTAAAAATAACAAAGTCAAGGAAGGGACAGCATTGTAGATGATTGAAAATGGTTGGCCTTTGATGCCAAATATGGTGAAATTATCCCATATTCTTCCTTGCGATCCTCCAAAGGAAATAAGGCTTCCTCCTCTGAAAAGTAAGCTCTAGAAGTGGTGTTGAGTAACCTCCCAGCTGCAACACCCTACAACACAACCTATTTTTGAATAGAAAGTGTGTTGTAGCTGAGAGAGGATGCTTGGCCTGAAGCATAAATTTGGAGAAATGAAGAGAAATCTCCCTCAAAGAGAGGCCTCTCTTGAAAGGGATAAGGAATTCTAAACGCGGGAATGCCTTATGCTAAGCAACACAACAACTACGCTAAAAAACAAGAGAATGCACAAAGTCTAACTTGAGACCATAAAATCAATAATCCATAACATGAATAATAGTGGTTTCCTTGCCCTCCTTTTAAAAAATTGGATGCCCTCTCACCATGGGTCCCACTCATTAGGGTTTCCTCCACCGAGGAATCTTCCTCATTTACCTTTGCGGTGCCTCTCAAAGTGATCTCCACCTCCTATCCTAACAACGTTGACTTGGTCAAACTTGACTGTGTCACATGCAAAAGTCCCTTTTCACACATGAGGGTGTGAAATACGGCTCCTATGATGATCCATTTTCATATTATGAGGGATTTTATTCATATTTTTAATATGCATGGGTCTCCTTACCCATTTATTCAACTCTGAGTGATAAAAAACAAAATTGAATATTCCAATTAGGCTGACTAATTTTGGAATATTACGGTCCTCCCCTCCCAAAGGTTCCTTGTCCTCGAGCAATGCAGATAGAAGCGAGAGGTTTCCCACTCCTTCTCTTTTGCCAGCATCCACATGTGATATTCTCCTCCAAGGAATGAGATGATGTCTCATCAATAAATCTCCATATTTACCCTCCCAAGCATGCAAGGTAGTTGAATAGCTATCATCATGAAAAAAGAGGAGTACTCAAGGAGGAAATAAGGGGTTTTCTAGAGGTGCCCTTGAGGCATGGGATCCGAAATTCATTTGGAATCATATTCCATGTGGATCATCCATCCCCATAAATCATCCATACAAAGTGAGTTACCTCCCAACATGGAATCTCCTCGAAGTCAACTTCCACCTTAAGCTCTGCCGTGTAGGTGGGTTGAAAATCTGAACATGGTAGACAAAATAGCCTACCCCACACTTTCTTCTTCTCCACTTATGATAAGTGTAGAGTGTTTTCTAATCTTGGGCTGCAATAAAGTTTCCCTTAAGTGGCAAGATGAGGCTAGACCTCCAAGGATATTCTCTCCAACGCGTTATGAATTAAAATTTGGCCCAAACCATACCATATATGATGAATAGGATTTGATCATCATATGGAATCCAATAAATCCTATAGCCCACCTCGTAAAGGAACAAATGTTTCTTTGTAGTGGCTATATCATACTGCCATTCTCCCATTAGAACATGTAATGCAAAAGTTTGGGAATCCTCCTTCCCAAGGGACACACCCACGACCAATGTGTCTCTCACCCAAACATGCTCCCCAATTGAGAACACGTTGATGGGAAAATCTATTTGGCCAACGAGTAGAAGATCTCCCAGAGTAAAAAGTCCCAATTAGACCTTGAACCGTTTGGAATAGGGATCTGTCAGGGTGTAGATGCAGCTGCAACGATTTCTCCTTTCTTTGGGTCTCGCTTAAACTCTATAAACCCACTTTGGATACACACACTTAATAAAATTATAAAATACATATGATTGATGCATTAAATGTGCATATAACACTATAATGAGTAGCAAGAGGAAATAATAAAGCATAAGTACGAGGAGTGTTTTTTAACAACACATAATTCGGGTCATGCTTGTGAAACATTACGACCACAAAAAAAATAATTCCTCATGGCAAAACAACTTCACTTCCTAAAATTTTTAAATGATAACACAAATGCTAATAAATAAAGCCATCGACATTCATTAAGAAAGTGAAATGAACTCAACCACCATTAACATAACCAAAAGCTGTTATGTAATTGTGATATGAATTGAAGATACGATTCCCTTAATCTAAAGATGTTCGAAACTAAAAAATATAATACTTAATAGCACTCATACATATGACAACACCGGATCCACAAAGGGATTTTCAAAATTCTTGTATTCATGCTCAAATGTATAATCCTCTTGGTAATACAATGTACTTAGCTCGATTCCCAAACAAAAGGTCCTATTTACACGTTCTGGAAGGAGTATTTATAATAGAAATTTGCCCTTTGGGCTTCCCTGGATTTTCGTCTTCCTGTCTATTGGTTTCCCTTATGACTTGAAGGATTTTGTGACATGTGACTTGCCAACATACGCGACACCGCGACCTACCGGGATGCGCTTCACCGATTTCATGACTTGTGACCTAGAACAATCTGCGACTTTGTGACCTCAAACTATACGCGATGCGACCTCGAAACGAGATGCGACGACTGCGGCCTTCTTTTGGTTATCTCCGGATTTTTAAACAATATTCCTTATATTCCATTCCATGATTTGAAAACGAGCCCTCTTGCTTCACGGGAAAACTCCAACTCATCGTGCAAACCAATAGATTCCACCTGTGACCACATAGCTTAGGTTACACGCCTTCATGATCTAACATTGATACTAAGAGCATTTTTGAATAATTTCAAGAATGAAAATAATAAACTTAGACCCCTGTGTGAGTCGCGTGGAGTTATTGAATCATCGGTGAGAATGGCTACGGTAATATTTCTCTGTGCCCTCTTCTCTTTAATCAACGTAATGTATATTGGTATCCACTTGTGGACCAAGTGTGGCATGCAAATACTTCACTTAAGGAGATCCTTCCTTGTACTTAACTCTTTCAAGTTAAGGACACAACGGAGTTGTACGAATACCAACGAGGAAAACTTCAATGGCCACATAAAGGAGGCACATTTGCGTGGATCCCAACCATGTATTATGTGATTTCATGAAAAACCACTTCTTCCATGGTAGCAGCGCTTAAAGTTGATAATTCCCTCGGCTATCACTATGTTGCAACGCATTTAAATTAGGGCTCTCTCTGGTCCATGCGAGGACATCTTAAGGATGGACAATTGAAACTGTTTATATGTGTAATTATTAATCACACATTTGGCCGCACGCATGAGGGGAATGCAAGTTTTATTTTGCCAAATGACGAGTGGCATTTCGGCGAGAGCTTCTAGTTTTCCTTTGCCCATGAGGCTACATATTGAAACTTCTAATTGCTGCGGAGCCATAGTGCGCTACTCGTCATGTCCTTTGTCTAGATACCTTCGGTGGGCCCTCTCCTTTCACGTGCACAAACCATGGAATTCTTAGATCGCGAGGTTTATCGAACTTTGAGGTCGCAACTCTAGCTTCCTTCTCAAAGTGAGACTTTGCGACCTTAGCATTAGTGTGAAGTTTGCATTTAAATGTGGTCGACCTCATATAGGTCGCACGGTCGCAAGTCCATACGGGTCGCATTGTCCTTCGCTTCACGAGTTTTGCGACTCGACGACCTACGGGGGAGTGCAACTCGGCGCTATCATTTGAAATGTGACTTTGAAGAGGTTGCACGGTCACATTGCGACCTACTCCTCAATTCTGTGACCTAGAAACTGGTGGGGAAATGCGACTCAACACTATCACTTGAAATGAGACTTTGCGGAGGTTGCATGGTCGCATCGCGACCTATTCCTCGGTTACGCGACCTAGTGACCGGTCGCATCTCGATGCTATCTTAACTCCGAATGATATGCTCAGGATGACCAAAAAAGGCGGCTCGTATCTCAGCAGCTTTGACAGTTATTCTCCTAGATTAATCGACTTTTGAGAGGAGTATATCATCATAGAACAACTAGCGTGTAGAACCTCAGTGCAGTTATAATTTCAAAACAGTCGCAAATACCACGTACAAGCATTCATTATGTGGCAACGCTCTCACCAGGTAAATTTCCTTCGGCTGCCGATAAGGTGTGCAAATTATTGGATGCATTCATTTTGTGCCTATGCCACATCGTGAACCCTTCTTATAATTGTTCGTGCTCTTAATGTAACCCGGCTCTGGCCTTTATCATATATGGGTCCGATTTATAGTTTCTTTGATGCCCTAAAGTCACAGTTGGAAGCGTTTTGGGCTTGCGGGATGTGAAGACTACACTAGAAGCAGCATATTGCAGAGGATGGAAATTATCTCAGAGGTTTTATTTGCTGCACTAACACAACCAGAATCGAAGGGATTCGACCTTTTTCCCGCATAGAAAATCAACCATGCCGAATGTTATTATTGTGTGCCAGACTTGAGCGGCTCAGAAGGGGCATCAGATCCTTGCATGTCGGGCTTATTGATAATGCAGAGCTAAACGATCCCTGAAAAGTTGTGTTTCAGCGACCTCTTCGATCAAAAACCTTCGTTTGCGCATAGTAACATAATTATCGTTCATGCATGGTAGAATGCATTGGGCAACCTGCGTCCATGTAATGCGGCATGAAGAGTACTGATTCGCTCTATCCAGCTCACCGTGAACAAGTATCAAGAGCCTTGATGGGGAATGGGACATGTGGGAGGTCATCATGGCATTGATTATGGCATATGGCCACGTAATTAAGTGGCCTATGCCACAAAATCATTGTCGAATCTGCGTTTTCTGATCAAAAACGATTTTCCAACTTGCTTACCATAACCTCCTTCTTAGCTTATCGTTTACTATTTCATTTCCTTTAAACAATGGTTTTTCATTTACAAAGAAGGAAAATGTACGTATTATGTGTTAATGATAAATTAACTCCATTAATCGACATGCAATTTCGGTTGAAATTGTTCAACGTGTCTTTCTCGTCGTTCCTTTTTCGATCCAATATCTTAATGTCGAGGAGGTTTGAAAATTATTTTCCTGGCCACTCCTCAATAAAAAACTCGCCATTGCCATTGATTATTGAATATATAGAATGATATTCACCAATGTGGAGGCGCTACTCTTGCTAGCATCGAAGAACGTGGCTTCCAAGGGAGTGTAGAGGGCGTTTCCTACGTGCTTACCATCCCTCAAACCAAATGTACAAGCAAGGCATAACGTTGTTTGAAATTAATTTGATTTCAGAAGTATATACCCTCCCATGAATTTTATCCGACACGCGTAACACCTTTACCGTAGGCAAGTATCCAAGTGCTAGACATTGGTTAATGATCGACATGTCTCCGTGCTCATTGCTTGGCCCACAACTCCAATCACAGGCCCTCTCGTAGTTTTTGGCATTGACAAGAAATAGCCAGTTGAATTAACACATTGATAGTGTTGTGAAATGCAAGCAGCTCAACCCATGTAAGCTACAATCAAGGCAGGATAAACCATAAAAGTGAGAGCGCTTGAAAATTGTGAAGAGTGCCCAAAACCTGTAAACGTTTCCTCTCAATCTGTGAGACATAACAGAATGCCACCCAACGATTTTCATCCTTCAGACTGGGTCTTCCTCATAGAGTGCAAGGTAAATTTTAGGTTCCAATGAATAATGTTATATAGACCGAGTGCACTGATACATAGAGGCCAAATCATAACAATTTGGGCGACGACGAAACCTATCCGATGTGTCCCATAGTGTTGCGTCGTTCAATCATGAACTTTTCTTCGATCCTTTATCCGAATGAAAATACACTACACCATCCTCCAACTGAAAATAATGTTAACTTGCTCCTCCTTCTCACTTGTGGGTGTATCCTTGTCATCTGCCTTAACAATTGTCTTCAATGGAAGCGTTAACTCTCATCCCCACCTGGGCGGGGGCATATGGATGAAAGTGTCCTGTTTCACAGCTATAACCTTGTTGTTTAGCATTCAATGCATTTCCCTCAGTGTGGTGATGACATTGACGAATATATCATCCATGGGATTTACCTACATGCAGCATTATAACATTAATCAGATTATGAGCTTGGCGAAGTGCCCAAAACGAGTGCCTAGACAATCCACGGTGCAAGATCTTTTACTGTAAATACACAAAGTTCCCATTCGAATGTATGCATGGCGATCCCTTCACACATGGCGCGACTACGGTAAGAGTATCTCGTCATAATGGTGACAAGGCTCGTGAGGGGCTTTGGACAAGTTATGAGGACATTATCGTTTACAAGCCAGGTTAAAACCTTAACGGCTAAGCAGGTAGAGGGGGAACCCGAAATTTTAAATATAACCAAAATTTTGGGTGTTGTTGTAGCAGCTACAAAAAATGGCAAACCACTAGTATAATCCAGCATCTCTGTCGATATCACAACAATAGTATGAGTCCAGATGGTGATGCAAGGGAATATTGAACAAGTTTTGCAGGTACCCTTTGTATTACTTTGGCCCTTACAGATATTCCCAGTCCTTATGCCTCAGCTAGGTCTAGTCAATCAGAATTCATCAAAGCAGAAGCTCGCGGGTGCCAGTAGCTTGTTGATTATGTGAAGAGCAAGGCAGCGGGTTTATTATTTTCAAGATTTTTAAAGTAATTTTCCGGTGTTGCTCCGCTGCCAGCAGGCCTGGACAGCACCCCGGCGGAGTCACTTCAAGAAGTCACAAGCATTGCTCCACTGTCAGCGAGCCTGGTCAATACCCCGGCAGATTCATTGCATTAACTCTCCGCGCAGAAAGCCTTTCTCAATCCTTTACCCTTATTTGTTTTATGTGCTTGTAGCACTTATTTTCATGTGCCTATGGCACTTATTTTTCATGGGTGGATGAGGGATCTCGACTTATTTTACGAACAAAAGAGGTTGTTTCTTGTTTTACAGAAATTGGAAGATATCCTAATTTGGGTTTGCCCTGGCGTGCCAAAACCTTCACATCCCATTTACCACAATAGGTGAAGCGTGCAAAACAGATCATTAAGATGTCCAAGACTATGCTGGGCACAAGGCTTAGGCTATGGGTATGGGCCATTCAAACTCATTAGGTCTCCCATAAGCAACCGGCTCGTATCTCCCTGGCTAATAAATTTAGACTCATAGGCATCTTGTTGAGAATGCGACTTCGATGACTTATCCTACGAGGAAGCTGCCTCTTGAGATAGCCACCACAACCTCACGCAAACAATGGGATTATTATTTCAGCAATCGGGGCAAAAAAAGTTTGGAAGGTGGTAGGGTTTCAATGAGGGCTCATGCAGTGGCAGGCGATATGATAGAAATAATGTGAGGAAGAGAGTGTACGACACAATGTAATAGGCGAGGCTCAAGATGCAATGCAATGCCATGTGCGAGAACGATCAACCAGTTGTAGGTGGAAAGAGGCGCAATACAAGCAGTGATTATTTATGCAGCGACAAATGAGTGCAAAATACTTGTAACATGATGATGCCTAAGATATTAATCGTAAACAAAAATAGCAAACACATTTTTAAATTATAAAGTAAAAATTTGGCAAGTAAACCTAATCAAAAACTTTGAACTAACAAATTTTATTAACAGGTCCTAGCTAGCCTACACCTAAACCCTAGGTTAACCAATGATGTGGTCAGGTTATGTGAAATCAACTTTCCAGTGCAGCCACCACACTAGTTCCCATCCTGCAACAACAACAATGCTCGGGATTAGAGCTAGTATCCAAAAAAGTGCAGTAACAACAAAACTTACCTGAAGAGCAGGTGCAACGACAAGAAGATCATGGATACTTACCAAACAACATGCCAAAATAGATTGTGCAAGCTGAAATCCACTCTCATCCTGATACACAGCCATATTTTCTTGAAACTCAACATTTATAAATGACACACATCCATTCATGCACAATCCTAGGTCTGATGGGCGCTAGGTAAGCCATTTCCTATTTGCAGGCACATCCACCGAATAGGTTGGTTGAGCCAACCAGCAACCTCATTGTGGTGGTGAGGACGATTTATTTTACAGGGTGGAAACAACAAGCATGTGCCAGGCGAATTATAGATACTTTCGAATCCGAGAGCAGAAACCCTAATTTTGAAAACCCTAGTTCGGAGTTGTTCCTGGAATCTGTCAAGGATATGAGGATCCAAATCCACTTTTAGTGGAGGCTGCAATTCCTCACCGTCTTGAACAAGCTCTGGACCTTCGATCGAGGGGTTTCCCAACTTTGATGGTTTGGCGAGATCAATAGGCGAATGGATGTGATCATGGATTGTGGTGGGTTGCAAAATGTCAGTGGGCTTTGTATCAATTCGGTCAAATGTTTGCGTGCTAACAGATTGATAGATCGATGTATCAAATTCTTTAGATTTGCCAGGATGGGGTGGATTTACCCTAAGGTTTTGGGCAGTTGAGGGATTTGCCAAAAATGACATGTTAGTGCCTAATTGCAATTGGTACAGGCTGGGGAACAACTGGAAATATTAGAGACAATGGCCGATGTTTTCTTACCAGTGAATAAATTGGGGTATATCAGTTGTTGCATACCAGTTGTTGGGGGACAGGAATATGTGCTCAAGGAAACCTCATTAGAATGAAACATCCACCCAGATGAAATTATATCCGACGTGATTATGTTGGGAGGAGCATGATACTTGGGGATCGTCATTTCAAAAACCTTAATCCGAGAAATCTTAGTTGGGGTTGTTTGAGGGTTCTTGTCAGGATCGGAAGAACTAGGGATTACGGCTGGCAAGAGCAGGAGTGCTTAGATTCCTTGATGGGTACTTGAATCTTCATTGAGTGAATTATCAAACTCCAGTGTATCCATATGGTCGGCAACGAGATACGAGTGACAGTCCTCAGCGGTATTAGTGAATATGTTTTCAGATAAGTGGTGATCGATGTAACCATCGATTTGATCAAGTTGGGTACCTGGCATGTTGGGCTCCCCGGGAGTTACGGACTGGGATGGATCAATGAAGAGGACATCTTAAGGTTTCCCAGACAGGAAATCGCTCCTATGGTTGTCTAAAGATTCCGAGTGAGAAAGATCAGATCTAAAAGATTCATCAATTTTGAACTGTGATTGTGAAACACCATCTGCGTGCTTATGATTGTCGCCAATACCAGTATAAGGAAATTTTTAATGTCTCGAAGAAATTACTGGTGTGGTGGACTCGTGAAATAAATCGTGGAATAATGAACGAAAATATTGAGCCGCAGGGGTATTAACCGTATAAGGTTTTTCAATATGAACGTCCATGTCATTCAGAGAAATCAAAGATCTAGCAGGCCCTATAAGGGAATCAACTTCATCTGGGATAAGAGTCGATTCATAATCAGTATGCAAATCAGATTTAGGACTGTGTCCAGGGAGACATCGAGTGGGCTCAAGGTAGGTTTCATGAACCTGGAGGGATGTTGGGCCCATCTGGTTTTCAAGCTCTGATTCGATAGGGTGCGTGAAAGATTCAAAGGTAGTATAATAGACTTTATCTTCATGCAAGTGCCTATCTTTGCTCAGAACTTTCTAGGTCGCAACTCCACTACCCGACAACTCAGGAGGAGGAGCAAGAATATCACCAATAGCAATACTCTCCTTGGAGGCATGAATGTGGTCTGGACTCGGGGAGATGGACAAGGAAGCATTAGGGACGCAGTCTGAAGAGCCGGTAACTTGCGGGTCGTCATAGGGAACACTAGGATCAGGTTGGGTTGCTAACTGAAATTGTTCAAGGGAAACGAGAATCACATACCTGAACTGTTCACTTAAACATTTCCAATCAACATCCCTTTCAGGGAACTCAAAACATTAATGAACAAATCTGATAGAGAATTCATCTAGAGGTTCCTGAGGTTCCATTCTGATTTCATTTAGCTTTATTAATACATTTTGAAAATCGTACCTGAGAAAATCTTGTTGTAATTCACTGGCGAGTTGTTCAAACGAATGGATGGAAGCTTCCGGCAATGTGCGGCACCATTGCTTAGCGCGACCTTCGAGAGTGAGGAAGAAAAGAAAACAAATAAAACCTTCATTGTCAATTTCGTAGCACTCACCAAAGTCACAAAAATCTAAAAGGTGTTGGGTTATGGATACTCCGTTTTCACCATCGAATTTTAACTGAGACAAGTGATACATAAGTTCATCGGGGATGAGACATCGAGGCTCATAAAAATCCGACAAACATCTCGGGAGAATTATTTAGGGACGAGCCATTACAGATATGAGATTAACTGCAGGCTCTAAGGGCTCAGCTTGTTATCTGGCCCTCCTTCTAGCGCCAATTCTATTGGCGGGAAAATATGTCCGGCCAACAGCAGGGGATCTCCCCGGTAAAAAGTCCCAATTAGACCTTGAACCGTTTGGAATAGGGATCTCATCCGGGGTGTGGGTCCGGCTACCACTAATTTCTTCTTTCTTTGGGTCTCGCTTAAACTCTATAAAACAGTGGATACACACTTAATCAAATGATACAAGACATATGATTGATGCATTAAATGTACATATAACACTATGAGTAGCAAGAGAAAATAATAAAGCATGAGTACCGAAGGAAGTGTTGTTAACAACACTTCATTAGGGTCATACTTGTAAACTGTTCTGACCACAAAAGAAAAAATTCCTTGTGGCAAGAACACCCTTCACTTCCCAAAAGTTTTAAATAATAACACAAATGCTAATAAAAAAAGTCATTAACATCCGTTAAGAAAGTGAACTGAACTCAACCACCATTAACATACTCAGCAAAATGTTATGCAATTGTGATATGAATTAAAGATATAGTTCCCTTAATCTAAGATTTTCAGAAACTGAAAATATAATACTCAATAGCCCTCATACATATGTCAACACTAGATCCACAAAGGGATTTTTCAAAATGCTTGTATTCATGCTCAAATGTATAATCCTAGTAATACAGTGTACTCAGCTCGAGTCCCAAACAAAAAAATCCCCCCCTTTTACAAGTTCCCGAAGGAGTATTTATAATAGAACTTTGCCCTTTGGGCTTCCCTGGCTTTTCGCCTTCCTGTCTGTTGGTTGCCCTTGCAACTTGAAGGAATCTGTGACCTGCGACTTGCCAACATCTGCAACCTGCGACCTTGGACCATCCACGACCTGCGACCTCAGATCATTTGCGACCTACGACCTCGGACTATCCGTGATCTGCAACCTCGAACTATCCGCGATCTACGACCTCGAACAAATCTGCGACTTGCGGCCTTATTTTGGTTATCTCTGTATTTTATCGCAATATTCCTTATCTCCCATTCTTTGATTTGAAAACAGGCCCTCTTGCTTGCTGTGAAAGCTCCAACTCATCGTGCAAACCAATAGCTTCCACCTGCAGCCACATAGCTTAGGTTACATGCCTTCATGATCTAACATCGATACTAAGAGCATGTTTGAATAATTGCAAGAATGAAAATAATAAACTTAGACCCCTGTGTGGTCAAGTGTGGAGCTACTAAATCATCAGAGAGAATGGCTAGGGTAAGCTTTCTCTGTGCCCTTCTCTCTGTAATCACTGTAATGCATATTGGTATCGCTCTGGACCAAGTGTGGCATGCAGATACTTCACTTGAGGGAGATCCTTCCCCGTCCGCAACTCTTTGAAGTTCTGGACACAGCTGGAGTTGTCTGAATCCCAACAAGGAAAACTTCAACGGCCACATAAAGGAGGCACATTTGAGTGGATCCCAACCATATGACAACTATGTGATTTCATGCAAGACCGCTTCTTCCATGACCGTAATGGCTTAAGGTTGATAATGCCCTCAACTATCACTATGTTGCAACGCATTTCAAATTAGGGCTCTATCTGGTCCATGTAAGGGACATCTTAAGGATGGACAATCGAAACCTGTTTATATGTGTAATTATTAATCACACATTTGGTCGCACGCATGGGGGAATGCAAGTTTTCTTTTGCCAAATGATGAGTGGCATTTCGAGCGAGAGCTTCTAGTTTGCCTTTGCCCACAAGGCTGCATCTTGACACTTCTAATTTCTTTTGGAGCCATGGTAATGCTACTCGTCATGTCCTTTCTCTAGATACCGTCGGCGGGCCCTCTCCTTTCACGTGCACAAACCATGGAATTCTCAAATCGCAGGTTTATCGAACTTTGAGGTCGCAACTCTAGCTTCCTTCTTGAATTGAGACTTTGCGACCTTAGCATTAGCACGACTGTATTTAAATGTGAGGTTCGACCTCATACAGGTCGCACGGTCGCAAGTCCATCTGGGTCGCATTGTCCTTCGCTTCACGAGTTTTGCGACTCGGCGACCTGCATGGGAATGTGACTCAGTGCTATTATTTGAAATGCGACTTTGCAGAGGTCGCACAGTCGCATCGCGACCTATTCCTCAGTTCTACAACCTAGCGACCGGTCTCATCTTTGATGTTGTCTCAGCTCTGAATGATTTGCTGGGGACGATCAATAAAGGGGGCTCGCATCTCCTCGGCCCGACAGATTATTCTCCTGGATTAATCGACTTTTGAGAGGAGTATATCATCATAGAACAACTAGCGTGTAGAACCTCGGCACAGTTATAATTTCAAAACAATCGCAAATACCACGTACAGGCATTCATTATGTGGCAACGCTCTCACCAGGTAAATTTTCTTGGGCTGCCGATAAGGTGTGCAAATTATTGGATGCGTTCCTTTTGTGCCTATGCCACATCGTGAACCCTTCTTATAACTTTTCGCACTCTTAATATAACCCAGCTCTGGCCTTTATCATATATGGGTCCGATTTGTAGTTTCTTTGGTGCCCTGGAGTCACAGTTGGAAGCGTTTTGGGCTTGCGGGACGTGAAGACTACACTAGAAGCAGTGTATTGCAGAGGATAGAAATTATCTTAGAGGTTTTATTTGCTGCGCTAACACAACCAGAATCGAAGGGATTCGACCTTTTTCTCGCACTGAAAATCAACCATGCCAAATGTTATTATTGCGTGCCAGACTTGAGTGGCTCAGAAAGGGCATTAGATCCTTACATGTTGGGCTTATTGATAATGCAGAGCTAAACGATCCCTGAAAAGCTGTGTGTCAGCGACCTCTTCGATCAAAAACCTTCGTTTGCACATAGTAACATAATTATCATTCATGCATGGTAGCATGCATTGGGCAACCTACGTCCATGTAATGCGGCATGAAGAGTAGGGATTCGCTCTATCTAGCTCACCGTGAACAAGTATCAAGAGCCTTGATTGGGAATGGGACACGTGGGAGGTCATCATGGCATTGATTATGGCATATGGCCACGTAATTAAGTGGCCCATGCCACAAAATCACTGTCGAATCTGCGTTTTCTGATCAAAAACGATTTTCCAACTTGCTTACCATAACCTCCTTCTTAGCTTATCGTTTACTATTTCATTTATGTTAAACAATGGTTTTTCATTTACAAAGAAGGAAAATGTATGTATTATGTGTTAATGATAAATTAAATCCATTAATCGGCATGCAATTTCGGTTGAAATTGTTCAACGTGTCTTTCCCGTCATTCCTTTTTCGATCCAATATCTTAATGCCAACGAGGTTTGCAAATTATTTTCCTGACGACTCCTCAATAAAAAACTCACCATTTCCATTGATTATCAAAGATTGAGAATGATATTCACCAATGTGGAGGCGCTATTCTTGCTAGCATCGAAGAACGCGGCTTCCAAGGGAGTGTAGAGGGCATTTCCTATGTGCTTACCATCCCTCAAACCAAACGTAGAAGCAAGGCATAACGTTGTTTGAAATTCATTTGATTTCAGGAGTATATACCCTCCCATGAATTTTATCTGACACACGTAACAGCTTTACCGTAGGCAAGTACTCAAGTGCCAGACATTGGTTAATGATTGACATGTCTCCGTGCTCATTGCTTGGCCCACAACTCCAATCACAGGCCCTCTCAGAGTTTTTTGCATTGACAAGAAATAGCCGGTTGAATTAACACATTTATAGTGTTGTGAAATGCAAGTAGCTCAACCCATGTAAGCTACAATAAAGGCAGGATAAACCATAAAAGTGAGAGCGCTTGACAATTGTGAAGAGTGCCCAAAACCTGTAAACGTTGCCTCTTAGTCTGTGAGACATAACAGAATGCCACCCAACGATCTCCATCCTTCAGAGCGGGTCTTCCTCATAGAGTGCAAGATAAATTTTAGGTTCCAATGAATAATGTTATATAGACCAAGTGCACTGATACATAGAGGCCAAATCATAACAATTTGGGCGACGATGAAACCTATCCGATGTGTCCCATAGTGTTGCGTCGGTCAATCATGAACTTTTCTTCGATCCTTTATCCGAATGAAAATACACTACACCATCCTCCAACTGAAAATAATGTTAACTTGCTCCTCCTTCTCACTTGTGGGCATATCCTTGTCATCTGCCTTAACAATGGTCTTCAATGGAAGCGTTAAGTCTCATCCCCACCTGGGCGGGGGGCATATGGATGAAAGTGTCTTGTTTCACAGCTATAACCTTGTTGTTTAGCATTCAATTCATTTCCCTCGGTGTGGTGATGACATTGACGAATATATCATCCATGGGATTTACCTGCATGCAACATTATAACATTAATCAGATTATGAGCTTGGCGAAGTGCCCAAAACGAGTGCCTAGACAATCCACCGTGCAAGAGCTTTTACTGTATATACACAAAGTTCCCATTCGAATGTATGCATGTCGATCCCTTCAAACATGGCGTGGCTGCAGTAAGAGTATCTCGTCATAATGGTGACAAGGCTCGTGAGGGGCTTTGGACAAGTTACAAGGACATCATCGTTTACAGGCCAGGGTAAAACCTTAACGGCTAAGCAGGTAGAGGGGGAACCCAAAATTTTAAATATACCCAAAATTTTGGGTGCTGTTGTAGCAGCTACAACATGACGTTAAATCTAAACTAATAATATTTTAAACACATTAAAATTCTAATAATTTGTATACATGTCATTTAGCATATAATATCATGACACTAACAATCCCTAAAATTCTAATTATTTTCAACCATAATGATAAAGATAAAATATATTTCACAATTTTTCACCCATAGACTTAAAATATTAACTTTTCAACATATTTCAACCATGATATTATGAACAAATTATATGACTAAAATAACCCAATGAATCATAAATTATTACTCTAAGTTTTTGCTACATTGTGAACATTTTAGACAAATGAATTCATCTTAGTTAAAACATATAGACCAAAAAACATAAAAATGACTTATAACTTCATGTAAGATCATAGGGAAGTTAAAATATCATTTTCATTCCTCAATGCAAACATCATTTATATCAATTGTCTTACACAATTATTCAAAATCACTGATATTTTATTGCACACCATCAGAATTCACATCTTCAGATGAATAGCTGGATGCAGATGAAGATGTTCCACATTCTTCTCTTTCATCAACTAGTGCCCCATCTGAGTCAACATGCATTCCCACCACTTTAGGTTTCAAAATTCTTCTAGATCTACGACTAGGTTCAGCAGATTGTCATCTCAACACTGTTTCTTGTGGTAGCAACCTCTTAAGAATCTATATCATCTTGGAGCAAAGAGTTCCTCACTATTTTAAATTGAAGTCATAAACAAGTATGTCAACTTCCTCCAAATTTAAGAGGCCTATGAGGCGATGATTTATATTTGTACCCTTTATTTTTCTCTTTCACTAATTTTTTTGTCAACTACCATCTTTGGATTGTACACACCATTGAATGGGTGTGTGTTTGTGGCATACTAATGTACTTCAACACTTGTAACATCCTCATTTTCTGTAATCACCTTTATAACCTTGGTAACCCAGAATGGATAGCCATGTGGATCTTCATGTGCTAAGACTGCGATCATGCAACCCTTCTTAATATCCTATACTCAACCCTTGTAAAGGTCTTCCATGGCTACACGTTGTGCATGAGATCTTATGGAACCAATATACATTTCTCTTTCCTCCACTTGTGTAGAATTAATAATACCGTGTGATTGTTGTTGTTCAAAGATGTTTGTTTTCTCCGATTCATTCGACACATTTTGTGGCCAAATAAATGAAGTCTTAAAAACCATATCTTCATTTTTTGGTCTTGAAAGGATATCACTCTAATCATTGAAAAATGACTCCCACCAAATTGAATCAACAACATCAAAGTACTCATATGTATATCTAATGGTTTTTTAAATTTCTTCCTGGCATTCAGAATAATGTATCTCCCTCTTTTTCCTTCGCGCATTATGAAATTCACCAACTGATTGTAATAAAAATATATTTGACGCAAATATTGGATGATCTATAATGAACTTCAAATATTCAAAACCTAATGATGGCGCCCATTCTGCATTTGTTGAATATTTCTTGCCCCATATAAGTGTTTTCCCATCAATTTTTTTGATACGAAATTCATGTTGGAAGCTAATTTCATTAAGTTGTTCAATGCATTTCTCCTCACCATGTGATCCGAGAATAAAATTTTGCATGTCAACAATTTCTTCTAACACATGAAAAATAGGCTCTAGCATATATGATTTCTTAATACATTCAATTAATGATGGCAAGCTCCCAACATTATTCCTCCTCAATGTTATTGAAAAACGACTGAACATATGATCAATATGGTCGTGAGTGTGCCCAACAAGAGGGAAACCAACCTTCACCTTATGAAAAATTCTCAATTCAACAAGCATGTTTAGATATCCAAAAACAATTTGATATTTGTTTTCATGGCAAGTGTTGTTTAATTGTAGATACAAAATTTCAGGAATATTACCACCCCAATGAGAAAGCACATCATGAATTATGGTTACTGTCAAATTTCCATCATTATGAATATTTGGAGCTGTGAAGTAAAATCTTGGTGAAATTTTCCCATTGAATACCAAACAACCGACCAAGTGAAACTGGATAAAATTTTCCTCCTGCAAATTTTTGGGTGTGCGAACAAAATTT
The DNA here is from genome assembly GCA_034641835.2 of Pinus albicaulis. NCBI lineage: Eukaryota > Viridiplantae > Streptophyta > Pinopsida > Pinales > Pinaceae > Pinus > Pinus albicaulis. The sequence continues at coordinate 1,297,070,084 of CM076570.1, read as the reverse complement.
GGTAGAAGTGCTTTCTTCTGGTCCATACCATCAATTAGCAAACTAAAATATTTATTTGGATTATCATAACACTTATTTTTATTCTTGTACAACTTTTTCCTTTCACTTATTTGTTGTTCGCAATGCTCTTGAAGGGCTTTAACAATGGAATCTACACATAACATGAAATAAACATATTAATAAATACATTTTCATATTTGATCACTATACAATTTAAAAGAATAATGTTATGTATGCTTATCTCTTTCTTCTCCTTGACACTTTTCCCTTTTTTATTTTAGAGAAGCAAATGTCCTGCAAACCCCCATCCTTGTCTTCTTAGGAATACAAACATTGTTGAATTCTCTCCTCCATATCTACACCAAATATTGATATGTAATAAAATGACCATTTCCTTCAACACCTTCTACATATTCCTCATATAATTTGAGATTTTTCGTCTTGAGAAATTATGTGGAATATGTATTGTATCTCTATTTGGCATACACTCTCCATGTTTTGAAAATAAGTCTTGCAGCCATGAAATTGCAGTGTTTGCTAGTGGCCCAAACTCTCGTTTATGACGAACTTTGAATAATATGTAGGATTATTTTCCAAATTATCTTGGATTCTTGATAGACGGAAATTTCCAATTGAAATAATCATTTTGAAAGCCTTTCTATAGAGTAATAAAGACCCAATATGATAATCATAACCTGCTAGTGTAGATTGCATGCACCCTACTAAATATGAATTATGAATGCTTTTATTCATTGAGAAATAGTTCTTCCTTTTCTCTAAAGAAAATTTGAAATCCATATGTTTCAAACAATCCTTCTTACAACATTCACTTGAAATGAGCTCACTAATAGAACATATTCTCATGAGATATACTACTCTACCCCTTGTATAACTAGAACATCTTGAATTGATACGAAAAGGTCTACTCCTACTCCTAGAAACAATATTTGTTGGCAACATCTCTATCATTTCATCATTCTCTGAAGAAGTATTTCCATGATCATTGGGAGGAATAACATTATTACTATGATCATTTTCAATATAGTTTGGAAATTCACCACCAATGTTGTTTGAAAAATATTCATTACCATCTTCGATGGCATGAAAATTTTCAATACCATCATCTGTGCTTTTGAAATAATGCATTGGAGGATATTCTTCACCATCTTTATCTTTCCCTTCATCATTGTTGCTCTCATAGTCCATAGGATTAGGAGTATGTGGAAATTTTGACTCTCAATTTATTGGAAATCCTTCATCCTGACCTTCGTCACTGTTGCTCCAATAGTCCATATTATTAGGAGTAAGTGGAAATTGAGACTCGATTTATTGGAAATTCTTCATCCTTCCCTTCATCGTTGTTGCACTCAAATTCCATAGGTTTAGGAGTAACTGTAAAATGTGATGCTTTATTCACTAAAATTTGTTCATCCTGCCATTCATCACTATTGCTCTCATAATCCTTAGGATTAGGAGTAAGTGGAAAATGTGACTCTCTATCCACTGAAAAATTTTTGTCCTACCATTCATCACTATTGCTCTCATAATCTTTAGGATTAGGTCTAAGTGGAAAATGTGACTCTCTATCCACTGAAAATTTTTCATCCAACCATTCATCACTATTTCTCTCATAGTAATTAGGATTAGGACTAAGTGGAAAATGTGACTCTCTATCCACTGAAAATTTTACATCCTGTCATTCATCACTATTGCTCTCAAAGTGCTTAGGATTAGGACTAAGTGGAAATTGTGAGTCCCTAGTTTTTGGAAATTCTTCATAAGCTTCCATTTGTCATTTTTGCTCTCATAGTCCATAGGATTAGGAATAAGTAGACAATTAGACTCTATTCATTTGAAAATATTCATCTTTCATTTTGTCACTACCTCTCTATATATGAATAGAGTTGTTACGTGACGAAGATGTTGATGCTTCATAAAAAGAAACTTCAGTATTAGAGGAATCCATAACACTAAAATAAGAAGTTTTGAATGATGCAAATGATATCTCTCCCAATGATAATATATAGCTGAAACAATGAAAAATTCCCTCCAAAAATTTTCGCCGAAAATTTTGCTTCAAGTATGTCCCTCCAAATTTTATTTATATGATTTATTTGAAAATATTTACAAGAATATTCTCTTAATATGGACCCTAATTTCGAATTAAATTCCAAAAACATTTTCTTTTAATAATTATTTTCAAACTAAAATAATTTTAATTAAATTATATAACTTTTATGCCATTATAGATTTTATTTTTTTTAAATTCATCATAGTTTTTTATCCCACATTTACCCCACCGAAAAGAAATTTTGTTATTTATGCTTTATAAGAAATTTCATTGTCACTATTCCACACATCACCTTAAGATTTCTCGAGGTTTGTTTAAAATCTTGGAACCATTTTCTAGAGCAGCAACATTTTCAACGTGAGATTCTCGCTTTTGAAAGGTTAGTTGTGCTTCTATTATTTTGAAAATTAGTAAATTGTTAAAATTAATGAAATTCAAGTTTAAAGCCCCAACAGTAAATATTTTAAACCCTTAAAAATTTCCCAGCTTTTACCGTTATTTTTTTCAAACAATATATTCTTAGAATTAGCCCCAAGCAGACACCACCCCGTGGCCACGAGGCGACGTCCTCCCGAACCCAAGGGTGTCCAAGCCCAAGGCTGGGAAGCCTATTATGAGAATCGGCCCCTTGGGCATACCAGCCTTCTGGGAATCAGCCTCAGGCGGACACTGCCCCGTGGCCATGTGGCGACGTCCACCCGAGCTCGAGTGAGCCTGAGTCCAAGGCTGGGAAGCCTATTCTGAGAATCGGTCCCTCAAGCATATATATATATATATATATATATATATATAGGGTTGGGGACAATATAAAAATAAAAAATAAACAAATTTGTTTTAAATTTAGGGGGGAATTCTGAGAATCAGCCTCTAAATTATATATATATATATATATATATATATATATATATATATATATATATATATATATATATAGTGGTGTTGGGATGGACATGTAAAAAAAAATTGTCTTACAGTTTCTGTTAGGGAAAAAATGTAAAAAAAAATCATTTTTTTAAAACTAGTTTTCTATTTTTTTTTATGTAAGATATTTGTTTTTTGTGATTTATTAATTTATATGCAGATATATATGTTTGAAGGAAAATGGCATCAAGGAAGGTTTATTTCAATCTTTCTGGACCAAATTCAACATTTGCATCATCTAAAGCTACAGGTGGGCCTTCAAAAATCACTGTTGGACAAAGTTCACCTCAGTTAATTACTGAAAATGTGGGAGAAGAAACACAAAAGAAAAGAAGTTGGTTTCATACTAGAAGAAATAAACAGAAGTGAATCATTCAAAATATGCATGGTTTCTGAAATATATAGAAGACAAATCTCTGCAATTATATCTATATGCTAGTAACTGATAATTATTGAAGATTAACTAATGCTCTAATTGAAAGAAATATTGATTCACCCCCCCTCTCAGTATTTCCAACAATTGGTATCAAAGCTTGGTTCCTTCAATAGCAGTTTAACAGCTGGAAGGAGGTCATGGAGCATACCAAGAATGGTGTACCTCTATTCAATGAAAATAATTATGCACTTTAGAAAGGAAGAATGGAGGTCTATCTCTTGGCGCAAGGTTACGAAGTATGGGACACTGTTCAAAATGGATTTACATCAACCGCGGATGAACAAGGTAAGAAGAATTTGGTAAATGATGCAAAAGCAAAGAATATTATTATCAGTGGACTTATTGAATCTACTTATCATAAGGTGTTGGGTTGTAAAACCGCCAAAAATGTATGGCACAAGCTTGAGAATATATATGCAGGTGACTCAAATGTCAAAGAAGCAAAGCTTCAAATCTATAGAGAAAAATTTGAGCAACTCAGAATGAAAGAAGATTACAACATTGCTGCATACTTTCAATACGTTGATGAAATAACCAATACTCTGGAAGGATTGGGAGAGCCAGTTGAAGATAAGACTATTATACGGAAGATTCTTAGAACGTTACCAGGGAGATTCAACCCAAAGGTATCGGTCTTAGAATACGGTGCAAATCTGGACAAACTCGGCAAAGAGGAATTACATGAAGTTCTCATATCATATGAAATGAGACTTGATGAAGAACAGGGTACTTCACATCTAGAAACTATGTTCGTTTCATCTAAGAAAACCAATAAGGATAAACAACCTTCAATTGAAAAGACATGCACCTGCAAGTGTGAAGAAAAGGGAGATGATGAAGAAGGTCTTTCAGATGAAGAATATGCTTACTTCACGAGAAAACTACAAATTGGTAAGGGACAATTCAAAGGTAAACTTCCATTGATATGTTTCAGTTGTAATGAGGTTGGGCATTTTGCAGCAAAATGTCCAAACAAAAGTAATGGCAACTCAAAAATAAAGAAAGGCTTTAAGAAATTCAACAAGCAAGGATCCAAAAGGAACTTTCTCTCTAAAGAAGATAGCTCATCATCCGATGAAGACAATGATAGTGAAGAAGAAGCCAATGAGAGAGTATTGTTTATGGCCAAGCACAATAAACCCAAGCACAATAAGCAAGAGTTATCAAACAACGAAGAATAAGGATGGACCATAGATGAATTTTATGAGGAAGCAATCAAGCTTATAAAAGATCTCAAGGCGAAGAAGATCCGTTCCAAAACTCTTGAAGAACAAGTTCAAGGTCTCAAAATTGAAGTTGAAGAACACAAATACATTGAAGAGTCACTTCAAAAGAAGTTGGAAGAAAGCAACCAAGAAAGGGAATAATTAGAAGCCGAAGTAGTCTCGCTGCGTGAGGAAGTGAAGAAAGGAAAAACTATCCAAAACTATGCCAACAGCTCAAGGGCATTGGAAGAACTCATCAACAATCAACGATCTTATAATGACAAAACTGGCATCAGTTAGAAAGAAGAAGAAGCAGGACCTTCTACAAAAAAATACAATGAACCTATGAGATCTGACATGCATGTAGACTTCAATGGAAAGATTCGCAAGAACAGCCTTGGAAGACAATTCCTCAATGAAAATTTCCATCCAGGTACCAACATATTTTTTATGGCTACTGTTATTCATGTGGAAAATTTGGTCATAAAGCTGTAGAATGTCGCACATTGCCCAGGAGCAGGAATACAATTCGGAGATCTGTCAAATATGAACCTCCCACGGCTGTTGAAACATCAATAGATTTGAACATTTGAAATAATATTGAATGTTACAAATGTCGAAACTTTGGACACATAGCCAAAGACTGCAGACTTAAAAATCCTCCAGAAGAATCTTCGAAGCCACAGAATGAACAAACATGGAAGAAGAAGAAGAATGATAATTGTTCTCTCGCTCTCAAGGCTCAAAAGAACAAAGATGTGTGGTATGTTGATAGCGGTTTCTCAACGCATATGACTGGAGATAGAAATAAATTTGTATCTCTGAAAGAGAAGAAGGATGGAACCGTGTCCTTTGGAAATGATGGATCTTCAAATGTTATAGGATCAGGTATTGTCACTCTCGAAAGCAAAGATTCTCTAGCCAATAATGTTCTACTGGTTGAAAACATGAATCACAATCTGCTCAGTGTTGGACAAATGTGTGATCAAGGACACACAATACTATTCAACTCCACGAAATGTGAAATCAGGAAAAGCGTGTATGGTGAAATTGTGGCTACAGCAAGTCGAGCTCCAAACGACATATATGTTTTGGATGAAGCAACTAAAGCATGTCTAATAGCTAAAGAGGATGATAAAATAATTGGTAGCAATGATGATCGACTAAGTAAGAATTTTTCTACAAAGGTGCAAAGTGATTTTGAGATGTCTTTACTTGGTTGCAAATTGAGCATAGACGACTCATCTAAGGATGTGGATCAAAGGTTGTATAGATCTATGATTAGTAGTCTTCTATATGTAACAGCCTCTCGACCAGATGTTATGCAAGCAGTTGGACAAGTAGCAAGATTCCAAGCAGCACCAAAAGAATCACATATTAAATATTCGCCATCGTTGGAATATCTTCACCAGAAGCTTGGGATTATCCCAAGTTCTCATTAGATTTTCCTTTTTCAGAATATAAAGGGGGAGTGGAAGTGTGTACAGGTATGTAGGACGGTTGTGTGTCAGCGCGAGTGGAAGTGTGTACAGGTCCGCAGGATGGTTATGTTTCAGGGGGAGTTACCCTTTTCCATTGATATCAAAGGGGGAGAGAATGTTGTAGGAAGAGGTGTCATGGTCGCAGGGGGAGTACTTGTGTTGCCATCAATGCCAAAGGGGGAGATTGTTGATTAGCGGTTGTCATTGATGTCAACCCAAGCTGCACCAGGGGCTAACCCAATATTGCATGGGAATTTTGAACTACCAAATTAATATATTATGGGTAAATAATGATTTTTTTGTTTTCTACTTGTCGAGATGTTTCCGTTGATATATGGCACGCCATGTAATTCTTCACGGTTTGAGAGATATTCATGTTTGAAGTTTGTACCCCGGTTAGTGGGCTAAAACCCCATGGGGTTGGGGCATGGGTCATTGAAAATTCATAATTAATATTTTTTATTCTCCTAAAATCCCTCCCACGTTCACTTGTTGAAGCCCCTTTCAACTTAAGGATTCATATATATTGTGATCTTCATTTCCTCCTTAGGCAAGGGATTTGGCTATATAAAACAGGTCATCGTGGAATTTTCACTTAACTTTTTTTCTACAAAGGCTCAAAAGATGAAATTTTTATTAGGCGAAGCCGAAATCCTGAGGAAGCTGCAGTAAAAATTTCAGATCAATTTGGGCAATATTTTTGGAGATATGATCTGTGGAATTAAGGGTTTTTGCAGGCTCTTGAAATTCATCTCAAAGAAGTGACCTTGGTAAAATCATCATAACTCTCTCTCTGAGTATCAGATTTGAATTTTGTAAAAAAGTGACAGATAGGGAACAGTATGTGGTTTTCTCGCTATCAATTTCAGAGGAACATGAAGAAACAGTGACACATGGCACGCCGTACAAGTGCGCTATTCTGAAACAGTCCATAACTAGGGTAGTGTGAGAAATTGGGTATAACTCTATCTTGAAGAATCCAAATTGGGTCAAACCTATGGCATTGGAAATAAGACTCAAAGGACTACTACAAGACCGAAAATCAGATATTGAGGATCTGAAATAACAGAGATACACCAGATTCAATATCGAGCTCCTAGAAGGAAAGAAAAAGATAGATCATGTGTTGTCAAGGATTGAAAAGGACCAGACTTTCTACGGCAGAAAAGCAAAACAAGGTGCAGCAGAGGGTAGCATGACAAGAGCAGCAACCAAGGTGCATAACAGCAGCAAGAAGTTCATCATATGAAGTCTTCAAGTGGGCAGCTCTACATACAATCATTGTAAAGGTACCATTGTACTTAGTCATTGTAAATACATTATTGTACAAATTGTACTAGTGTCTATCTGCCAAGGGTTGAGGAGGCAGTGTTGGGAGGTCTAGGAGCATCATTAGGTGGTTGTGTTAAAGTTGGGGTTATGGTCTAGTATATCTTCTTCTTCTACATCATTCTATATCATTGCAAAGTGGACCATTTTTCCCTGGTACGGGAGTCCGTTCTTCTTTTATTCTTCTATAGGGTGGTAGGGTGGTGCTAGGGTGAGTTGTAGCTCATTGGGTGTTGAGGCATCCATTCAGTTGACTACTGAAGAATCTCGGGCATTGGAGCGTCCATCCAGTGGGAGCTGGAGAAGAATGCTTTTCTAGATTCTGGGAAGTTGGAGCTTTATTTTCAATTGGAGTTGAAAATAATTATTAGAAAAGAATAAGGTGGTTTTTGTCCCAGAGTGGATTTCCAATTTAAAAACTGTGTGCATTTTTGTTCCTCTTGTTTGCTGCTATCATTGTACAAACACTGATAATAATTGACGATTAACTAATGCTCTAATTGAAAGAAATACTGATTCACCCCCCCTCTCAGTATTTCCAACACAATTTTATGAACGTTAATAATTATATCGGCATTAATGTACATTTAATATTTTCCATGATCACCAACTACAGGTTATTCAAAGATAAGGGTCTTCCGAGTGATAATGTCTTTCCCGGTAGCTGTGAAGAGGCAAATTAACTGTTGAAAATGTTGGGTATTGAGTACATATCATATCATGCATGTACAAATGATTGTATTCTATATAGAAAATAATATGCAGACAAAGAGATATGTCCGAAATGTGGGCATGACATGTATGATAACTAAAAAAATAAGGGTAAATCATGTGGTCCTCCTTTTAAGAGATTGATGCACATGCTAATAATCCCAAGGATTCAAAGGCTCTTTCATTGCAAAGAATTAGTTAGGTTGCATGGGTAGCATGCCTCACACAAAAGTGAGTTGGGAGTTTTGCGAATCCCAACTGATTCAATAGCCATGAAGCATATAGAGGATACATGGCCCAAAAAATTCAAGGATGAAGTACAAATTCTACGACTCAGCATAGCCATGGATGACGTCAACCCATATTCCCTCCAGAACACAAACTATTATGTTTTGCCTGTAGTAGTGATCAATAACAATATCCCCCCATGGTTATTCGTGAAGAATGAACATCTTATGCTGGCTCTCACAGTCCCTTGTAGAATACAAGTGAAGAATATGGATGTCTACTTACAACCACAGGTATATGAATTGAAGGAATTATGGGATGGGATAAATGTATACGATGTATCAAGACCCATCGCAACATAGAGGAGTTTTACATTGTATGGAATATGTGCTTACACGACACATGATTATCCAGGATTAGGAGTTTTCTCTGGTAAATTACATGTTTGTTGATTTTTTTATATACATAACAATATTCTTTCCCATATGAGTTATTTAATTCGTTGCAATTGTTCTGATCTTCATGATATTATTTAACGTGCCATGCATATAAATTGTATACAGTGATCTCGCAAGTCTTGTAACAAAAGGGTATTTTGGATGTAAATGTTGTGGACCTTCTCTGAAAGCTATATGGTCCAACGACCTATGAAAGAGAGTGTATGACTGCTCTAGGGTATTCCTCCTAGAATAACACCCTTACAGAAGAGCATCATCCGCTTTCAATGGTAAATGAGAGAGAAACCAAAGGCCTCCAATAACGACACCAGTTGAATGGCATAGAGCATATGAGAGAGAGAAGGAGAAGGAGTTCATAAAACGGCTCGAGCGCACCGTGCGGGATTTTTTTTTTAATAAGGTGAATTTTAACCTATTTTAGAAAACTGATCCACTAAAAGGTTTAATTATGGAAAAACAAGGAAAATACATGTACATTTTGTCGTCGAGGAGGCATATTGGCTATAGAATTTGCAAAACTAAATTTGCTCACCGTTTTGCAAAATTTGAAATGGAGATGGTGGGCAATAGACAACAACAATGCGTGCAATGGGAGCACTGATGGTAGGGAGACTCACACAAGGTAAATTTGCACCGGTTCCTGAGAGCTCTAGAGCACTAAAAAGTGAAAAATGCAGATTTTTGGCCATACATTTTCTTTTATTTAACCCTGTTCCGGTGTGCGGGTTTTATAGGCACACAAGTGTGGTTTCTTAAAACCGCATCTGGTTGTTTCAGTTTTGGTACAAGGTTTTAGGACGCACCAGTGCGGAATATTTGAAGAGCACCGATGCACTATTGTAATGTGACACACTGGCCAGGTTTGTACCAAGCGCACGGTGTCCCAGTGTGCCAATGTTTTATGTGCACCGGTATTTTCTCTAGTTGAAAGCATTTGTGTTGTTTAGGATGATAAATGCAGCGGAAGAAAAACATCCGCAAAAAAATCCACCCACCAACCTCCTCTAGTAACCTCCGCTACAAATGGATTTCTGGTCTATTTTTATAAGTGGTTCCTCAAAAACATCTGCTAGAGGGCCTTTTCCTTGTAGTGTGAAGCTGAATATGAAGAATTTGTTGCCATATCTGAGGATTAGATTAGAACTGATGTTAGAAAGGAGAAGAGCCATAAAAAATAAAAACAAAAATGCCCAAGAATGTCTCCCTTCTATTTGATGATGGGGATATTGTTTCAGTTCAAGAAAATATAATAACCAATAGGAGGAAGAAACAAAAAATTTCTCATTCTGAAAAAATCATGGACAATAGTGAAGGGCCTAGTGAAAACTCAAAAGAAAGTAGGGAAATCATTACACCAGGAGCTAATCTAGAGGATGGCATTATGAAAACAAAACAAAATTCCATTTGGCATCATTTGGTGAAGACAAATTTAATTGAGGGTGGTCAGTCATTTCAACTTAATGTCATTCAAGTCTATAAGCCAGATGGAGTACAACTCAAATATCAAATTAGAAAGCCACACCACTTGCCTGTTCCCAATTTGAAAACATTGATGAGGTACAACCCTTTTGCACATGTGGTTGATTATGCTCTTCTTATTGATCCAAGTCAGGTGCCTAACAAATAATCATTTTACAAGTCAAAATGTTTTGAATACAAATATTGTGTTCTTGGGGGCAACCATTATGTAGAAGCTCAAAGGAAATTAATGGAGGAATATCCCAATAACCTATGTTTTGAAACAATTAAATGTATCATTTATGTTAATTTAACAGATACAGAAGAAAATTTATTGGCATGGGATCATAATTCAGATAATGAGTATAGGATGTCTATGACTTTCATCCAAAGGGTCAGATTCATTCATAGTGAATCTGAAGAAAAGTGTGGTGGTGATAAGACAAAGGTTGATCATGCATTCTAGAAGGAATGTTGTATGGAAATCGGTTATCAAATCGAATAAAAAATAATATCAAAAGGTGGCAAAGTAAATTATGAAATATTCAGAGGTATGGATAACATTTTCCAGTTGGACTCTATAACTAGAGAGATATGGGAATTGATTGATCAGATTTTTGAGTTGTGGGAGAACATTGGCATCAAACATCAGAAGGTCAAAAAGTCTAAACCATTGATATGTACCAGCAGTTAATCAGGTCCTGAAATGAAGCTCTTTCCAGAAGATATGACTATCACACCTTGGAGATCAATGCAAGGAGTGAAGGATGAAAAGCTTGTCAAGACAATATTATCTCATGTAAAGTCAGAAGAATTATCAATGGGGGAAATGTATGAGGAATTTTTTATTTTTACTTATTTTTGGATTATAAGTTTCTGTTAAATATAATATATTTGTGTTGGTATTATTTGTTATACATATCACTATATTAACATTGTTTACTTTATTTATTGAGTCACAAGGTTTATATGAGAATGCAAGAACAAATGGTTAAATTGTTGAATGAATATATTTGGGATGGTGTTGTATGCAACTACCTAGATTCAAGTTCTACATCAATACTAAAATATTTTTATCTTGCATTTAAGAAGGTTTGTTCATTCATACATTTATTTGTATTCATATGTATATTATTATTAATTTATAGATTATACATATATTTTTTTATTTTATTAAAGATGAAGAAGGATGAAAATGGAGCACCGAGTAGTTTCAGAAGCTTTATTGAAAAAATTAAAATGGAAAGGGTGAGAAAACAACATATTAGTGATGTTGAACTTGATCCCAGTCTTAATCATTTCATTTGGAATTGGTTCCACACTATCCAATATCAAATAATATCAAGTGATTGTGAAGACATTGCAAAAGTCATACCTAAAAGGGATTATTCCCTAGTTATTGCAGATATTCCTCATGGTTTCAATATCCCAAACATTGAACATGATAGTGACCCTTATACTTATCAAGCATTTAGTAAAGTGGTTCCGGGATTTCTAGAAGTCACAACATCACCATTTTGGAGATTTGTGACATTTCATTCAGACACACAATTGGGGTTGTTATTATCCAGATTTAAGGGAAAAACAAATTCAAGGATGCAACTTACATGGTAAGATGTTGAAATTATATGTTTGATTAATGTTACAGAAATCATTTATATACAAGTTAATTGAAATTTTACTATTTCATGTCGCATGCAAAATCCAACTCGTATTTGTGGCGGAAATCAACCAACTATAAGTTATTCTGAGTTCATTCATGTTGAAAGTTTGACAAAGGATGATAGCTATAAGCCTATTCTTTTCAATCAAGTAGATGGAAAGAATCATATCCAAGTACTGGTCCATGATGTTTTTGTTAAAAAACTAATATATGAATATAATTAAGAAAAAGTAGAGATAGTTAACATATATCAAAAACCATGGTCATTGATTAACTACCTTTTAGATTTATGTTCAAATGAGAGAGAATGGATTTTGGATTTATTTTCAGGCTCACGTACCTGAAAATCATTTTAAAAAAATATGTATGTGAAGAGGAAGAAGACGAATACCTCAAAAAATTTTAAATTTAGAAAATAATTATTAGCATAAAATATATTAGAAAATTTTAAGTCATAAATAAGTCTTCTAAAAAGAGGGGATGATGTTGGCATCAAAACTTTTCAAAATACACATAAAAAACGCTAACATTTCAAAAATAATGACTATACTTGGTACATAAGAAAATTTAATGTGTAAAAAACATGCTAAAAAAATTAAGAGTATTATGAATCAGTACTTTTCAAAATCATACCATTTTTTTGCTACCTAAAAAAAGCGGGTACTCATTTTTGTTCTTGTTTCAAAGTTTACATTGTTTACTACAAATATTTGTAGGAACCAACCTACTTCAATGAGTCTGCTTGCTCTTCTACCTTCACCAATTTTTCTCATTGCTTCTGCGTTCATTAGGTCTACTCAGTAATTTTTCCTTTACCAGGTTTGATTCTACAAAAAATGTTGTTTTTTGTCTCTTCTCAAGAACAAACTTGTACAACATGCCATGTATCCAATTTCACAAATCTAATTTTGAAATTTTTACCTGAGGAATTTTGGTATGTCTCCTGGAAACTTTGAAAATTTGATGTTATGGAAAGTCCCTTGAAATAATTTATAATAAAATTCCAAGATGACCTATTTCAAACTAATTTTAGGATCATTCAAAAACTCTAACTTCCACAAGGCATATCTCCAAAAGTATAGTGAAACAAAGTATAAAAATTATACTTGAGGTACTACTATATTTCTCCACGGATATTTGATAATTTCATACTCCAAAACATCCCAAAAAATAAGTTATTATAAAAATGTCAAGCTGACTTGTTTGACACTAATTCGAGGACTATTCAGAAACTCTGAATTCCACAGGGCATATCTCCAAAATTGTTGTAAATTAAATTCTAGTTTTTTTACCATAGGTACCTAGATATATCACCTCTATCTCCTAAATATTTCACAGTTTGAAATGTATCATAAACTAATTTATAGAGAAAAATCCAAACTAACTTGTTTGAAGTATACTTTAGGAGCATTCAAAAACCATAACTTCCTCCTAGTACACCTCTGAATGTATAGTGAACCAATGCTCGAAATGTTTACCACTTGTACATGAATATATAACCTCTATTTTCTCAAAGTTCCGTTGTCTAAAACATCCCAAAACTTAAGTTATAGAAATAATCCCAAGTTTACTCATTTGAAGCAAATTTCAAGATCAATCACAAACCCAAACTTCCATAGGTCATATCTTGGAAAGTATACCAAAACTTAAGTTATAGAAAATATTCCCAAAATGACTGATTTGAAGAAGATTTCAAGATAGTCATGAACCCTAAATTACCTAAGAGATATATCATAAATTACAACGAACTAATTATTGAAATTTTTACCACATGTACTTGAATATCTCTCCTCCATCTCCTCCAACTTTCATAGTTTGACACATCGAAGAAGAAAATTTATAGTGGAAATTCCAAGATGACTCGTTCATAAATAACATTTTTGCTTCACCTTTAAAACCCCAAGAGTATTCCTTGGCTTCTCTTGCACACCTTAGATATCATCTTTATTTTATGCTCTTCCAATGAACTCATCTATCATTTATTTATAGTGTTTTTGCATTCACTTATTGGGCTGACCTGTAAAATTAGTTGAGCTAACCTATACTTTCTAACTAGGTAGATTTTGAAGCCTAGAATTGTTTCTTTTTTACTATCCTTTTTTCCATCTCATTTCTCCTTTTTTTCATCATTCTATAACAATCTCAACATGTTTGAGGTCAATTTCAACTTTTAAAAAGGTATTAATCATCCATAATTAAATTTTGTTTCTTAGTGAATTATAACAAAATTATTCTTACAACAACATAATCATGAACATTTTGTAACTAATATTTGTTTTTGCAACAAAATCCATTGTTAGACAGGTTATAGCACTCCAATAAAGGGATAAATACCATCAAAAGGTGAAAAATGGCTACCATATGGATAACCACCTACTAGCACCACTTAGAAAGCTATGCAGATTAAGAAATCTCAAAGTCAAAATCAAAGTTAACTCTGGAAATTATGTGTAGCGATCAAGCAAAGGTAGAGATGAATAAAACAACATCAAGCGAGCGAGATCGAAGATCAAATCAGCTATTGAGATTTTAGATTGAAACTTAATCTCCTATCACTTGATTTTTAAATAAAAATTCATAAAGAGATTTAATTCTAAGTTAAATCGATCTCGTAGGTGTTAAAGATGGTTCATAGCATAATGGCTTAAAGCTCTTTCAAATCGTTTTATGAAAATTGTATAAATGTTGTAATCGAGACCAAATACATTAGGCTTTTTAATGGTCAAGTTTATAACTCTTTTGTTGTAAATATTGATGATGCTTTGTTTCATAATATAATTCATTCTTACTCTTAATGCGTGCATGAAGATATTTTGATCATTAATCAACCTGCACTCACAGGAGGGCCCACTGTCGAGCTATGAGGTCTTGTTCATAGTTTTGTTTTGTTTTTAGCAATATAGTTTCTTTTGAGAATTTTTTTCCATTATGATTCCACTTTTTACTATTCTTCATTTGATTGCAGAGTACTCACAAATGAAAAACACTAAAAAAATTTCAATTATTCAATGCATTTTTTGTCATAACCTAATTATTTCACAGATCAATTTGATTTCTTAGATGTTAATGAAATACACTTTGGAGGATAAATATGGACACTAGTAACCATTCTTAAGTTATAATTTTATCTTCTTCAAGTAGGAATTATATTTTACTGTCATTTTCTTTCCAAGCATTTAATATAGAGTTTCCTTACTGCAAATTAGTTTAGCATTTTCTTTCAACAAGACAAGTGCAGAATGTGCTCAATTCTGTAAAAGTAGAATCAAATTGTTTTCCTTTAATTTGATATTTAATCATTTAATTTTTTGCAAATTATAATTAAGTTTGACTTCTACAATTTAGATAGATATTCTTAAAAATTAAGCTCAATTAATCAGGACTTAATATAACTTTGGATTGAAAGAACATGTGCGTAATTATTCTCCAAATCGTGTATCTTTAGAATTAGTTTCATAATTTTTAGAATCGCTTAATTCACATAAGGAATCCTAGCATATACAGTGCACATACATTTCACAAGTATACAAATCCTGGTTTACAATTAATTTACCAAACAGTATGGCATCGTTGCTAAGGAAATGTATATAGGATTTCATTCGTAGATTTTCATTTTAGGTACATTCAATTTTTTTTTTAAATGATAAAAAGCATTTATGCATAGATAAAGGGCTTTTAGGGGTAGATTTGAAAGTAGAGGTTAAAGTTAAATTCCAACATCACCACTCACTCCAGCTAGACCTCGTAGTGCCACCCCATCCACTGAAACTCACATTCCATCATTGGCAGGTAGTCATAGACTTCGTGAGGTACAGAAATATGAAATCCAACCTAGAGATTCACTAACTTCCTCTATTGAAGTTGTGTGTGGAGAACCTATATCCCCAATAGAAGGATTAATCTTTCTATATTCTATTGGAGAAAAAATTCTACGGCAAGAAGTGGAAGTTCCTAGTGAAATAGGAAACTTATTCTAATATACCATTAGTAGAAGAACCAGAAGAAGAGCTAGATAATCCAATCATAGAACCTTATATTATCTTTGAGTACTCTACAATAGAAGGGGGAGGAGAAGGAGAAGTACATAATGTAAATGGTGAACTTGGGATTGGAGGTGGAAGAGGAAGAGGAGAAAATAGAGGAGGAGGTGGAGGAAGAGGTGGTCGAGGTGGTAGAGGAAAACCAAAACCTTTTGGATTTCCAATCTTTGATGAAGGTTCCACAGCCACAATGAAAAACATCTCACCTTCCATCCTCCCTAATTTCCATGGTTTAAGACATGAGGACCCTGAAACATTACTTCTTGAGTTTGAATTTTTGTGTAGATCTTATGACAACCTGCTTGATCCTAAAAAATTGAAATTATTTCCAGCTACTCTTAAAGATGGAGCACTTAAATGGTTTATGGGATTAGTAACACATTAAATTAGAACATGGGAAGACATCACAAATCTGTTCTTAGACAAATATAAGGATTATTGTATGCCTCATAACCTTAAGGATGAAGTCTTTAAAATGATGCAGAAAGAGGATGAAAGTTTTCAAGACTTAGTTGAAAGATTTTCCTAAACATTAAAAGGGCTAAGATGTATAATCTAGATGATGACACTTTGAAAGATCTTTTGCTAAAATATATTAAAGGTGAATGGATTGATCTCCTCAATTTAATAGGAAAAGGAGATGTTTCTTAGCTTTCAGTTAGAGAAATTTGTGAATTGTGTACACATATTTCAAGGGGTAGGGATAGAAATGGGAAAAATCCAAGAGATCCTATTATGTCTAGAATTAATAAATCTCACTAAAAATAACAAACCCTCTAGCAGATGTTTTTGAGGAACCCCATATAAAAATACCCCAGACATCTATTTCTAGCGAAGGTTACTAGAGGAGGTTGGCAAGTGGAGGTTTTTGTAGATGTTTTTCGTCCGGTGTGCTTATCATCCTAAACCGCACCAGTGTGTTCAACAAGAGAAAGCACCAGTGTGCACAAAACATTGGCACGCCGGACACCGTGCACTCCATACACACCCACCTGGTGCGTCTTATTACTGTAGCGCATCAATGCTTTACAAATATTCAGCACCAGTGTGTCATAAAAACCTGCGCTAAAATAGAAATTGCCCAGTGTGGTCTTAAGAAACCGTATCGGTGCGCCTATAAAGCCCCGCACACCAAAACAGGGTTAAATAAAAAAAAAAATTACAACCAAAAAACCATATTTTTCACTTTTCTCAGTGCTCCAGAGCTCTCAAGCACTGGTGCAATTTATCCTTGTCTGAGCTGCCTTGACATCGGTGCTCCCATTGCACCCATCGCCTGCATTTCTCCTGTGCATTGCCCGCCAATCTCTAGCTTGAATTTTGCAAAACGGTGGGAAATTTTTCTTTTGCAAATTCTACAGCCAATATGCCTCCTCGACGACCAAATGTACATGCATTTTTCTTGTTTTTCCATAATTAAGCCTTTTAGCGGATTAGAATTTCAAATTACCTTAAAATTAACCATTTAAAAGAAAAAAAAAATATTTGTTGCACGGTGCGCTACAGTCGTTCAGCTCGCATCGGTTCACGGTGCTGCCTGTAAATTTACAGGCCGCAACCCAACCAGTGCTAATGGTATCCGCATCAGTTCTGGGGCGGTACCGAAAGGCACAGCGTGTTATTTTAAAATTTTAAAAGAAAATTTGGTCCAGTCGGTTACCCGGTCGCACCGTTGACCATGTGGAATAGCGGCAATGTGGTGCATTGACTTAAATATCCACCTCGGGGCAAGTATTTTTGTCAGCGCACCGCATTCCGCATTTCGACAAGGTCAATGGTGCGGCCTAGTAAAATATTGCACCATTGACTATGTAATGATGTCAGGAGGTCGATGCGTTGATTGAATTATACGACCCGGGGCGTAGATTTTATTCAGCGCACCGCACTCCTGACATCATCCATAGTCAACGGTGCACTAAAAAATTTCTGGTGCATCGCCGCTGGTGCGCTGAATATTTTCTGGTGCACCGCCGCTGGTGTGTGACAAAAAAGACGCACTGGTAACAGTGCATGCCTGTTTTTTGTGGCGCACCAACTGCTTTTTTTCCAAAAAAAATTATATATGTATATTCCTAAATATATGTCTCATTTAATAAAAAAATTGTATTTAATATGTCAATCATTCAAAGACGTGAAAGAATAGAAGAGGGGGAACAACTGCAACAATAGGCGGACCAGTATAACATGGTCGCATGTGGGAGGCACAAGAGAGGGAGAGAGATGCGTACCCTCGCCCTATTACAGTAGCTACCCAGGGGCTCCTAAGGCAGGGAGGCCTCCTCAAGTTCTATGAGGAGGCTACTTCCCTAAAGGGCCATGGTGTGTTTTTGAGACATCTTATCCGCAGGTGGAATGCCCACCGATAGGCTTTCCAGGTTGGTCCTAACTAGTGGTACGCACCCACTGAGGAGGACATATATTTCATTAAAGGGCTATCAAGGAGAGGGGTATATTTTCCCTCGTTCCCAGAGATTCTAGTTGGCTATGCAGCAGGGATTCAATTGGTGTACTCCCAGAGATACATTAGCGCAAATATACTATCTCCTTCATATTTTCAGGTCTCCGGAGGTCAGTTACATATTGGTGCATTTGGTAGTCAGGAGGTGAGGTGCCTCTCATTTCTGATTTCGACCATTTCACACAAAACTAGTGATGGACAATGCATTAGTTGCTCGCTTCTATATTATGTTGATTCTTTAGTATAGGAGCCACGACTTGTCAGGTGGTCTGCCATTTTTTTGCAGTAGTTCTGTACAGCCTTAGATAGATGCCATGCTCATGCACAAGGTAGGGCCAGCTTCCATTTTGTTTAGATATTTTTTGTTTATTTTTGGAGAGGTTACTAGAGACAAGGCCTAATTTTGTCCAGCAGCCTCGTAGGCCGATGTTGGAGGCACGGATCCACATGTGGGAACAGATGATGCCCAAGAGGGGCGAGACTGAGTTTTCCGCGAGGATATCGCATGATGCATTGGAGTTGCTAACCAATGTTGACAAGCATCCCTTCATTATGGTCCCATGTCCTTATGCTGGTTTGGATTAGCGAGGGTGTGCCAACATCCTCTTCATAGATGATGAGCCGCCAGATGATAGAGGTAATATTACTGTTTTATTTAAAGTTATTCTAACATGTTCTTTAACTTGTTTTTATTAAATTGTGTAATGAAATTGTCTAATTATTATTCTTTACTTGTATATATTTTGTAGACATTGGGTCTTTTGATGGCGAGGAAATGCCAGTATGATCAGGATATGCTAGATGCCGAGGGTCATCAGGAGGCCGGTGCAGAGAGACCTGCTCTTGCTAGTGCGCTGGTACCACCTTTTGCTAGACGTTGTAGGCTTGACAGCAGATTGAGGATGGAGTTGGGCAACCAACTCTATGCATTGATTATTGAGGCAGGAGTCATGCCTGCTAATATGAGAGACATACAGGTCGATGGTAGGCTGGTACATATGTGGAGAGGGATGACGCATGACATGTACAACTTGATGCGGCATGTCGTAGGAGCTACGATTTTAGTTACATGATTGAGGAGGACCCTTGCACGTTATAGGCATGGTCGAGACGTAGCACAGTATCGACAGTTCGCAAGCAGCGCCGACACATCATCTAATGATCATGATCAGGGGAGTGATCATCGTTCACCTCGTGTCGCGCTAGATGAGCAGCCTCCACTAGCATCGAGTAGTAGTCATCATGGAGAGCAGGCTGGACCATCGGCCATGTCGAGTCAGCAGCCTGCAACATCCAACAATACTCATGATCATGAGCAAGCTGGACCATCGAACATGTTGAGTCATCACGATGAGCAGCCGATAGTTGATCCTGATCAACCTGAGGCACCAGTACCAGATCATCATGTATCTGAGCTTGTTGAGGATGCACCATTAACTGAGCAGGGCTCAACTAGTACTACTATTGATGATGTACCACAAGCTGATATATGACATTTATATTACAGTTGTATATTTCTGACATTATTCAGTTATATATATGTGTGTGTGTGTGTGTGTTCCATGTATTTTATGTTCACGTTGCAGTTGCACTTAATTTACATGTTGGTGATCATCATGATGTGTATATTGTTAGGTC
The DNA here is from genome assembly GCA_034641835.2 of Pinus albicaulis. Classification (NCBI taxonomy): domain Eukaryota; kingdom Viridiplantae; phylum Streptophyta; class Pinopsida; order Pinales; family Pinaceae; genus Pinus; species Pinus albicaulis. The sequence continues at coordinate 1,297,049,987 of CM076570.1, read as the reverse complement.
ATGTTATATATGTTTATTTAATGTGTAGCTTGTAGATAGATGTGTATGTGATAGCAATTATTTGACATGAGATGTATATTTGATGTTTGTGTTGTGATGATGTTATACAATGCTAATTGTGTTTTGTTAGATGATCATGATCACAATAATGTTAGCGAATTTGAATGTGTTTTTTAGTCGAATATGATGTTTGTATGATGGTTATCATGATCGTGATGTTTATTAATTAATTTAATATTAAATGACCATGATATTTATTAAATATTATATTGTGATTGTAATTGAAATTTTAATTTTAATTGTATGTAAAATTGTAAAATTGTATTTTTATTTGTAATTGTAATTTTAATTGTAATTGTATGTAAAATATTTGTAAAATTTTATTGTAATTGTAATATTTAAACTATTGTGAAAGGATTGTAATTCTAATTTTAATTGTAATTGTATTTGTAACTGTAATTTTAATTGTAATTGTATGTAAAATATTGGTAAAATTTTAATTGTAATTGTAATATTTAATTTATTGTAAAATTATTGTAATTGTAATTTTAATTGTAATTGTACATATGTAAAAATGTAAAATTCTAATTCTAATTCTAATTGTATGTAAAATTCTAAAATTGTAATTGTATGTAAAATTCTAAAATTGTAATTGTAATGGTATATATGTAAAATTGTAAGATTGTAATTGTACTTGTACGTGAAATCGTAAAATTGTAATTCTAATTCTAATTCTAATTGTATGTAAAATATTTGTAAAATTTTAATTGTATTATTGTGAAATGATTGTAATTGTAAAATTTTAATTGTAATTATATGTAAAACTAATTCTAATTGTAATTGTATGTAAAATATTTGTAAAATCTTAATTGTATTAATGTGAAATGAGTTTATTAAAATTTTTAAATTTTTAAATTTATAAAATTGTTTACAATTGTAAAATAATAAATATAGAATAATATGAATTTTTGTAACATAATAAAGTTTAGAAAATAATGCAAATAAATTCATGTACTTTAGAATTATCATTATTTTATTATGATCTTACATACCAAAAAAAAAGAACTTTATACAGTATGCCATTTTTATTGAGATCAACATAATTGCAAATTATCAAGTGAAATATTGATTTTAACATTAATTCAAAATACATATTATAATGTTTCGAAAAAATAGTCTTATAACGTATAAGGTAATTAAGTCCTCTTCTTTTTAAACACACATCTTAAAAAGTATAAATATTGATGAAATAACACATGTACCATTTCACGTGTACTAATTCCATTGAATAGATTTTAAAGAATTCGAGTATATTACCATTGTGTTGCCTCTTATGGATGCTAATTCCATGAACAGATTTTTGAAGAATTCGAGTGTCAAGAATGCAATAGAAAAAAAAAAAACATTTTTGGACTATTTTGCATTTTATTAAAAGGTTTTTGATATTTTTTGTTGGCTTTATGGGTTCATTGGACAGTAGACAATACCAACCCTATCGTATTGGTATTTCAGTTGAATTTTTCCTATCAGCGATATGACCGAATCTTGTAGCTATGCATTTAACAAAGAACCCATATATTTTGAGAATATGATTGAAGACTATTGTCATATACTTGAGCACTATTCCATTTCTTCACCATATTAGCACAAAATAGAAAGAATAATTTCTTTCACCATATTAACACACAACTTTCAAAAATGAAAACACTCAATTTTGTGTTTCGAGGAATTTTACGCAAATGATAGGCATTTCTATGGAGTTTTATTCATATTCTGCAATTTAATGAGGGTTGGAGGGAGCTTACAATCATGTATCTGTTAGTAACTACACCCTTCAGTAGAACCAAAGAAAATTCTGGCAGATTCCTCAGCGAATTAGATTGGCCATAATAAATTCCTTTGAGACCTCAACAGAAGAAATAGATATGCATGTCAAAGGCTCCAGTTGGCACCTTTTCTTGTTGCAGGTTGTGGAAAGGTTCAAGTTTGTTTTTCTGAAAGAAGAAGAGGTGTAGTTTTGAAAAGAAATGGCCCAAATATTTTCACAACAAAATGTACATTTCCAACATGTCTAAAAACTAAAATATCTCCAACTTCAATAAACTGCTCAGAAACAAAACTTTCCCAACCATTTGTGAAATTGCCCACGTCTTAGCATAGCACAAGTTCACATGCCACAATTTCCCACTTGGGCCCTGTAGTATTGCATCTTCACACGCCCCACATTTCATTCTCTCCACATAATCAATGGGAACCTCCTACAATAAACAAAATGCATTGGAAGAATAGTTATTTCCATCAAGAATTTATCCTATTCTAATTCTAATTCTCAAGGATAAACAAAATTCTAATTCTAATTGCACATTTCCATCAAGAATAAACAAAATTCTAATTCTCAATTTATATGGTTGGAGTTCACTAAATTTTGGTGTACACACCTAAAAGTAATTTCGGTGCCTTAAAAATGGACTTCTTGTAATCAGTGCTAATGTACATTTAACTGCACCGATTCATTTTAGTTGTTATGTACCGGTGTTGTGTTACCAATGGATGTACCGATGATGAATAACTACAAATAAAAAAAGCGTAACTCTATTTTCTTTAAGTGAAAAAAAAACGGTAAATTGAAAAATGGGCAGCAAAATATTTTCGAAAATCTAATTTCATAAAATAGTTTTTTAAATACTAAACACTTTTCACTATTTCATTATTTTTGCAAAAAATTTCAGCTAGAGATTTGCAGGAGACATACCTGGAGTAAGAGAGCACGAGAGCACTATGGAGCAAGCAGCGAAATACGTTCGAACAGAAGTACTTAGACAATCAGAATTTCAAACCTCTGGTGATTCAAACCCTGTAGCATAGAAATTCAATGATCTTGTGATTAAATTTTTATCTTTTTTTACCTTTTGTGTAGTTTTTTTACGAAGTAAGAAAAAAAAATCAATTTTTTTTTTTTTTAATTTTCAGAAACAAAAACAAAACAATCCATTTTTACCCTAAACCCTTCATTCTTTTTGTTTTTTCCCTTTCTTCTCCCTGTTTCTGTGATTTCAGAATTAGGTGTTTTCATTTTAGATCTATAAGGTTTGTGCTGCTATACATAGGCCTATGACATCCAACCCATGGGACAACTTGCATCGTCGGATCCCAATCCATGTCGGCCCTTGTGTGAATTTTTGAAAAAAAAAAAAAATTATCGGTGCGCCCTGCATAACCTAGTGCACTGGTGCATGGTATTATCCCAACGCACCGTGAAAGTACTTTGTAATAAATAATATAAAAATATTTTTTTATTAATTAGTGCGCAATATGTAAAATAGGGCACCGGTACGCTATTTCATCATGGCGCACTGCGAATGTGCTTTTTCGCAAAAAATGTTTTATTGTGTTAATTGGTGCACCATGTAACATATAACACACTGCACCGGGTCTCCTAGTTGACAGAGAGCACCATATGGTGGTCCCTTGTTTGCGCGGGGCGTTTATGCTACAAAAACTAACACTGGACGATTTTTATTATTTTCTCTGTGTTAATCGGTGCAGTGGTTAACATGTAATGCATCAGTACTCCTTGTTGACATAGAGCACCGTACAGTCTATTATATTGTTTGTGTGGTGCGTTTATAAGACCCCCATGCACCGATGTCGGTGCATACACCATGAATGGCGCACCAATTTCTTGAATTTTTTTTTTTTTTACCGGAAAAGTTGAAAATTTATTTATAAATATTAATGAATGATATGGTACACATTTTAGATTGATAAATAAATGACTGACAAGAGATCAAGTAACAAAAATACTGATAACACATCAAGAAAAGAAAAAAAAGGCAAGCTATTTGTAAATTCTTTACAAAAAATATTATTTTTGAACTATATGTAAGTTTAACTAATATGTATTGTTTATTGTGTATCATCCAGAGTCACAAAATGATGAAGCTCGATAAGATTATTTTTGATCTAGGACCAAAAGAGCATAAATCTTGATGGAAAAATTGCAAAAGGATGAATTAGGTGAATGAAAAAATACTATCGATCCAATATGAGTTTTTTTTTTTTTAATTTTCATTAATTTAATATACTTAAAATTATTATATAACATGTGTCAAACAATCTATTAATTCACATCAGTTTAATGTTCTACATAGACCAACAACTCAGAAAATGAATGTTTTTCTAAGAAAAGAAAAAAAATAGAACATGCAAATGAAAATGAATTGCTCCTTAGCTCATCTGGAGTGGTGCTAGAGGTTAACGAAAGGGGGGAAAACTTTTACAAAAGATTGAGGGATCTAGTGGAACAAATGTATAGATGTTATTTCCACTTACAATACAAAAATCGATCCAATGATTCCAAAAACCAAATTTTATCTAAACTAAGGAAGAGTTTCCAGAGAATTGGTCAATGAGACATGTCAAACTTTTAATAGAAAAAATGTACAACAACAAAAAAGAATGAATGAAAAGGTAATATTCCTTTAAATGTTTATCTAGAATTATTTATAAATATCGGTTTTGTTACTTTTATATATCAATATAAAAATTAAATAGTTTATTGTCATGTTATATTTTCAGGAAGATTATGAAAATCTCAAAAGATGAATGAGTTGATATCAAAAATATGCCAGTAGGAATGTCCAAAAAGGTGTACAAGGAGATGGTCAAAGAAATGGACAAATTTGCATCGCAGGAGGAGCCATCTCAACAACAACGTGCTTCAAATGTAATATGTAATCATTGAATTTTTCGATCATTAGGTACAATAAATAAGCAATTTAATATTAAATATTAATTCCCAAGTATTTTCTTGTAGAAAAGAAAAGAAAATGGAACCCATTCAGCACATAAAACAGGACGACAAGGAAGAAAAGGGTTGATATCTAAGTTTGTGAGTAATTGTTACTTCCTTATAACAACTTAACTAGATTTCATTTTTGTATTTTTTTAAGTTGTTTTACAAAAATCATCATTGAATGTCTTCAAACAGGTGCTAACATACAAAGAAGAACCATCAGACGAATTGATTGAAATTGGGTTAAATATGGGTTGTGAGTATATGTTGGCATATCAGAAATTAATTGTGGAATTTGTAAGCATCTATTGATCTTGTTTTACTTAGCTCCGTCTATAATTAATAGAACAAAAACATCTTTTATATTAAATATATGATTTGTTATGGGGTATAAAACTTGCAGGAAACAAAGTATGGAACTGCGCCAACAGATGAAATTTTGAAATATGGCATGGTACATGGTTTTGAAAGAATGTGTATAATTTATGAGTCAATTGTTGCTATGGTACGTCATTTTTCTTTTCGATTTACATTGATGTATATTATTTAATATTGCAATTTTCATTATTCTCACCAATGTATATACACTCATTTCAGTTTATTTTTATGTTTGTAGATGGAAGGTGAAGAAGAAGAAAACAATCAACACCGTGAACAAAACATTCCTAAAAATAACCCAAGTCATGGAAGTAGCTCTAGCAGTGACAGTAGTTCAAGCGAAGAATGATGATCACTATGTTTGGATATCAAAGCAAGGTGTTGTATTTTTTGAAATATTATCCTCTGAAGTCAGACATTTTGTTTAATGTAATGGACATAGTGTCCCAATTGAAAGACAAAGGGATACCAATAACTGTTCCATTTTGTATGAAAAATACTGTCATATATATATATATATATATATATATATATATATATCTTAATTTATTCTATTGCATTCTCCATTGTCATTGTGAAATGTAACACCACTAATTAAATTTATGGATGATTAAATATTATAATGAAGAGATGTGAAATTTGATGATATGATATAACAAATTAATCCAAACATCACATTCAAATGCACTAATAAAAATTTAATTCATATGAATACTGTTATAAGATATATATATATATGTGTCGACTTTTGATGAATAATGAATTTTTAAAAATCACAATAATTATGATATGATATAACAAATTTAATTAATATGAATATTGTTATAATATGTGTCGATTTTTTATGAATAATGAATTTTAAAAAATCACAACAATTGCATTGTCACAGGGTCGATGTTTATAAAAATACAAAATAAACATCGTTGTGTGTTAGTTACTATACACCGGTGTGTTTGTTTTCTACAGTGCACCCGTGCGTTTCTATGACCTATGGGCACCGCACAAATACCAAAACCAATTAAAGATCTCAAAGCGTTTGTGTGATACTACGCATCAGTGTGTTTATGTGAGACTATGCACCAGTGCATTTGTACGACCTATGGGCAGCACACAAATACCAATACCAATTATACATCTCAGTGTGTCTGTCTGATACGGTGCACTAGTGTGTTTCTACAAGTCTATGTACCTGTGCGTTGAGACGACCTATGGGCACCGCACAAATCCCAAGACCAATTAGAACGGCCTCATGCATTGTATCGCCAACACTGCGCCCGGTACGATTTTATACCTTGACGGCCCGGTGTATGCACCTTCGACCACCCCGGGCCACCTTCTAGATGACATGCGCCGGTGTGTTGAAACCTTAGTAGTGCACCAATGAAAAAAATATTTGTAATAACCTCCGGCCACCCAGTTTTTTTAGTTGTGTTGAATTTCCATTAAAAGCTCCACCAAAACCTCTGTAACCATAAACGGATGTTGTAGCAAATGTTTTTTTGACAATTTTGGCCAATTTTATAACACTAAAAACCTCATTTATAACCTCTGCTACAGGGTCTTTTCCTTGTAGTGTACACTACAGATGGAGCAGGTAAGTAAATTTAAAATGGGTAATTTGTAAAGCAATTTTCAACATGTATTCAAGGAGTCTAGGGAGTCTTAGTGAACAACTAGATACTCTTAAGACACAAAATAAGCAAAAATTTATCTATATTTTTTCTCGGATGTAAGAAGAAGAATTCCTTAAGAGAATATCCCCTTGATAGTGTATAAATTTGTGCCATATGTATTGAAAATCATAAAACTAAGGAGTGTCCTTCGATACATGTTCTTAAAGTTCCCTTTTAAGATGAAGCTGGAATAAGATAGGATGAATCTCTTTGTTTTGTTGCTAAAATACCATGGAAAAATTAACATCCAAATATGACTCAAGGTTTCAATACTCAATCTTATGCACAACCAAAAAATAATTGAACTGCACCTATTCCTTGGAAAGCTTGGCCCCCACAATCTCGAAATCCATCTTGGTCCCAAGGTTGGAAAAATCCTTACGGAAAATACCCTCAATACCCTAACTTCTAACAACCTTATCTGCAACTGGAACAGTAAGTAGAGCTGAAATAGGTAATTTTCTTGACAATTTCAAAACATATATTCTAGGGAGTCTTAGTGAACAACTAGATACTCTTAAGACACAAAATAAGCAAAAATTTATCTATATTTTTTCTCGGATGTAAGAAGAAGAATTCCTTAAGAGAATATCCCCTTGATAGTGTATAAATTTGTGCCATATGTATTGAAAATCATAAAACTAAGGAGTGTCCTTCGATACATGTTCTTAAAGTTCCCTTTTAAGATGAAGCTGGAATAAGATAGGATGAATCTCTTTGTTTTGTTGCTAAAATACCATGGAAAAATTAACATCCAAATATGACTCAAGGTTTCAATACTCAATCTTATGCACAACCAAAAAATAATTGAACTGCACCTATTCCTTGGAAAGCTTGGCCCCCACAATCTCGAAATCCATCTTGGTCCCAAGGTTGGAAAAATCCTTATGGAAAATACCCTCAATACCCTAAATTATAACAACCTTATCCTTCTTTTCCACCACAATATTATCCTCCTCAACCCACTCAACCTTCTCAGTTCCAAAATCCAAATCAATAACTTTCATTACTGTTTCCTCAACATCCAAATCAACTGCCTACTCAACCACTCCCTAACCCAAATAATAAAAATCAACAAGTTATTTATAATGTCAAAGGACAAAATTTTCAAGCTTGTATGATAACCCCACTAGGTCTAAATGATGTCCAACTTAGACCTGGTAGGGTTTTGCAAAATAAGTCACCAACAAATGTCATCCAAAACTCTAAAGAGGATTAGATTCATGAAAAATATGCAATTATTGATCAAGAAAATATTCCTCTAAATGAAGATGTTCCTATACAATCAAAGGATGAACAAATAAAACAAGCTCCTATAGTTCCTCTAGTACAACAACCTTATATTTCTTTATAGGATTCACCTTTTCCTGGAAGACTAAAAATTGGTAAATGAATAGAAAGGAAATTTTTTTTATCATATTATGATATGCTAGATGAACTTAATAATGTTTGCATTACAAATCCTTTATTTCAATTTATAAAGAAAATACCAATATTTGCAAAAACCATCAAGGAGCTATGTAAAAAAATAAATTGGTAGGAAAAATTGTTAATCTTATGATGGGGAAAACTATTGTCCAAAAATATCTAGATCCGGGTAGTCCCATTGAAAAAATCCACATCAATGGTATTGAAATTACAAACACTCTGATTGATCTTGGATCAGCCATTAATGTCATGAGTAAACAGAAAATGGAGCAACTTAAGCTTCCTAATCTTCAATATACTCCAACATTATTACAATTAGAAGATAGATATGTTATTAAACCATATTGAGTATTAGAATATGTGTATGTTTCTCTAGATTCTGGGGAATATCTTGTAGACTTCATCTTTTTAACTCCCAAGAATAATTTAGGAGGCCATCCACTGATCCTTGGTAGACCTTGGCTAGCTACAACTTATGCATTCATAAGTTGTATATCAGGTGATGTGTATATATATAATGGAGATTATACTAATAAATTCACATTTTATCCTCCTACAAAAGCAACCACTGAATTAGAAAGTGAAATTCAGATAGATGATGATGATGAAGACTTTGATAATATGCAATTAGTTTATACTTTTTCACAATTAGAAGAAGAAGATCGCTTAATAAATTTAATAAATAGCAATGACTCTTCTTCTTACTGTGAGTAAAATCAAATTTTTCAATAGCAATGTAATATTGAACATCTATCATCTCATCAATTTGCTTTACATTCTATGGAGAAGTTTGGAAATTCTCAAGTAGAAATTTTTCCAGGAAAAATATTAAATATCAACAATAACTTGGAAGAATCTCAAAAGAGAAAATTAATAATGATGCTACAGAAACATCCCTCTACTTATGTATGGGAATATACTGATATGAAATTAATTAATCCTAAAACTTTCTACGTCATATTTATATCCACGAAAATGTTAAACCGGTTAGGAAACCTTAGAGAAGAATGAATCTAAATTTGAGAGAAATTGTTAAAGAGGAATTACAAAAAAAATTGAATGTGAATATTATTTATCCAATATCAGATAGTCAATGGGTATCACCTATAGTGATTGTTCCAAAAAATAATGGAAAATGGAGAGTATGTATTGACTACAGAGAATTAAACAAAGCCACTTTGAAAGATCATTTTCCACTACCCTTCATAGATCAAGTATTATATACCTTGGCACGAAAGAAATATTTTTCATTTTTAGATGGTTTTAGTTGATATAATCAAAGCCAACTAGCACCATAAGATCAAGACAAAACTAATTATACATGTCCTTGGGGATGCCTATAGGGTACTCCCCTCTGGATTATGTAATGCACCTGCCACATTTCAGAGAGCAGTTTTAGGTATATTTTCTGACCTAATTCATGATTGTGTGGAAGTATACATGGATTATTTTACTTTGTATGGAGATACTTTCGAAGACATTATGGGAAATTTAGAAAAAAATCTTATTAGATGTAAAGAAGCAAACCTTTCGTTAATCCATGAGAATATTTTATGTTGTTCAATTAAGGGATTGTTTTAGGTCGCCATATTTCACGTGATGGAATTAAGGTGGACACATCTATGGTAGAATTTATTTATAAATTTTCAATTCCTATTTTTCAAAAAGTTATTAGAAGTTTTCTCGGATTTATTGGATACTATAGGCGATTCATAGAAAATTTCACCAAAATAGCCTCTCCATTTTTCAAATTTCTTACAAAATATTGTGAATTTGCATGGAAATCTGATTGTCAAAAAGCATTTGAAACACTGAAACAAAGAATTATTGAAGCACCAATTCTAAGAGGACCTAATTGGTCTCTCCCTTTTCACATTTCTATTTATGCTTCAGATACAACTTTAGGAGTTGTGTTGGGACAAAAAAAAAAATAACTCCTTATGATATCTATTATACGAGTAAAAATTTGACTCCAACAGAGTTAAATTATACTCTCACTGAAAAGGAGTTTTTAGTTGTTGTACATGCAATTAACAAATTTCGTCATTACATAACTAGTTATGAAACTTTTATTCATAGAAATCATTCTGTCATTAGATATTTAATGAAAAAAATAATTACTAATGGAAGAATTACAATATGGTTTTTATTATTACAGGATTTCAACATCACTATTCTTGATAGGTTGGGGAAGTAAAATACAGTTGTTGATTTCCTTTTTAGAATACAAAATAATAATGTTGATGTTCCTATAAAAGTTAATTTTCCTTATGAGTATCTTTTTTTAGTATCAACTAAATGTCTTTGGTTTGTAGATATCTCCAATTATTTAGCTACAAGAAAATTTCCACCACAATTGTCAGCAAGAGAAAAGAAAAAGTTATCAAAACCAGTGCATGTTATTCTTGAATAGATGGAGAATTATACAAAGCTAGACCTGATTTGATCATTTGAATATGTGTTCGATAATATGAAGTGCCAAAAATTCTAAAATCTTTCCATGATGAGTCATGTGGAGGGAATTTGGTTGATAAAATTTGATGTCCCCAATTAGCCATAGCTACTTGGAACATTATAATTACTCCATTTTTGAAATAGGAAGTGAAAGGCACAATAAAATCCATCCCAGTGTGAAAATGGATTAAGGTGGGAGGATAAAATAAAGCCCCTTGAATGTGAAAAGGAGAAAAAGCAAGGAGCTACTAGAGTTGACCAAGTCAACCAGTGTTGTAAAAGGGAGGGAAATATTCTAGGGCAGCGCAGTTTTGAAGGAGGAAGCTTCTTGAAGAAGCTACATCTCCAATGTGTGGGACCCAGGATGGGGAAGCTCTCTTGAATTAAAAAGGAAGGAATGGCAGCAAAGGAATTCATTCATTCATACTTCTTGTTTCAGTCTTAAGACTGATTGCAACCTTCATCTGTTTAGCCGGAGTTGCAGCACTGTTTAGTGCAAGAGTTCTTATGCAGGAATTCTAGTTCCATGGTTGTTGCAGGTGATTGGGAGATTCAAAGGGGAGGTCTTGAGTTCTATTCTCATCAGATATATTGAGGAATCCATCTTCTTACTTGTACTGTGCAGTCACTCTCAGTGAGTGCATTATTTCTGTAGTATCTGCAGTAGCTGGGGTTAGATCTACTCATTTGAGCTTATTTCAGGAGGAGAAGGGGTGATTTCCACTCCAAGAGTTCTATTGAGGAGGGTCTTGAGCCTATATTTGTATTGTGCACTCTTCTTTGAGCATATCATATATTTCTTAATACAGAATAGCGAGGTATAGAGTTATTCTTCTGCAGTGTTTTACATTGTGTTATTAATTTGCCGGAGCTCTTTGCCGGGTGGTCTCAATGTGCTTGTAAAAGAGGTTAATCCTCTCATTTCTAATCTTATAATGAATAAAAGCTCTAGATATATGAAATTCCATATATTTCTGTAGTTTTCATGAGAGAATAACTTTATTGCTGCTTCCGGCATTTCTATTTTATGAAGTACTGGGGTTATGATGCCTTTTTCTACACTTGAGTTTGGAGGATCTATTTATTATAGCTAGAGTTATTTATTTCTGATTCCCTTCTATATTTAAGTCATATATAGCATATTCTTGAGGTTCCAAGAACTGGACTACGTTATTCTTGCACTAGTTCACCTATACAGCGTCCTCACTAGAGATATTTCTGAAATTCCAAAAAAGGGACATCACAGTCGTATCAGAGCTCTGCTCTTGACTCAGCTTGTGGGGGGGGTATTTATCTTCACTATGGAGAAGGAAGACATCTCAAGGCTCGTACTTCAAACTCTGCAGGACATTGCAAGGGATCTCAGGGAGATGAGGCAGGAAGAAGACTCTTTAGGGTTTTTCCCTAAGGCAAGCACCAGCACTGCAAATGGCGTGGGACATTCGAATCCATCACAACGTTCCACTCTACCTTCATTTTTAACTGAAGGAGATAAGGAGGGTTCTCTAGGAGAATATTTTGAAGAATATGAGTTCCAGTCTCAAAGGTTCAAGAAGCATCTGAGCTTTCAGGAGTTTTTCCGAATCAAGGATGGAAGGAGGAATGATATTCATCAAAGAGAAGGTAAATGGATACAGGGATTAGCCCTACAGCACATTATGGTGGGGTTATTCTTGCCCACATTTGATGGGACATCTAAGCACGCAGCAAAGGCATGGGTAGAGAAGTTGGACACATACTTCCAGCTTCACAAGGTCTCTGAAATGGAGGTTATCAAGATAGCTACATTTCATCTAGAAGGGGAAGCTCAAGACTGGTGTTTTCATGGACTAACCACACTTGGGCATCATTATATCACTTCATATTCAGATTTCACTCAGAAGCTAGTAGAGAGATTTGATCCAAGGGATCCGGAGGCCCACTTTGCCAAAATAACCAAACTCAAGCAAGAGGGAGATCTTGAGAATTATGTTGATAAGTACCTATAGCTTTCAGTGATGGTCTCTAACCTCACTATGAGCAGGAAGGTATGCATTTTTGTGAATGGGCTGGCTGAACCATTACAAGGGTTGGTCAAGTCTACAAAACCAACCACACTCCTTGAAGTTGTGGAGAAGGCTAGAGATCTACAACACATCTTGCCCAGGGCAAGAACATTTTTACAGAAGACCCATTCAAGGCCAAGGGAGACACTCCTTGTTCAGAAGAAATGTGTTATAGAGGAGGCACATCCTATCAAGACCTTCTCCAAGAAGGGTGCCAACGCTGTGCAACTCATAGAATATTTTGCTCCAAGGGGAGGAGCTGTTGCAGCGTTAAGAGGGGTCCCAAAATACCTTACCCTAAGAGTAAGAGGAACCATTAAGGGGAAAAGGGTTTTTGTATTGATAGATAGGGGAGCCACTCACATTTTTATTGATTCACAACTGGTACACAAGAGAGGAATTCCCGTGGCGGAGTTTGAGGGATTTTCAGTTTTGTTTCTAGGGGCCGTGACTCTACAATGTGCCAAGTATGTTCTTGCACTGACTATCACTATGGGTACCTATACCCTGATAGACCACTTCTTTGTGGTAGACATTCCAGACACCAATTTCATATTGGGAGTCCAGTGGTTAGTCACCCTCGGGAGAGTTACCACTAACTGGAGAACTTTGGAGATGGAATGGACTAGAGAAGAGGATGGCCAGCAACAAAAAATCAAGGGTATGAACACATATCCTCCTCAGAGTGTTTCAACACATAGGTTGAAGGTAGATCTGTGTAGAGGAGACATTGCATGGGTAGTGGAGCTACATGTATCCAAGGTGAAGAGCAAGGACGCACCGGTGCACCCAGATGTCCAATCCCTTTTGGACCAGTACTCTACAATATTTGGAGATATCCCACTAGGGAAACCTCCTGACTGAGGGTTTGAACACACCATTGAGTTGGAGCAAGGGGTGAAAACAGTGATCACCACTCCTTATAGACATCCCAAGGCCTATAGGGATGAGATTGAAAAAGCTATCCAAGAGCTGCTAGCACTAGGGCATATCCGGCCTAGTACTAGTCCTTTTGCTTCCTCGGTGGTTTTGGTAAAGAAGAAAGATGGCACATTGAGGATGTGCATCGATTATAGAGCCTTGAACAAGAAGACTTTCAAGAACCAGTACCCTATACCCAGGATCGATGAACTTATGGATGAATTGAGAGGATCCAAATATTTCTCCAAGATTGATTTGAGGTCCGGGTACCATTAAATCAAGGTGAGGGAGCAAGATATCCCCAAGACAGTGTTCAGGTGTCATTATGGGCATTTTGAGTTTCTGGTAATGCCCTTTGGATTGACTAATGCTCCAACAACCTTCCAATATTGTATGAATCATATCTTCCGAGATCATTTGCGGAAGTTTGTATTGGTCTTCTTTGATGATATTTTGATCTACAGCCGCAACTGGGAGGAGCACTTGCAGCATATTGAGACAATCTTACATATCCTCAAGGAGCAGTAATTCTATGCCAAGCTCTCCAAATGTGAATTTGGCCTCACAGAGATGTTGTATTTGGGGCATATCATAGGGGTAGATGGAGTAAGGGTACATGAGGAGAAGATCCAAGCTATCCAAGATTGGCCAGAACCCAGGAATGTGACAGAACTCAGAGGATTTGTGGGCATATGTACATATTACCGGAAGTTTGTGAAAGGGTTTTCACAACTAGCAGCACCTCTTACAGAATTTACAAAGAAGGGGGCTTTCCAATGGACACCCACAGCGCAGAGGGCTTTTGATAAGCTCAAATAGGTAATGAGTAGTTGTCATGTTTTGGTTTTACCTGACTTTTCTCAACCTTCTGTGCTAGAATGTGATGCATCAGGTGAAGGTATTGGGGCAGTTTTGATGCAAGGAGTGCACCCTATAGCCTTTGAGAGTATAAATTTTCTCCCTCATGAGAATTTATACCCCATATATGATAAAGAAATGTTGGCTATCATGCATGCATTAGCCAAATTCCAGCAATATTTGGTGGGGAATAAGTTTAAGGTGAAAACTGATCACAACAGCCTTAGATTCTTTCTTGAACAAAGGCAGCTTTAGGAAAGACAACAGAAATGGGTGAGAAAAATTCAGGCCTATGATTTTGACATATAATATGTCAAGGGGAAGAGCAATACTGTAGCTGATGCACTTTCCAGGAGGCCTACAGCGTTGTCTATGAAGGGCATGGACGTAGATTGGAAGGCTCAACTTTTAGTTGAGTACTCCAAAGATAACTTTGCATGCAAGATACTTGATGGGGTGGTGCCAGATGAGAGATTTAAAGTGATGAATGAGGTCATTTATTACAAGTACCAGATCTACTTGGTTAAGGGTTCTAAGATCAAGGAGAAGATCTTAGTGGCCTCCCATGATTCCCCGCTTTCCGGGCATCAAGGTTTTAGAAAAACCTACAGATCTATCAGGGAGAGATTCTTGTGGAAGGGTCTCAAGGAGGATGTGCTCCGGCATGTCAGGGAATGTACCACTTGCCAACAAAATAAGGGAGAGCACACTTATCCAGCCGGGTTATTGCAGCCACTACCTATTCCGGGTGAGAAGTGGGAGAGCATATCTATGGACTTCATCATCGGCTTACCAATAGTGTAGGGTAAGGACTGTATCTATGTTGTTGTTGATAGACTAACAAAGTATTCTCATTTCTTTGCCATTTCTACACATTACACTGCTTCATAGGTGACTGAGCTCTTCTTCAAAGATGTATTTAGACTCCATGGTCTCCCTAGGACCATAGTAAGTGATTGGGACAACGGCTTCATGGGTGGATTTTGGCAGGAATTTTTCCTGCTAGTGGGAACTAATTTGACTCCCAGTACCAGTTATCACCCACAAACTGATGGGCAGACTGAAATAGTGAACAAGTGGCTAGAATGCTACTTGAAAAACTATGTGGTCGGGCAGCAAAGAGCTTGGTTGTGGTGGCTCCACTTGGGGGAGTATTGCTACAACACTACTCACCACACCTCTATTGGCATGACACCATTCTGAGCCTTGTATGGATATGAGGCACTCTCATTTTCTGAAGTTATATTTGGGGCAAGTAAAGCCCCAAGGGAAAGAGATTGGATTCAGGAGAACCAGAACATACTCAGGGCCCTCAAAGATAACATTGCTACTACCCAGAATCAGCAAAAGATGTATGCAAACCGTGGTCGGATAGAGAGACAGTTTGAGGTGGGGGATCTCATCTACCTACGCCTTCAGCCTTACAAACAGTCCACACTCAAGGAGAAGGGAGCTGAAAATCTCAAACCACGTTTCTATGGACCTTACAAGGTGAGAAGATGTGTCGGTAAGGTGGCTTATGAGCTAGAGCTTCCTAAGGGGAGCAAGATTCACAATATCTTCCATGTATCTTGTCTCAATAAGGCAATAGGGAAGAATGTAGTTTCCAACTTGTAACTTCCTCCAATTTATCATGAGGGTCATTTGATCTTGCAGCCAAAATCAATCTTGGACACAAGAGAGAGGAAGCTAAGAAACAGAGTCATCAAAGAATATCTGAATCGATGGAGGAATCTACCAAATGAGGATGCCACTTGGGAGGGAGAGAAAATTTTGCAGCATCCTTCTTTACTATTGCTTGAGGGCAAGCAAATTTTGAGCAGGGAGGACTGTGATGTCCCCAATTAGCCATAGTTACTTGGAACATTATAATTACTCCATTTTTGAAATAGGAAGTGAAAGGCACAATAAAATCCATCCCAGTGTGAAAAGGGATTAAGGTGGGAGGATAAAATAAAGCCCCTTGAATGTGAAAAGGAGAACAAGCAAGGAGCTACTAGATTTGACCAAGTCAACCAATGCTATAAAAGGGAGGGAAAGCTTCTAGGTAGCGCATTTTTGAAGGAGGAAACTTCTTGAAGAAGCTACATCTCCAATGTGTGGGACCCGGGATGGGGAAGCTCTCTTGAATTAAAAAGGAAGGAATGGAAGCAAGGGAATTCATCCATTCATACTTCTTGTTTCAGTCTTAAGACTGATTGCAACCTTCAGATGTTTAGCCGGAGTTGCAACACTGTTTAGTGCAAGAGTTCTTATGCGGGAATTCTAGTTCCATTGTTGTTGCAGGTTATTGTGAGATTCAAAGGGGAGGTCTTGAGTTCTATTCTCATCAGATATCTTGAGGAATCCATCTTCTTACCTGTATTGCGTAGTCATTCTCAGTGATTGCATTATTTCTGCAGTAGCTGGGGTTAGATCTACTCATTTGAGCTTATTTCAGGAGGAGAAGGGGTGATTTCCACTCCAGGAGTTCTATTGAGGAGGGTCTTGAGCCTATATTTTTATTGTGCACTCATTTTTGAGCATATCAAATATTTCTTAATACAGAATAGTTGGGTATAGCTTTATTCTCCTGCAGTGCTGTACATTGTGTTATTAATTTGTCGGAGCTCTTTGCCAGGTGGTCTCAATGTGCTTGTAAAAGAGGTTAATCCTCTCATTTCTGATCTTATAATGAATAGAAGCTCCAGATATATGATATTCCATCTATTTTTGTAGTTTTCATGAGAGACTAACTTTGTTGCTGCTTCCGGCATTTCTATTTTATGAAGTACTGGGGTTATGATGCCTTTTTCTACACTTGAGTTTGGAGGATCTGTTTATTATAGCTAGAGTTATTTCTTTCTGATGCCCTTATATATTTAAGTCATATACAGCATATTATTTAGGGTCCAAGCCCTAGACTGCGTTATTCTTGCACTGGTTCACCTATACAGTGTCCTCACTAGAGATATTGCTGAAATTCCCAAAAAGGGACATCACATAAAATAACTCCATACAAAATCCTTCTTTTGGGATATTATTGGCCATATATTTTCAAATATTCCAAGGAATATTTCAAAATATGTGATAATTGTCAGATAATGGGGAAATTAGTGCCATTAGATGAAATTCCTCTACAACCACATGTACTTGTGGAGTCTTTCAGAAAATGGGCTTTAGATTTTGTGGGACCTATAATCCTCCATCTAAACAAAAAGGTACATACTTGTTTACACAAATTATGTCAAAAAATGGGTAGAAGCTAAATCTATTTTATTTGCAACTGAAAATTTTGTAGTTACATTTATTTTTGAAGATATATTTATTCTTTTTGGCGTTCGAAGAGAAATTGTAACAGACCAAGGCACCCAATTCACATCCAAGTTGGTATGGAAGATCATGGCTTAGTTTAAAATCAAGCACCATAAGTATACTATATATCATCCACAACCAAATGGACAAGTGGAATCCACCAACATATTTCTTGAATCAATTCTTACCAAGATTGTGCATTTGCATAAAAAGGATTGAGAAGAAAAGCTTCTAGAAGCACTATGGTCATATTGAACTACATGGAGAAATACAACTGGACATACTCCTTATGAGCTTGTCTATGGGAAGAAATTTTTGTTTCCACTAGAATTCCAGGTGGAGACCTATAAAAGAATTGTTAAATTGGGCCTTGAGCTATTATAAGCTCAAAAGCAAAGACTAGCACTATTGAATGAGCTAGATGAAATCCAACAAGATGTTATGCAGAGGACTCGCATAGTGCAACGACAAGGATCAAAATGGCATGATAATTTTATCAAAGCTAAAATTTCAAACAAGGTGATTGGGCTCTTCTTTTTTATTCTAAGTTCAAATATTTTCAAGGAAAGTTTCAAACTCATTAGCTAGGTCCTTATGAGATTGATATTATTTTTTACAATGGAGCAGTTAAAATCAAGATTATTGATGATAACCAAATTTCTTTCCTTGTTAACTGTCGTAGATTGAGATTATATCATAAACCTCTAACAAGGAAAGAATTTTTTAATTATTTGCAAAAAACTTTTGAACTTAAGTTGATCAAGAAAGGAGATTCTTCTCCTCACTCTTCAACTTCATTGTAATTTATTTTCAATAATAAATAAATAAATATAAACATCAAAACCAACTATGTTTCCATGTTTATATAGAAAATCTTAATTGAAAACCAAGATCTCTTGATTGTTTAGATTCTCAAAAAAACACTCTTTCTTGTCCATATTTCTTTTTATCCTTCTTTTTTCTTTTAATAAATTTCCAAGTAGTTAGCTATATTCATGGGATCAGTATTTTCACTGATTATTCATAGCAGTAGTAGCAGCAATAAAAAATTATTTTCCTGATCATAGAAAGAAACTTTGGAAGATGACAAGAAGAAAACAAAATTCCTATCATTCTACAGCTAATTTTCAGCTCTACAACTAGGTTCAGATTCTACAATAAAAAGAATATCAAGGGTAACATTGAAATAAAGGTATGTAAGAATGTTAAAATTTGTATTTAATATGAGAACTTAGATATTAATTTATGGATGAATATATAAAAAGGTTGAAGACCTTGTGAATTTTTTATATATAATAGTTATACCATATCCCCTTATCATTACACCACTAATCACATCAAAGTTCAATCAAGAATTGAACACATAACACTGGTCCTTTGAAATCGGATCTGGGAAATTGTGAAGGTATAATTCAGATGCAACACAATTTCTTCCATCAATGCCTTACCTTGCCATAATTTAAATCTATTCTATATCCATTTAACTCATTCAAATTCACATTTCACTTACTCCTTTCAAAGCTTACTCCTCCATTAATCCTGTCAAAAATCAAAGTCGAGGTCGAGACTTCTTCTCACCATGGGGACGCTTGTTCGCTCTAAACCAAACAGAAAAAAATTTCTTCAATCTTATCCGAGGGTCAAATACCAACTACAGCAGGTGGGATGGCTCCATTTTTTCGAGAAATTTGATGGATTTGAAATGGAAATCACAGAATCCTTCGCCCGAGAATTTGATGGAGTGGAAGCAAAGGAGACATTAAGCTCATCCTCACAGAATCCATTGGATCAGAGGTAACGCGACTGCCCATAAATGGGGAAAGCTGGTTTACAAGTAGGAAGATAAAATAAAATTATTGGGTTCATTTCCTTAAAGAACCAGGCATCGACTTGTCTATTTTCAAAAATGGTATTCTAGTCACTGCATTAAAAGGAAAATGGAGAAATATCTTGCGAGTTATTCAAAAATTTATAACATGTGAAGGTAGATTTGGGACAATGTTTTTCTACCATGTCAGACTTATGATGCATTTTTTTGATAGGTTTGAAATTAATTTTCCTTACTTTCTATTTCAAAGTTTAAAGAAATTGGCATTTAGCATATACAGAGAGTCTACGTCCATCGATAACTCTCTTTACAATCATGGACTCATTAAGATTCTTCTAGAATCACATTTTTAAGCTACAGGAGATAATTGGAAAGACTTCTCAATGAGAAACCACATTTTAGAAGCTCCAGAGGAAGAATCAAACAGAAGGGTAAAAATAATTCGAAGAAATTCAAACCATAACCTTGGAAAAGAGAATTAAAGAAGAAGTTCGAGAGCAAGATGTGACTAAAACACCTAAGGATCCATTTGAAGGAAACGCCCCATTATCCTAGTATCTTGAGAAATTTAAACAAAAAAATGATAAAAATGACCTTAGAAGAAGGAAATCCATCTCGAGCCAAAAATTACCCGAGGAAAGAAAGAAAACATAGGATAAAAAAACAAAAGAACAACGCACTGAAAGCTAAAGAGTTAAATTGAGAAGAAGTAAAATAATTACAAAACCTTCAAGAAAACAATCACCAAAAATGACTGATATGGAGGAAGAAGGGTATAAGACAGCTCCTCATATAGTTAGTCCAACAAGGAAAACTACATAAATTGATCCAATTCAACAGGAGATCTATGATTATGTGAAATCTCTAGAGCAAAGGGCACAACAAAAATAAAAAATTTCTCAGCATGAAAATGGGGAAACTTTAGAAACGAAAAAAGCTTCAGAGTAGGGATGTAGAATTGAGGAAGGTCTAAAACAAGATATATATGAGCTAAAGGTGTTTAACAAACACCTAACACAAAAATAAAAATAAAAAAAATAAAATAAAATCATAATGAGATACTAAGAACTCAAAATGATAGCATACTTTTACACCTCTCTCAATGAGATCACAGGGCTGCAAGGAAGAATTATGATGAAGAAATCGAAGACCATTTTTAGCATTAAGAAGAAGAAAATAAGCACTAGACTGGATGTTCTTGCACACGCTTCAGAGATCATTCAATAAAGGGGAAAAGAAGAACCATTTTTGAAATTTTGGTGCATGTGGACATGCAAAACCTTTGGTGTGGGAGAATGTTGAAGCCTAGAAATGTTTTTTTTTACTATCCCTTTTTCCATCTCATTTCACCTTTTTATCATCATTCTATAAAAATCTCAGCATGTTTGAGGTCAAGTTCAATTTTTACAAATATATTAATCATCCATAATTAAATTCTTTGTTTCTTATTGAATTATAACAAACATATTCTTACAGCAACATAATCATGAACATTCTGCAACTGATATTTGTTTCCTCAACAAAATCCATTATTAGACAGGTTGCAGCACTCCAATAAAGGGATGAATACTATCAGAGGGTGACAAATGGCTACCATATAGATAACCACCTACTAGCATCACTTGGAAATCTACGCGGATTAAGAAATCTTAAAGTCAAAGGAAAATTGATCAACTCTGGAAATTACTTGTAGCGATCAAGCAAAAGTAGCGGAGGAATAAAACAACATAAAGTGAGTGAGACCGAAGATCTGATCAACCATTGATATTTTAGATCGAAATAAATCTCCTATGACTTGCTTTCTCAATAGCAAGTCATAAAGAGATTGAATTCTAAGTTAAATTGATCTTGTAGGCGTCAAATATGGGTCATAGCATATCGGTTTAAAACTCTTTCAAATCGTTTTATGAAAATTGTATAAATGTTGTAAGCAAGACCAGAGACATAAGGTTTTTTTAATTTCAATTTTTATAACTCTTTTGTTCTGAAGACTGATGATGTCATGTGTTGAACCCTAAAATTGTCTCTTTTTGACAACCTTCCTACATTCCATCCTCCTTTTTTTCCTCTAATAATTCTAATTGAGCATCATTTTACAAGGTTCATGGAAATAACAGGTATTAATCATATTTTGTTTAATAAGTGTCATTTTTCTTTATTATTTAACTCAATATTTAGGCCGATATGCCTTTCTTTTGAATCAATTGATCTTAGAAATTTGTCTACCTTTTTCTTCTGCACGTGACATGTGTGCACCACCACATTTTTTCTGCATGTGACATGCGTGCACCACCACATTTATATCTAATATATATGTCCCACTTTAACTACTGGTATGAATTCAACAACTGTTTGTAAATAAATAAACCTTACCGCTGAAGTGTGACATCTGTCCCACTTCAAGTTAAAAGTGTAACTGCTCCGGGTTGTCTGTCTACACCCAGTTTCTTCGACTGCAAGCAACTTTTTCTATAAATCTGCAATCTTATCGACTTTTTGGCAATGCTACATGATCTACCTAGAAAACTTTGGTGACGTGGGTTGTTGTTGATATTAGGTTGTTCGGCCATGTGGTTGTCGCTGATGTGAGGAAGCACCAGACTAATGGAGTGAAGACTGAGGATCAAAGATTGAATTTCCAAGTTGCATTATACAGCAACTTATGGGAATCAAAATAATGCACAACAGAAGGATGGAGATGAAGACCAGGGAAGAAATCATCCAAATTTTTGGAAAATGGGTTCAACGCTCCCCATGTGTTTCGCGACATGGAGTAACTGCCTCTCGTGGATCCTAACTCTAGCGATTTTAGCGGAGACTAACGCCTGCAGGTTTTTGTCTAACGGTAATCATGATTCCAACAATTGGTATCAGAGCGATAGGTCTTGAGTTCTAAACTCACCCGGCTCGCGTTGGGGAGGAGATTTTTGGACATTGGGTTCAATGCTCCCCGTGTGTTTTGCGACATGGACTAACCACCTCTCGTGGATCCTAACTCTGGTAATTATAGTGGAGACTAACGCCTGCGGGTTTTGGTCTAATGGTAATCCTGATTCCAACAATGGTGTTTGAATTAGAATAATGCATAAGGGTGGAGATGAAAACAAGGGAAGAAATGATCCAAATCGTGTGTGAATCAAAATAATGCACAACAAAAGGTTGGAGATGAAGACAACGGAAGAAACCATCCAAATCGTGTGCAACATTATAAATGAAAGAGACATTTCTAACATAATTATAAGACCCTGCCCTAACTTCCCAGGACATTATATAACGAGGGTAAGCTTTGTTCCAGGAGGATATGGGTATGACAATCTCACAGACAAGATCGATGTAGGTTCTAATTATTACCCTCGTGATTCTTTTTCGGTAACTTGAACTCCAATAAACTGTACATAAGTGTGGGTATTTGGTCATGAACAATATATTAATGCCCCAAATTTTTTCATTGTACATTACCTTTATGGAAGAAAATGCAGGATGTGTAATTACTTCAATTTGATGTAATTTCTTGCTATAAAAAACTACATCTACATCGGACAATAGTACTTTTGCATTCAATTACCTATAACCATATATCATCTTAACACCCACAACGTTGGATTCCATGTCCAGCATTCTCTTATTATTTAATTCGATGGATTCCCTATCATGCATTCTCTTATTATTTAATTCTATTCAATGTTGACCCGTTGCTTGTCTATGAAGGCCATGGAGATGGCATAGTCGATCACGGTCATCTTCTCGGCAGAGGTGTGAGCCGACACAAGCACTGATTCATTGCACTCCAGGTAGGCCACTGAAAAAATTATGAATAAATCACATTATCCATACTTGTGTGATAAATTGAATGAATCGAGCTGAAGGGGAGACATCAAGCCAAATTTTTTTGTTATTGCAACCCATGATCCTCTTCTTCTCCTGCTAATTTGAATACCTTAAAATTATGTATGAACATATGGAGATTGTTGTGAATTCTTCTATGTTGTTGAATATGCTTATATCATATTTATAGAGAGTACCTTGTCCGCTCTTCTAGTCTTTGATATCACTTCCATGATATCAACGACTTTCATGTTATCCATGCATTTCATGCCATGAAGTTCATATATATATATATATATATATATATATATATATATATATATATATATATATATATATATATATATATATATATATATATATATATATATATATTCTCCAGCCATATATGTGTTGAGCTTCATCATACATATATTCGTTCTCCGACCACCATAAAATTGTGAGAGGAGGAGGTAGATCTGAAATTTTCTTATTAGTCCCTGCCATACGGCATGGGACTATAGTAATCGTTTTTAGTCGGTAGCATTAGTTGCTTTTAAGTTTAAGCTAAATTTTTTAACTTTCACCCTTATTTTATGTTTTAAATAGCCAGTCAAATTGATATGAGGGTTTTGATGGCCATAAGATGTTTCATCATCTTATTTGGCCTTTTCCCAATGCATTCAAAGGAGGTAGGTTATCTTATAACTTCATTGCACTTATTGATTTGATTTTCGTTTGGTACTGGAATTAATGCTAGCATTAATATGTAAGCATTAAATGTTTTTTTGTTTCAAAAGTAATGTAATAGTATATAAAGGGAAACCTACAAAGGTCACGTGCCTTATTATGGTGTTTCGTGACATGGCACAACACACTAGATGGTTGTGTGCATGCCTTGGCATGGTGTTTATTTACATTCGAAGGGAGGCAGAATTAGAGCCAATACCAAAGGAAACATTAGAGCTAGGACTAGTAACAAAGCTAGCCAGCTAATAACAAACTATATCGAGATCTTATTTTAGGGTTTTTACATTCCAGGAGTAGGCGTAGTTCCATTTATAGACCCATAGCTTATTCTGTGGTTTTTTACAGGCTTAGGCATAGTTCCGTTTATAGGTGTAGTTCCATTTATAGACCCAGACCCAGTTATTTATGTTCAACAACATTTGTTATGTTATTTTTGGATTCGAGAAAGCAGTGATTTAGCTGACAGGTTCGGGGTGGCGCTCGACCCATACCCAGTTATTTATGTTAATCCAGCAACATCTTTTCTATTAAGATGTTCTGTTATTTTTGGCTTCGAGAAAGCATTGATTTCGCTGAGAGGTCGGGGGTGGCGCTCGACCGAGACCCAATTATTTCTATTAATCCAGCAACATTTGTTCTGTTATTTTTGGATTCGAGAAAGAAGTGATTTCCCTGAGAGGCCGGGGGAAGCAGTGATTTCACTGAGACATCGAGGGTCATGCTCGACCTAAACCCAGTTATTTATATTAATCCAGCAACATACATTAGTTACTTGAGGTGGGGATGCATTGCTCGATTTGGGATTTAAATATGTCACACAACTAGTACTTAAATTCCCGCTTTCCTACTTTGAACACGAAAGTGAGAAAGAAGATCTCAAAGCTAAGAAATGATGAAGACAAACATACCTCTTTAGTGGTCTTATCAGGTATGTTTTGACTCAATGTACTTCCAACCGTCGAAGGGAATCACCCATCTGATTCTCTCTTTGTATATTTGGTACTTCTTTCTTTTCTTAAATCAATTTATCAGCTAAAATCAGAATCTGATTCGAGCGTGGATCATTTGATAAATTATATGTTATCAGGTATTTTATTGCAATAATTTTGATATAGAATCATAAAAAGATATAGAATGAATTTAACCCTAGAATGAAAAATAGCCCTGAAATTTTCCCTATCTAGATTTTTGCTTATCAATCTTGTTGTTTATTGTTATATCGAGATGTTGTTCCAGATTCGGTATCAGGGGTAGTTTATATAAAGCCCATCGATATTGAAATATGGCAAGCACAAAAGAAACTACTAGCAAGCACAAAGGAAGCTTACCCTACATCTGAACAAGCAAGCACAAAGCAGCTTACCCCACATCTAAATAAGAATCAAAGGAAGAACAACCCATGGGCGAATAATTCACCTTGCAAATGACCAGTCCATGTTCTCACTCACACCTATGGCGCACCCACCCCTATGACTTTATGAATGGCTCATTTGAGTCTTTCTCGTTGCACTGAATCGTAATAGATTCACTACCCTAGTTTTGATTTTACATGTGGATGGGTGAGCTACATGTGATGTGATGTTGGGCAGGCATTTAGAAACAAAGTGACCAAGGGATTTCCAAAGAAATCATGTGGGCTACATGTAGTGATCTGATGCTAACTCTACAACATTTATATTTTGATTATATTATATCTAATTTTTATTTTATATTTTTCAATTATTATTATTATAATATGTGGCAAATAACATTATTCTACATAGTGAGGACTGCAATCTGTCACGTGCATGTTAACCACTTTGCATATAATATACTTATGTTGTTTGTGTATATTTTGAACAATAAAGCCAATACAACTAACACATCTTGTAAATTGTATCGTGTTACACCCCTGTATAGAGATTTGGATACCTTCCTTTGGCAGTTTTTGGAGTCTTCTTGGTGCAAATTATGTGGTCATGAGTAAGACTCAAAGAGAAACAATGAGGGTCATGAGTAAGACTCAAAGAGAAATACTAAGGAAGCTAGTCACATAATTGGGATTCTCATCAAATCTATGAAATCTAGTTTTATATTGAAACATCTAAAGTAAATTATAGGCCATAGCAATAGGATGAGGTTAAACAGTGAACAGACTCTCGTGAATTCCACAGAAGAACCTCATTTTCCAAATAGTAAACCAAAAATCCTTATTGAGATATCAATTACAAACAAGGATATAGGTAATGTTCCTCCCCATAGAAACAATGTATTAGTTTTTCTTCTGCAATAAACTTGTGAGGCTTGTTTCACCTACTCTACCTCTTTTGGCAGTTTTGGTGGCTGTTTAAAGTGGGTTGTAACGATTTCTTACTAGATTTGATGCAATTAAGTGTCAAGAGTTAGCTTCACATAAAGGAATACTGTGGAAACTGGTCACTTAAATGAGATTCTCATCAAATCTATAAAATATGTTTTTATATTGCAATGCCTGAATTAAATTATCATGGAAAGATGAGGTTAAGACAGTAAAAATCCTCGCATGATTTTCACAAAAGTTAGCTTGCTAAACAGTATCCACAATGCATTCATTCAGATATCAATTTCTAAGGATAGGTAATATTCATTCCATAAAAACAATGTCTTGGATCTTCTTATGTGAAATTCCTGTGAAATAATTGTTCACCTACTCTACTGCATTTTTTTTATTTAGAGCTTCTTCAACATAACAAAAAGTGGTAGGTATTTACCTCGGATTTGGAGTATTTAACAACAAAAACTAATACCAGTAAAATCAGGGTCATCATTGAAATATTGCCTATCTAACTAACACCTCTAAGCTTGTACCTTATTGAAACCATAATGATAATAATAGTATCATAGAACACTAGTTGATTTAACTTAAGCTAAATGCATATGTCGATTTCATGCTTACTAATGGCATGAATACAGATACATGCTTTCCATAATAAGGAGAAAGCATGTGTATTTTTACCAAGCTCATTACTGTGAATATAGATGTTGTGGAAAAAATATAGCTCTGTTATACATTATGTTATAGCACATTCATGTATACTTATCCTTGGATCACTAGTACAGAAACACGAAGGGTTGTGGACAACTCTTTCATACATCAAGCATCCCTCAAGCCATAGAACCAAAACTTACTCGACCCATGCTACAAACTCTGACCATTTGCTTCATTTGCAATCAAACAATATTTGATTCTTGAATGCATAAACGTAGCATTATAGGCTTCCAAATCCATTTTGGAAAGATTTATATTTCCTCTAGGAAAAAAATATATAATGATGGGAGGCAACAATATCTATAACAATGGGAGTGCAACAACTGGCTAGTAATTCCATAGCATGGGTTGAAATTTCAACTGGTATATTTGGCATCACAAATCAAGGTTTATGGGCCATCCAATCACTGTTGCCCACAATTTTGCTAAAGGTAAAGACATACCAAAGGTTGAGAAAGATGGTGTTATAGCATTTTTTATAGTTGGAGAAGCCTTAGGCATTAAGTTCCCTGTATACACACGAACTCCAACAATGTTCTTGGATTTCACATTGAAGCCAGGATTTGTTCTCCATCAACCTATTCCAGAGGGTTGGAATGCATTTTCCTATGTTTTAGAAGGTGAGGAAATTTTTGGGTATCTTAGTTCATCAACTATTGGTGCTCACCACGCTGTTCAATTGCGCTCTGGCAATGGATTGAGTATTTGGAGCAAGTCGAACAGTCCCTGCAGATTCGTCCTAATTGGGGGGCAACCACTGAATGAACCAATCATTCAATATGGTCCATTTGTTATGAACAATCAACAGGAAATAATTCAGGCTATTGAAGACTAACAACGTTCCAGAAATGGATTTGAAAGAGTTATTTGGCTGGCGTTCTGATCATATTGGGCTTAGTGATGTTGAATAGAGAGCATATTGAATTCAAAACTATGATACCAAAATCACTGTTGCTGACATACCTTCCATGGGATCACATCTAATTCTTTAGAAGTACATTCACAAATTTGTTTCCATATATTGTTTTGTCTCAGTTTGTTTCTTGTTGAATTCTTTCATTACTTTTTCAACTAGAATCAAATATTTTGCATTGTTATCATGTTATTATAATAGTAAATTGTTTCATTCTACATCATTTAGTATAATTATTTTGGAAATTAACCCCAAGGTTCTTTCATATCATACTTCTCATTGGATAATTGTCCGTTAGTGTTAATAGATTGTTGAATTGCAAAGTCCTCTTTCTATATAGATTCTTTCTAATGTTATTTGAACTTTTATTTATTGTGGACCACTGTTGCAGACAATGACCCACATAACATGTTGTAGTTTGTTTTTTTTTTATTCTGTAATAACTAAAATGCATTGATCCTGAAATACTGGTGGAGTTTAAAATTTGGAATTTAACAAGAAACGACCTGAGATCTTAGGATTCAGTTTCTCGTCCAACAAAATATTGCTAACTGCCAAACAAAGTTGAGTTCCAATTGTTTTTTCAGAACCATTATAGCTATCGTTCGTTCAAAAATCTAATAATTCAGTATAAGTATTTTTGTCAACTGTGACAACGTGGCTTCTTGATGGCCTTGCATATCTGAACTCGTTGCTTCCATTCTACTGATACCTCTGGCTCAAGGTAGGGACTAGCTACCTTGCAGCCATCCTTGTTTTAATTGAAGACGACAACATGGGTGAAAGAATAGCCCACTCATTAAATTATGTTTCAATGTTCACGTGCTTAATGCTTTATCTATGGAGCGTTGTTATAGTAACTTTTGGCAATTCTCAAAATGTTAGGGCAATATTTCAAGGTTAAGGGTAATTTTGGTAGTGCTCCAAATGTTGTGGGAGATGTTTCAATATTCTCAGTATTCACATTATTTTTGGTTAAATTTTAAATAGGGACATGTACATTTAAGGAGTGAACATTATATCTCCTTTAATTCTCACAATATTTTTTGGTTAAATTTTAAATAGAGACATGTACAAGTAACAAATATTCCGGAGACTTTGTTAGAAATTACGTATTAATGTAATACCAAATACATCATGTATTTTTGTCAATGAATCTGAAACCTTGATTTATGTTTTAGTTTAATTCTAATTAATAAATATAAATAAATAAGAATAAATATAATTTTTATTTATACAAATTAAATATTTTAATAAAAGTGTGAACTTATAATGATATAGTCTCATGGGTGCAATGTATAAAGTCAATGGAAGTCGTGATGGCTAATCAAAAGGTTAGGAAAGCTATTGATAGGGAAGAACTAACTTTTTTCACCAATAACATGGTCTAGCAATTAATTTTGACAATTAAAAATACATAAATTGGATTAATGTAAAATATTACACTATTCATTAAAAAATAATTATAGTAAAGTTTTTAAGTAATACAAAGTCAATTATATATATAATTATATAATTTTGACCTTTTATGGGGAGCGTTATCAGATTAGGTGTAAATCATAATTTCCCCATAATAATGGATTTTATAAAGGTTCATTTTTTTTTTTTTGATTAATTTTGTTTTTTTGTCAATCATAACTGTATTTTCGACAGTAGAATGTATTAGAGTATTCAGTAACTCCAATACTCCACCAACCTTTAATGACCCTCTTTTCACCTTTTAATAATGAGCCTTGGTTACCATATTCCAAGTGGTCTCTTGGACTCCATTTACTTTTCACATTCCACACCAACCCTTAGTGGATTAGGTGTCAAATAATTAAATTAAAAATTGAAGAATCTCATTTTTATTAGTTAGTAAAAGAAAATAGAGAAACTTTAAACTCTAAGGACATTATGTTTTTTACTATAAAATACTATGAAAAAAAATGAAAACTTAAAGATCATAATTTTAAAAATCTAGAATGTTGTAATATTTTTCTTGAATAATAGATAAATTTAAAACTTGGATGAGTAGTATAACTTAGCTTTTTCTTTTGAATAATGGAAAATTTTTAAGTTACAGAAGTAGATTATAGTTTCTCAATGTATGTGTTATATTTAATGAGAGAAATGCATTGTTACAATGCATTTTTTTTTAGATAGTATCGCTTTACAGTAAGTATGAGTTGTAACCACATATATGTCATTTTCATTCCATTTTGTAATAATTTATCCTATTGCTATAAACATGGGATATTATTATGTATGGACAACATCTGATAAAATCTCTCTTCCAGAAAATTTGTCTATCTTGTATTCCTTTTTTTTATTTGGTATTAGAGCACAAATAATTTTTCAATATAATAATGTTTTTTTGGGTATACATTCTTCATTGACTCACATACATATAATTTTAAACTCCACTCATGGAGTTACTAGTTACATAAATATTCTCAAGTCAAACAATATCCATATAATTTATTACAAATACAATGTGTGACTCACATTATTGTATGGTATTGATTTTTTTTTAATTCCACACAACTCACAATATTTACCTTGTTTTTCGTTCATCGTTACTTTTCTTTTGTTGCTAACATATGACTTCCACATGCACTGCCATAATATTTTATTCTTTGTTGCATTTTGGATCACATCAAAGTCCTTCCTTTCCCTACTGTAATCTCATCATTCCTACTTGCTTATATTTAAATTGTTTTTCATTGGGATGTATTGTTGTCACTTGGGCTTCAAGTTCCTACATAAAACTAACTGTTGATGCCAATATAGAAATCAATACATCTCACATTCCCCCCTTAATCAAAGACTCAAATTTGTTGATTCCACATCAAACTAGCATATGAGTACACTTGTCATCCTTGTATCTATTCAATTGGTCTATTCCACAACTTGATGTCACATCATCTCTACACATAAGAGGATACACGCTACATAATTACATGTGCCACCACACTAATGCATGCAAACATGACTCAATAGGGATTACCATAACACTTAGGTAAATCAAAACTTTTACAACTTGGACCAAAACTCTAAGGTTTTGGATACAATCGATCAAGTACTCACTACTTAATTACAACATTTCAACTTAGGTAAAACAAGTTACTATCACTTCTTTGTAGCAATTAATATGCCCAAACATACATTTTGAAATAAAACAGTTTGTATGTCTCCCTAATTCTGGTATTTAATAATAATTTGAGTGTTATAGGTCAATTTGGGCACCATTCCCAATGACCTGGTTAACTGGACATCATCCCCAAAACCAATGAATAAGGTCTATCATTCCCTATCATTCCAATTGCTATATGCCTTAAGACAAAGAACAAAAACAAATCATCCCTGATTTCCATTGCAAGGTTTCCAAGATTTGAAGTATATATTATAACACCTATGAGCTCACCAACGCAGTCTCTCAAGGGGCTAAGTGTGTTGCATATGTAGGAAACTCCACTCAAGGGTGCTCTGCAAAGCACTTCCCGACACTCAAGGGTGCGTTGGTCAATTTGGAGCAAAATTATCATTGTTCCAGAATCTCCACTTAGCCAGTGCCTTCTAGAAGAGTGCATATGTGTCAAACTTCAAATCCATGTGTCCATTTGATACCTATGATATTGGGAACATGTCTTGCCTATTATTAGAAATTCATTGATTGTAAAACTACCTTCAGCTCATGTATGAATTGAGCACAGATCCTAGTGCTTGATAA
Organism: Pinus albicaulis; assembly: GCA_034641835.2. Classification (NCBI taxonomy): domain Eukaryota; kingdom Viridiplantae; phylum Streptophyta; class Pinopsida; order Pinales; family Pinaceae; genus Pinus; species Pinus albicaulis. The sequence continues at coordinate 1,297,018,127 of CM076570.1, read as the reverse complement.
GGAAGAAGTTGAGTAGAGAAATGTCGGTGGAATTTCAATTGAGGAATTGATTTGAGTGACATGATGCTGGAGAGATGTTCATTGTGATGAGGTTGGGATGATGTTGGAGATGGTGACATCAAATCAATCGATGGTTGTAACCTCCCCTTCTATCCATTAATAAAGGTTGTTGTTTACTTTCCCACATATGTATCTGTATAAGCTTCTGTCTTTCATATTATGAATTCTTATCTGATGTATATGGTTCATGTTTCATTGATTTAACTAAATAACTTGAATAGGCATCTGTATATTGCTATCTCTTTTCTCTTTAGTGTTCATTCTTGTAGGAAATATTTTGGCGATCTAGCTTGGATTTGAAGCTACAGCAAGAGCAACAGAAGGAGAATTGGAAGCGCTTAGACTCCAAGTAAGTTTCTTGATCTGTTTTGTGTGTCTATTTACTATTCGGAAAAGTATCTGCAAAGTCTTTAACCTGTTGTTCTAAATGCATTGCACCACATTTAGGGAAGAATGTTTTATCTGTAATTCATAGTTCTGCATAACATTGAGTACATGGTTGTGTATAATATTACAATATTACAATTCCATGTGAGATTTTCCTAAGAGATATTTTTTTAATTAGATATTAGTTCATGAGAAATAAGATGCTTTACTCATATACTTAGATAGCAGAAGGCTTTATTGAAATGTAATTTTTTAATAAAATAATTTATTTTTAAATTCACTACCAAGTCAAATATTAGATTGATGGTATCTTAAAATATAGTTTTTCGTATTAAATATAATTTGATATTATTTATTAAATAATTTTTATATTTAAATATAATTATTTTTTAAATATTATAATAAAATTATTTAATTAACATTCATAAATGAATGCATAGCTAGTGGTTATTTGATTGGGATTTCTATTTACTAATTTGTTAATTGTTGAGAGTTAACTAGCCCTCAAATTGTTGGTGTATTTGTGGGAAAAATTTAAACCATTTTCATTAGCAAGAGTCATCTAGGTTGGGCTTTAATTCATTGTTTTATTGTTGGTGGTTCAATGTCATCACACTTCTAGTGTTTCATCCATTCATGTGGTTATGATATATTCCTTTGAGTAAAAGTTGTAAATCATATTACAACACTAACAAATTTTGGTTGGTTCACTGACTAGTATAGGCATAATTTCAACAATCTCATACCTATAAATTTGCTGGAATATTATACCTACGGTTCATATATATTCTTGTGGGATTTGTTGAAATGCGAAAAGCTTGTGTTTTGTTTCCCAAACAAGTCATGTGATTAGGCTTAGGCCTACGAGGAACACAATATTTCTGGAACAATGACATGATCACACAAATTGGAAGCCCAACAATCTTCTTCACTCTTAGTGCAGTTAATACCAAATGGCATGAATTGCACATGATCATGCCTAGTAATGTTCCCTCTAGTTCAAGCAATCACTACTAATGGAGAATTTAATTTAAACGTTACAATTTGAAAACTATAATAAAATTAGTGTTGGGTTAATAAAATTAAGATAAATATAAAATTTAAATGTTATTAATCCATAATAAATATAAAAAAACTCCATTTATCTCATATATCTCAATTGGTTAAAATTAACAAAAATCACAAATTAACCAAATTTTATTTTTATTAAAAATAATAATGATCATTACTATTGATAAAAAGAATTAGTATAGAAGTAAAACATTATTTCTTTAAATAAATATGTAATGAGATTCCAAAAAAAAATGTAACAAGATTTATGTTTAAATGGGGTGATCTGGATTTATGCAGGAACGCAACAAAATACACATATAGCCATAGATACAGAGATGCAGTGGAATATATTGCTTCATTTTATTATAATCAAATCACTGAAATAAACTAGCTAGGGCGCTGGTAGCATATCTCTGAGAAGAGATGTGGCAGCTACAGGCCTCTATACTGTGTTACAAAACTAAAAGTTGTTTACAGACATAATGTAAATAAACAGCTAGGGCGCTGGTAGGCTTATCTATAAGAAGAGATGTGGTGGCTACAGGCCTCTGCACTGTGTTACAAAACAAATGACTGAAACATGCTTATAGACATAATGGAAATAAATGAGCTAGGACACTAGTAATGTATCCCTAAGAAGAGATGTGTCGGCTACCAGCCCCTGAACTGTGTTACAATGAGGCTCGGAGGCCTATTTATTATTGAGAAACAATGTAAACCCTAAACATCCAAAAAACTAACACTAGGAGATGAAGTGCCAAAATTGTGGGTCTCGTTTGGGTAAATTTGTGTTTCAACTTACCGAGGACGTAACTTTGGCATACAATCTCCATTTGATGTGCTCCATACCTCGTTAGAAAGATCTGTTCAAGGACTACAACTTTTGAGTGATAGAAATTGGTCTATAGACCCATGTTTCTCCTGATTTTCCCAAAAAGCGTCATTTAGGGCCTCAAAATAGCTCTGAAATTTAAGGACCCAAAAAACAGCTAAAAATAGTAAGTTGTGTTGAAACTTACAAACTGAAAGAAATGATGGTGGTGGTTCAAATGGAATCGTTGGGTGGCTACCAATATCCACCTGGATCGTTAAGTCCCCAAAACGGCTCCGAAAGTGCAGGACCCGAAAACCTGCTAAAAATAGTAATTTGTGCTGATAGTGAAGATTGAAAGAATTGATGTTGTGGGTCCAAATGGAATAGGTGGGTGGCCACCAATATCCACCTGGATCATTCCTCCCTTCTTAGGAAGCAATGGTCTCCATTGCATTAATTTCCTCCGTGGGGGGGGGAATTCTGTTGAACTTGGTATTGGATTTGTCCAAGATGTCGTGGACCTATTGGCGGACATGTTGGATGTAGATGTGCTGTCAGGGGGCAGCTGTTGAAGGATCTGGGAAAATTTATCCATCATCGTGTTCCTATGTTTCTCGAGGGCCTCCTCGAGCAAGATTTTGATAAGATCTCCTGCTCCCTCGTCTTTCTTTCCTTTTTCCATGGCGGAGTCTTCGGGGTTTGTGAGGCTAATCTTGCAAGGGTGCAACCAGATCAAGCTCGAACTCCCTATACCCTGACTGTGTTGGGGACATGCTAAGAAAAATAGAAAAATATTATAACTGCTCTGATACCGCTGATCTGGATTTATGTAGGAATGCAACAGAATACACATATAGTCATAGATACTGAGATGCTAATGCTTCATTTTATTATAATCAAATGACTGAAATAAACTAGCTAGGGTGCTAGTAGCGTATCTCTGAGAATAGATATGGCGGCTACAAGCCTCTGAACTATGTTACAAAACTTAAAGTTGTTTACAAAAAGAATGTAAATAAACAGCTAGGGAGTTGGTAGGCTTATCTCTGAGAAGATATGTGGCGGCTATAGGCCTCTGAACTATGTTACAAAACAAATGACTGAAACATGCTTATAGACATAATGGAAATAAATGAGTTAGGGCATTGGTAGCGTATCCCTAAGAAGAGATGTGTCGGCTACCAGCCCCTGAACTGTGTTACAATGAGGCTCGGAGGCCTATTTATTGTTGAGAAACAATGTAAACCCTAAACATCCAAAAACCTAACCCTAGGAGATGAAGTGCCGAAATTGTGGGTCCCATTTGGGTAAATTGGTGTCTCAACTTCCCGAGGATGTAACTTTGGCATATAATCTCCATTTGACGTGCTCCATACCTCGTTAGAAATATATTTTCAAGGAATACAACTTTTGAGTGAGCAACATTGGTCTATAGACTCATGTTTCTCCCAGTTTTCCCAAAAAGCATCGTTCAGGGCCTCAAAACAACTCTGGAATTTCAGGACCCGAAAAACTGCTAAAAATAGTAAGTTTTGTTGAAACTTACAAACTGAAAGAAATGATGGTGGGGGTTCAAATGAATCGATGGGTGGCCACCAATATCCACCTAGATCGTTAAGTCTCCAAAACGGCTCCGAAGTGCAGGACCCGAAAACCTGCTAAAAATAGTAAGTTGTGCTGATAGTGAAGACTGAAAGAATTGATGTTGCGGGTCCAAATTGAATAGGTGGGTGCCCAACGATATCCACCTGGAACATGGGGCAAAAGTAATCTTTACACATTGTTTCCTCTTAGTAAAAATTTATCATTCTAGAAAATCAATATTTATTCACAATGGTTTTAAATATTTCAATGGTAAAATAAGTTGTAAATTATCAATCAACTTTCATTATCTTAGTATTTCAATTATTATTTTAATTAAGTGTTACCAACTTAATACAAACATGCGTGTCAGTATAATCAATGCTATTTCGGTAAAAAACCACACTTCTTGGTCACGGTTTCAAGAGAGGAATGAAGGAGTTAGGGTTTTGCGCTTCAGCTTTCAACCGAAACCCTAGCGCTCACGGCAGCCTGTTCACGCTGCACCGGCACTGATCACGCCGACCATCCCTGATAACAGAGGCTTGCTTTTCAGCATGGAGGTAGAGACAGGGGGGGGCAGCAAGCCTCCCCCTGCAAATGAGGCTGGACAAGAAATACAAATGGAGGACAAAACTGACAGCAACACGGGGACTGAAACGGCCCAGAAGTCTTCCCCTGACGCAAGGACGGAGACACAGCAGGTCACTTCAACCACCTGCAAGCCCATTGCATCAGAACGGCCCAAAATAGATCTGCCTAGTCATTGCATAAACGCCAGGATTTAGTACATGAGGGACCACGCCCTCATTGGAAAATTTGTCAGGTTTTGGCCAACGGAAAAAGCCCTCCAGGGTTGGATAGCGTCCAAATGGAAGCCTAAAGGGGAAGTCTCTCTGCAGCTAGGAGCAAAAGGCTTATTCACCGCCACTTTTAATTGTCTGGAAGACAGAAACAAATTTATGGATGGGGGCCCATATTTTTTTAACTCAGCAGGGTTATATTTGAGAAATTGGGTAGAAAGATTCAACCCAGATCGGGAAAATTTTAACTGGGCACCCGTTTGGATTCGGCTCTACTCATTGCCGCTTGAATATTGGGATGAGGAAACTCTGCAAGCAATAGGATCGGGACTAGGAGAATTCATAAAAGTTGCAGAAGAAACCAAGCTCCGAAGGTACACTTCCTACGCCCGAATCTGTGTTCAAATGCACCTGGACAGCGCCCTACCTGATGCGGTAAGTATCTTTCATGATGACTTTGAATGGATCCAGCCCTTGGACTATGAGTATGTGCCCTTTAGATGCAGAAGATGTCATTCCCATGGACATCTTTACAGAGACTGTCCTTTAACAGTCCAAGCCTGAAAAGCAGAAGCGGAGGGCAAAGTGGAGGCGGATGGATTTACCAAAGTTACCTCCCGGAAAAGACACAGCAAAAAATCTACTCCCGGGAAGAAACCCAGCTCCTCTGCCTCCACCCCTTCCACCAGTAATAGCTTTGACGTGCTTTCCCAATCTGACCCCTCGAATGACTCTATACCTGTCTCCACTAGCCCTGCTGGCCCTTCCACTCTCCCCCCAAATCAACCCAATCCCGCATTATCGACGCCCATCCCGCCCTCTTCGACCTCTGCTGATAGATCTGACCCCAACCCCCTCCTCAAACAAAAACAGGTCACTTGGGCTCCTAACCTCGCGATTCCGGAAGGAACCGCCCCTCTGATCAATCCGGAAGCCTCTGAACTGCTCCAGTTTGACCAAACTATCCAAATGGAAGAGGACACTGAAAGTATTGCCATCAGTGAGCTGGATCTCACGGGTCTTGAAGAAGCCTACGAACGGAAGGAATTTGACAAGATTAACCAAAAATAGATTGATACTCTTGAGGCGGTTCTAGTCAAAGTTCAACAGCACAAGAAACTGGGTATCCAGCCCGGCAGTCAGTGGGATAGTCTGAAGGTGATGAAGGAAACCAAGAAAAGAGGAATAACTCCTAACTGGCAGCGCACCATTGCCCTTGGGCAGATATTGGTGGATTCGGGACAGTATCCCAAGCTTACTAGGTTCTTCAAACCCCTATCAAATAGTTCTCAATGAATTTGATCTCATGGAATGTACGAGGACTCAATGGTCCCGGGAAATACAGAATGATAAAGAACTTGATACAGAAGGAGAAGCCCCACTTACGCTTCCTTCAGGAAACCAAGTGCAACAATCAAACGCTGGGCTCCATCTTAACTAAAGCATGGCCTGGTAGCAGATCAGTAGCTGTGGACGCCTCAGGGTTTTCCGGAGGGTTAGCGATAGCATGGGATCCTCAGGCCTTGCAGGTAGGCAACTTTCACGCCTCTCACAATCTCATCCAGGCTACTTTCCACCCTATAGGCACCAACATCCATGGACATCTGTCCAACGTATATTTTCCTCAAGACCAAGCTGGTAAGGTGGCGCTTTTAAATACCCTTGCGCATCTCAACTCCAACAGGACTCACCCCCTCTGGATTCTAGGTGGAGACTTCAATATGATCACGCGGTTAGCTAAAAAATCTGGAGGCAGAGCCAGACTTGATCAGGACAGCGCCCACTTCAAGGACTTTATCAACAGTAACTGGCTCATAGACATACCTTTTTGCAATGGTCTGTATACCTGGAACAATCGCAGAATTGGCAGACAACAAATTGCCTCTAAGCTGGACAGATTTCTCATTTCGGACAATGTTATCCATGTAGGAGGAGACATCACTGGGTCTATTCTACCTCTCCCCAGCTCTGACCACTGGCCCATCATGCTCCAATGGCAAAGTATAGGCTTTCACCTAAAAAGGCCTTTCAGGTTTGAAGCTTTTTGGCTTTCTCACCCCTCCTTCAATGATCTGGTTCACTCTGTCTGGAGAAGCTTCACTCCGCCTAAAGGGTCCAAAATGTATCAATTCCAGCAAAAGCTCAGGTGGGTCAAGGAGCATATCAAGGATTGGAACCACAATATCTTTGGCAACATTTTTGTGGAGAAACGGATCCTTGAACAACAGATGAAGGATGTGCAGCAGGAGATTATCACTTCCGGAAGATCTGAACCTCTGGCCACCAAGGAACTTGAACTTCAACGAAAATTGGAGGACATATACAAACAAGAGGAAATCCTCTGGAGGCAAAAATCTAGAGTTCGTTGGCTGAAGGAAGGAGAACGAAACACCAAGTTCTTCCACAGCACGACCATTCAACGAAGAATGCAGAACAGGATCAGCCACATCACCAATCAGCAAGGGGAACGTATGGAGCAGCATGAGGATATGGAAAAAGAGCTGGTGAACTACTTCAAGGACCTTCAAAAGGAGCAGCAAAATAACAGGCAGCCAGCCATAGATCAAATCACGCAGCTCATTCCTAATCTAATCACTGATGACCATAATCAAATGCTGCTACGACCAATCACACCACAAGAAGTGGATACAGCTATGGCACAACTCAAGGATGGCAAGGCTCCTGGGCCGGACGGCTTCACCGCTAACTTCTTCCACCACTTTTGGGAACTCATCAGAGAATAGGTTTGGAAACTAGTAGAAGAATCCAGAACTATGCATTGGATCCTGCCCTCCCTCAACACCACCTTTGTTGCGCTGGTACCAAAAGAGGAGCAACCTAGCAAGCCTAAAAAATTCAGACCCATTGCACTATGCAATGTTATATACAAGGTCATCACCAAGGTCATTGCCAACAGACTCAAACCTCTTCTTCCTCTGCTCATTTCGCCAGAACAAACAGGTTATGTTGAGGGGCAACAAATCCTGGATGGTATCATTCTCACTCATGAAATCATACATTCTCTAAAAGTCTGCAGGAAGCCAGGTATGCTGCTTAAAATTGATCTCTCAAAAGCCTTTGATAAGCTGAACTGGAATTATATCCAGCAAATTTTAAGTGCTTTTGGATTTGATTGCATGTGGATCCGCTAGATTATGAACCTCATCTCCTCTTCCTCTCTTTCCATTCTCCTCGATGGCTCTCCTTCCCCCCCCTTCCGCCCTTCCAGAGGTATCAGGCAAGGGGACCCCCTCTCTCCCTTTCTTTTTGTTCTTATGGCTGAAGGGTTAGGCAGACTCATTCATAGAGAAGTCAGTCTCGGACATCTACGTGGTCTTTCCCTTCATGGAGCACCCACCTCGACCCATCAACAATTTGTTGATGACAACATGCTCTTTGGCCACCCTTCCGTCCAAGAAGCCTGCTCATTCAAAGCCATCCTCAACCTCTTCTCTCAAGCTTCAGGGTTAACTATCAATGACTCCAAGTCTCAAATCTTCTTCTTCCATACTCCCCTTCCTTCTCAAGTTAACATTGCCCGTATTCTTGGCTTCTTTGTGGCTACTCTTCCTAACAAATATCTTGGACCTCCCCTCACTGACTCTGCCATCAAGCATTCCTCCTGGAACCAGCTCCTTGAGAAATTGGAATCCCGTCTCTCCTCTTGGACTTTCCGAGCTCTCAATATGGTTAGTCGTCTCACTCTCATTAAAGCTATTTTACAATCTATGCCTCTTTATCTTTTTTCTGTTCTTGCAGCCCCGAAATGGGTTCTCAAACAGATCAAATCTCTTCAAAGATGCTTTCTCTGGGGTTCCTCTGGGCATAATCGCAAATGGGCCTTAGTTAACTGGAGCACTGTTTGTACCCCCAAAGCAGATGGAGGACTTGGCTTGAGAGATCCCTCGCATAGCAATGAAGTCATGGCTGCTCATATATGGTGGAGATGGATCTCCAATCCCCATACTCCTTGGGCCAAACTCTGGACTGTGAAATATGCCAACAACAGAACTATTGCAGACTTGGTTCGACTGACTCCAATCAACTCGGGTTCCCTGATCTGGAATGCGGCAAAGCAGCACTATGCGCTCATTCAGCAACATAGCTTTTGGGAGGTGCACAATGGTCAATCTGCGCGATTCTGGACAGACTCCTGCCAACAAGAATCCATCCTTCTAGAAAAGTTTCCCCTAACCAACCTTGGAGATCATAGAGCTGTTCTGGATGGAAAAATTAATGAGCATTGGCTGCACACTAACAGCAATGGGTACCGGAAATGGAAACCCTCGCATCTCATAATAGCTCATGCTCAGAACGTTGTGATAGAAGACCTCGACCAGGAACTACAACGAAGACAAATCAGAAGCTCTCCTGATCCTGACATCCTCAGATGGGGTCACACCACTAAAGGAATGTTCACCACCAAAGAGGCCTACTCCTTGCTGCATCCTTCCCCTTTCCCTCGGGACCCCCTTTGGCAGTTGATTTGGAATCCCCATACCTGGCCTAAAATCTCTACTTTCCTCTGGCTCTTAAGCCATCGGCGCATTCTCACCTGGGACAACCTTGTTAAACGGGGCTTCATTGGGCCCTCTCGATGCCCCAACTGTGCTCTCCATGTTGAAACCATTCAACACCTCATGAGGCTCTGCCCGTTAGCTAACTCCTTTTGGGACAAGTGTAGATTCTGGTGCCAGAAGCGCATGCCCTCTAATGATATCCCCTCACTCTTACGAAATTGGCCCAAACGTCCCTACTCTTCTGCCCTCCTCAATGCCCTATGGCAGCTCCTCCCTGGTTTGATCTTTTGGACCTTATGGAAGGAACGCAATAGACGTATCTTCAAAAACCAAACCTCTTCCTTGGACTCTTTATGGCTCTCCTTTATTGGTAACCTTCAGGAATCCTTAGCCCTTCATTCCTGGCAAGAAGAAGATTTCCCCAAGCAGCAGAGAGAAATCCTTGTATGGCAAAATTGGAATCTCAACCTTGGGATAACTCCGAAGATCCGAAACAAGGCGGCCACAAACACGCCCTCGAATTGGATTCCTCCCTCCCCGGGAGTGTTCAAATTAAACTTTGATGGAGCATCCAAGGGGAATCCTGGGCAAGTTGGTTTTGGCGGTATCATCAGAAACTCTGCGGGAGAAGTTCAGCACCTCTACTTCGGCTCTATCGGTTGGGACACCAACAATTCGGCGGAGCTTGAAGGCCTTTGGCAAGGCTTGAGACTGACGCTCCAGCTCAATCTTTTCCCTATCATTGTTGAAGGAGATTCTCAAATCCTCATCCATATTGCTAATCAGCTTCTTTGGGGGGCCGATCCTAATAAAGTGACTCACAGTTGGCGTTTGGCTGCTCGTATTGATAAGATAAGTGATTGGCTCCACAGCAACAGGGCAGTTTCCTTCACTCACGTCAAGCGGGAAGGCAACAAGGTAGCTGATCTTCTGGCCAATTTTGGCACTGAGAGCAATAGCACGCTCACTCACGGATCCCTCTCTATTATCCATGATGTAGACACACAACAGAATTGCACCTCCCTGGTGCACAAGGATTGCCTCCCGCCGGATGCGGCTGTGGTGGAGCATTAAAGTGCCAAGGGCACCTGCGCAGCTCCCAACGATGCCTGCGTACTGTGCCCACATGGCCTCACGCATTTCATCTCCTGGCGTTATTAATACGCCTCGGGTCGATCATTGTTGGAGTTATTGCACCCTGGCTCTGCGGTATATTGCGATTGTGTTGTTGTTTGCTTTCACTATGGAGGATGAGCAGCATGGAGAGAGCCATGGGAGACCACTGATTCCCTTGAGCAGTGTTTGTTCGCCGGGCTTCGCCAATTCAAGCCACAAAACGCAGACTGGGCGCCGTTGCTGCATTCTGGCTTGCCTGGAGACGTTACCGGGTTTCCACTTCTCCAACAGCCCCTTCTGCAGTGCCTCCGCTTCGTCTGCCTCCACCTCGTCTGGTGTCCTGGGTGTGCTCATCATAGGTACTTTGCTTCCTTTCAGCTTCAATTTGCATTTACAGGGTAGTTGTCCCTCTGCTAATTGGGCCTCCAGCTCTTCAGCTCTTTTTCCTGGCCTGTGTCACCCTGGTGGTCTCCCCACTGCTTTCCCAGCTCCCGACCCCTTCTTAGGCCGGCCTCGCCTACACCACCTTCTGCTAGCCATGCCTCGCCTCAGGCAACGAATGTGTTGTCGGCGTGGCGTCAATCGAGGCCAAGCCTCTGTTTTTCCTCCTTCGCCCCTTTCTGAGCTGAGCTCCTCCTCTGAGAGTGACGAACACACTCCCCCGCCTGCCTCGCGCAGCGGTGGTGGTAGAGGCCGAGGTAGAGGGCGTCGTGCTGAGAGTTCAAGTTTCGCTGGTAGAGGACGTGGGCGTACGCGTGTTACTGGTGGCGCTCCTAGTCAGCCCACTCCCGCCTCTCCTTCTGAGCCGCCCTGTCAGTTCTCCCTCCCTGTCCCTCCCGTTCATCCCAGTCAGCCCCTCTCTCCTGACGTTTCTGCCCCTCCCAGTCAGCTCAACCCACCAGACAGAAGGTTTTGGGGGTCCACCATCAGGCAAACCACCCAGAATGTTGAGCTCCGCTTCCACTGTACCTCCTTCGACTCCATCATCACCGCTTTCATCACTGTCTCCCTGCGTGAAGAAATCCCTCCCCCCGCTTCCCCCACCCCTCCTTTTGACCTTCGTTCCAATCCCTCTCTTCAAACTGGGCTGCGTTCTGAACCTGAGAACCAGGACATGAAGACTGACAGTCAAGCAGGAAAGGTAGACAACAGTGACGAGAATGAATATGCATGCAGGGTTGAAGAGGAACCAATGTCTCTAGAGCATGAGGGTTGAATCCCCTGGCTCAATTACTGCTGATTTTTTTGAGTTTTACTGTTCTATTTGCCCACCTGTTGGGCAGAAAGATGTTTCTAGTTTTTTTGCTGTTGTTTACAAGTTTTGTATAAACTCATGGTCGGTTTCCCTAACATGGGCGGCCCAGATATTTGTGCTTAATGGGTCGGTTTCCCGCTATGGGCGACCCAAAATTCTCATGAACAGTGTTGTTAATCAACCCCAGCTGTCTGGCTTTCACAGCAGCAGCTGTGGCAGTTTTGTATCAGTATTTTTATAAATTAATAGAATTAGTCTTACTTAGAAAAAAAAAAAAACTTAATACAAACATGCTAAACAACCTATATCTAATACAACAATGATTATTTCAAATCAAAGTACAATTTTCCAATTCAACAATTCTAATTTAAAGATCCTAGCGGTCTCTTTTTGCACCTTTTGGGGCAATTGCTAGTTACATGAGCTACTGAATTAAAGTGATTCTGCAGCTTGTTGGGTGTGGAGCCTGATTTTCATCCTAATTCAGAGATCCTTGTTTCAGCTGGATGTATACCCTAGGAAAACTATACACCCTTGCAGTGGGGGGGTGCGGGGGAGACTTGTCCCCCCCACGGGGTCCGAGGGGGCTGACCCCCTAGCTAGGGGGTCTGGGGGCCAGCGGTCCCTTGGCGGGGGTTTCGGGGGCAGCGCCCCCGAAGCTAAAAACATATGTAAAATTTTTACACTAAAAATTGTCATCCTGACATTCTGCTATGTGTATGAGCTCATTATTACTCATACTTCTCCCTTTGCAAGTCTAACATATCAGTTCCTCATGTCAAGCCTTGAAAATCAGAGAAAAGTTCCTAAAAACCTCCTAACTTTGGTGTCGCACTTTCTCTCTATCTTGCCTGCGGTCCCACACCTAATGTTCAGCTCTCTTGCGTACCTGAACGAAATTTATCTGTGTTAAAAGTGTGGACCCCTGTAAGATCAAAAAGGCGCAAGTAAATTCCAAAAAGCTCAATAAAAGTAAATTCTCGAAGCTTCCAGAAAATATCTTGCGGTGATAGAACCGCTCTTATGATGTGCATGTATTCCTTACCTTATGGAGCTAACCCCTTGAAGTGAGGAGCTTATCCCTTTGAAGGAGGATTCTATCCCTTCATAGTTGGAACAAGAAACCTCCTCTTTTCCACTATAAAAAGAGGCATTGGGTAGCTTCAAGGGGATTTCAAGCTTTAGAATATTTGAAGTTAAGTGCTGTTGAGATTCAGACTCAGTTGACTAAGACTTTTGTGAGGAGAGATTACATACCTCTATTCGTCTTACTTGGAGGAGTGCAGAGCTTATCAAAGTAGAGGAGACTCCTGCTTCGGACCCCGGGAAGGCCTGTGCAACATCAAGGCTCAGGTTGTAAGGTTTTCTTCTTTTGAAATTAATACAAATATACTCATTTTTCTCAATAAGCTTTCAATCAATGGTTTATTTCATAGATTCCTTGATCACTATGATAAGCATGGTTTATGATGATTTCTATACAGGTGCTATGTAATATTTTTCTTGTTTGTGACTGCAGGTTTACGAGGAAAACTCCTTCAAGTGCACAAGGGACAACAACGACTTCAAACAAGCACTAGACATACGGTAAGTCTTTTACACCTCTATAGAGCTTTTCATAGATCATATATGCTTAGAGAAAGATTAGTCTATTTGGTTGTTTGTTGCTAAATACTTTTAGTACTAGGGAGATCGGTCTTGTCCGCAAGATGGATTAATCCACACAACAAATTGGCGACTCCGCTGGGGAGAAGAACTTGTTGTTTTTGGTTCTCTTTTATTTTGATTTGAGGAAATGTTTTTCCTGGTTTTTGATTGATAGACATCTGCCTGGGTAGCTTAGGTTTTCTCTGTTTTTGAAAATTTTGAGATCTTTTATGGTTTTTCTCTAAGTTTTCCTGGGACCGCACTTTGCCTTCTTTGCACAGTGTGGGCAGTTTCGCATCTTTGCTTGAGTAAACAGTGCGGTACCGCACCTGTTACTTCTGCAAGCCTGCAGACCCTGTTAAAATTTCGAAAAACTTTAGATTTCTTTCTTTAGTTTATCTTTATTTTGATTTAGAGTTTTTGGTTTCTGCCCAGATTGATGATTGTTTCTGTCAAAAGCCTTTTGTGAATGAATCTTAGCAGTATTGGTGTTTTGATGATTTTCTATAAGTTTTGCGTTTTGGATTGTTTTTCACTTGGTCTTTGTAGCGATTCGAACATTGATTCTTGAAGTACCTAAGATTACATTGGTCTTTGTCTTTTTGCTGAATCTGACTTGATTTTGAAATCATCCTTTATTGAGAAATAGAGCTACCTGTTTCTTTGCAAATATTCGAAAAGAAACTTTGTTATTGGTTTTTGAATTTCATTTTTTATAAAAACATGTTTGAGTGTTTTTGATCTGTTTGTTATTCTGAATGAATAGATCCTTAGTTTTTTGAATAACTAAGTAAAACATTCTTCAAAAAAAAAATCTTAAAGCTTTTATTCAATTAGATTGTTAAAGTTTGTAGATCTCGGAATTAGTTTTATAGTTTTGAGTGTTTTTAAAATTTTCTAGATCTCTTTTGAAGGAAACTTGTTTTGTAGCTTCAAATTTTTTGAAAGTAAAAGGATTTTCTTGTGAGCTTTGATAATTTGTCTCATTTGGAGTTATTGCTGAAAAGAAAAAAATATTTTCTTTCAATTTTTCTTTATGTTTAAAGAAGGAATTGTTCATTAAAAGAATTGCATTCTCCAACTATTTCTTAGTTAGAATTTCATTGAAAGAAAACGATCTGATTATCATTTTTAGGTGCATTTTTAGTGTTTTTTGGAAGTCGAGTCTTCACACCATCAGAGTTTCATTTCCGCACCCATTGACTTAAGAAACAGATCTTAAAAGTAACGCTTAATTAAAATTCATCTAGTAATCTTTTTATTTTCTAGGGCTCTTATCACCAACATAGCTTAGGCTAGTATCTTGGAGTAGGGAGTAATTAACTTTCCAAGATAGTAAAAACAAACAAGTAGACAAATCTTGCGGTAGGAAATAAATCCAATTGTAATTTGTATAATCTGGGAAGCTTCTCTAAAAGAAGTCAATCACTATATCATGTCCAAACCTTTGAGACAATCAATTCTATTTCATTGGGGAAGATAGAAGATTTTGCGCGCATTAAAAACGGTAAACCTCGGATTAACCATTGTCGAGGAACATAGGGAAACTTGTCGGTAAACCTCGGATTAACCATGTTGAGGAGCCTTCAAGGGGATTGAGCTTTGTTACTCTGCCCTTGCGCGTGAGATCGGATCGTAGACTGTTCCCCCAGTTATATTTGTTACTGTTGATAGCCTTAGTGTCCACAAACTTAAGATTATTATCTAAGGTGATGGTGAAGGAAAGATCTCACTATACCTGGAGCAGACGTCGACTAGACTCACTTGAACTCTCTGGGGGGTTCTCTTCACACGAGATGGTTTTGTGAGGAAACTTATGCCAGTCTATTTCATTAAGCAGGTTGTCGGGGTAACTGTTCCAACCGCCATTTTTGTATTAAATTTCTACTAAGTTGGATTTCATCACCAACTAGTGTTTTTAGTACGGGAAGTTACTATTTGTGTGTGGTTTGAACTCTTATATTTTTAAGCGTGTGATTCAACTGTTTGTTTCTTTAGAGACTTTAGGTGTTTTCATTGAAATTTTATTTGTTTGCGTGTGATTAGTTAATATTTAATCGTGGCGGAATTGCCGAGACAATCCCGGAGACTACAAGGGAAACCCCATGAATATACACCAAGTCAGCTTGAAGGGCTTCGTGCTCTGGTATCGTCTAGCAGCGGTAGGATTAGCTCAACATAAATTGGAACTTCATCTATAGTAGTTCATCCTGATCATCAAATACCCACAACAGAACACATTCAAGAGCCGATTTCGGTTTCTAAAGTTAATGGTAGTATTTCTCCTACCAGTGAACTAGCTAACGAACCTGAAATCTCTGAACCTGAAACTGAACCTTCTGTTTTGGAAACATCCTCAGGATTTATTACGCCAACTTCTAGCGATCCTGGTTCACCTAGGGTAAGAAATATTATCACTGACGATCTTCCATCTGGACTAATTTCTATTGAAGAACTTACTAATCCAGACGAAGAGTTATCTCTTCCCGAATCCCCTCAGTATTTAAATCTTAGGGAACGTGAATCAATTTTCTACAGCCCTATTCGAACTACTACTTCGTATCTATCCTTAACAAATTTTTTAGAGAATCCGGGTCTTGCTTTTTCTGCACCTCGAATTCCATTTCATCCAACACCCAGAGGTTACTATCCGTCATCCATTATGGCAGGAGAGTCATCCATGTTTTCACAGACACTGGAAGCATTTTTACACAGTGGTCCTTCTGTTCCTTCGAGATATCAGGCTATGTCTGGTACTTTCTCCGGAGCAGCTCCTCAACCAATTGAACAAATGTTATCACCTGGTTTAAGTGGAATTAAAACTGAAATGTCGAATGCAGAGCAAATCTTTATGATGTCTGGTAGTATTCTGAATCTGCAACCTCAAGGCAGTCAGTTACCGCTTGGAGGGAAATCTCAGGGAAATCAGTTACCGCTTGGGGGGCAACCTCAAGGTGGTTAGTTACCACCTAAGGGCAACCTTCAGGAAGTCAGTTACCACCTGGGGGGAAACCTCAAGGTAGATTTTTCCCAAGACAAATTGTGGAATCATATTATTTTGGGGGACAACCCCAAGGACAGTACATACCTCAAGGATATCAACCTTCAGGACAGTACATACCCCAGAGTCAACCCCAAGCTCAATATGCTCCTCAGGGTCCTTATCAACCCCAGCTTCAGTACGCGCCTCAGGGTTATCAACCTCAAGGTCAGTACCCAATTCAAGGTTACCAACAGCCTTATTTTCAGTCATCTATACAAGGAGCCAGAAATCTACCACTTACTTATCAACCCTACGTTCAACCAGGTTATGGTCCTTACGTTCAACCTTTTGCGGGACAACACCCTGGAATGAATTTGGTGTGGGATCCGTCCCAATATCAACAGCCTATGCAGCCTAATGTGTAGTTGCCTTTTCAACCTGGACAGCCTTTGGTTTCTGGTCCAACCCAGCAACCTGTCCAGCCTACTATTCAAACTCCTGCACCTAGTTCTGTTCAGCAGTCTGTGCTTAGTACACCTCAGACTCCGCCTCAAATTGCTACAACTACTGCAACATCTGTTCAACCTGTAACACATGTTTCTGGAGTATATGTGACTCCGAGTTCGTCTATCCCTGCATCTGTGCAAATCCCTCAAGTCTCTGTACCCCATTCAGGACCTTCAGTTCAGACTTCGGTTCAGATGCCTGCAGGACAAGCTGGTACAATTACAGTTGTCACAAGTCAACCGCAATTTAAGTATCAACTGTACCAGGGATAACCTCAATTCGGTCCCTTTTCACAAAATCCAAGTTATCAGTATCAACCGTACCCTGGCTACACTTATCAGCAGCCTCAACAACCCCAGTTTGGTCCGGTTAATCCTGGTTTTCCGGGAGGTTACACAATTCCTAACGCAAATCCGATTCCCAGTTATCCTAGGTATCCACCTCCTGGAACTGCTTTGGCTACTCAAGGTTTTCGTGACCCTAACCGTCAGTTACCGTTTATTGCAACTTTGGATTTACCTGATTTGATGTGCCTTATGAATGATCCAATTTTCTATTATCCGTACTGGCCGCCAATGCCGCAAAATTTCCCCAGTGACATACCCAAATTCGAAGGTAAGTCAGGAGAGGATCCATCAAATCACGTCATGACTTATCACCTCTGGTGTGCGTCTAATTCAATTATTGATGATTCGATTCACTTACGTCTTTTCCAAAGAACTCTTATTGGTCTTGTAGCCAAGTGGTACATTGAGTTACCACAAGGCTTGTTTAATAATTTCAGTCAGTTAGCAACTGCCTTCTTGACTCATTTTCAATTACCTGTCAGATACGACAATGGCACGGAATTATTAACTTCACTGAAACAATCCACGTCCACGTATATTTCTGATCATATTCATGAATGGCGACGTAGAAGGCATTTGGTGAAAGTTTACATTCCGAATCAAATTTTGGCAGAATGGTTTGTTAAATCATTGTTTCCTAAGATTACTGAAGATGTAGCTAATGCTGGTGTTGTTACTGAAGAGAAAGTAATTTCTCAAGCTCAGTACCTTGACCTCGTTTATACGCAGTCAGGAACTTTACACGAAAAAATCCCCGACCTTCCAAAACAAGGTCAAATAGCTGCTACTCCTTGAGGGTCTCATGCCGTTGATGGTATGATTGGTACAGTCAATACTAAAAGTAATAAGAAATCTTCAAAGAATTCTTCTCCTATTATAACTTTACTAGATTCCCCGAAAGGAGAATCTTCCCCCGAAATTTCTGCCGACATTCATGCCGTAGAAACATCTACGGCTAAATCTAAATCCGGTGGTAAAAAGAAAGGGAAGAACAAAAACAAAAATAATTCAAAAGAGAAAACTGATAAAAATGAATCCAATGATGAAAAACACAAACCTCGCTATCCTTGTTACATTTGTGACGAGGATCATTTTACTAAGGAATGCCCACATCGAATAGAGGTTGCAAAATTTGTTAAAGGTTCACAACAGCAGTGGGGGGGTGTGGGGGGGACTTTTCCCCCCCGCGGGGTCCGGGGGGGCTGACCCCGGCTGGGGGGTTTGGGGGCCAGCGGTCCCTTGGCGGGGGTTTCAGGGGCAGCGCCCCCGAAGCTAAAAACAGATGTAAAATTGTTACACTGAAAATTGTCATCCTGACATTCTGCTATGTGTATGAGCTCATTATTACTCATACTTCTCGCTTTGCAAGTCTAACATATCAGTTCCTCATGTCAAGCCTTGAAAATTAGAGAAAAGTTCCTAAAAATCTCCTACTCTTTGGTGTCGCACTTTCTCTCTATCTTGTCTGCGGTCCCACACCTAATGTTCATCTCTCTTGCGTACCCGAATGCACTTTATCTATGTTAAAGGTGTGGACCCCTGTAAGATCAAAAAGGCGCAAGTAAATTCCAAAAATCTCAATAAAAGTGAATTCTAGAAGCTTCCAGAAAATATCTTGCGGTGATAGAACCGCTCTTATGAGGTGCATGTATCCCTTACCTTATGGAGCTAACCCCTTGATGTGAGGAGATTATCCCTTTGAAGGAGGATTCTATCCCTTCATAGTTGGAACATAAAACCTCCTCTTTTCCACTATAAAAAGAGGCATTGGGTAGCCTCAAAGGGAGTTCAAGCTTTAGAATATTTGAAGTTAAGTGCTGTTGAGATTCAGACTCAGTTGACTAAGACTTTTGTGAGGAGAGATTACATACCTCTATTCGTCTTGGTTGGAGGAGTGCAGAGCTTATCAAAGTAAAGGAGATTCCTGCTTCGGACCCCGGAAAGTCCTGTGCAACATCAAGGCTCAGGTTGTAAGGATTTTCTTCTTTTTGAAATTAATACAAATATACTCATTTTTCTCAATAAGCTTTCAATCAATGGTTTATTTCATAGATTCCTTGATCACTATGATAAGCATGGTTTATGATGATTTCTATACAGGTGTTATGTAATATTTTGCTTGTTTGTGACTACAGGTTTACGAGGAAAACTCCTTCAAGCGCGCGAGGGACAACAACGACTTCAAACAAGCACTGGACATACGGTAAGTCTTTTACACCTCTATAAAACTTTTCGTAGATCATATATTCTTAGAGAAAGATTAGTCTATTTGGCTATTTGTTGCTAGATACTTTTAGTACTAGGGAGATCGGTCTTGTTTGCAAGACGGATTAATCCACACAACAAAAATTGCCTTGTAAAAGTATAGTAATTTCTAGTCAATCTGGGCCATTCATTAGGCGGATGATCAGACGGTAGAAGTTATGTTTAGTTTAGGGTTTTTTGCCCTAGAAGGCAATCCCTCTCTTTTTATGAGGGTAATGTATTGCGGCTGTGTATTATATGTGTATTCTCTGAGCAGGAAATATATAGGGGGTGAGACTGTGAGAGAGAACAGAGGATATTACAGCGGATCTGCTGTAGATTTTGTCTCTTCATTTTGCTGGATAATAGAAAGGAAGGACCGGCTATTCGGGGTGGACGTAGCCCAAACTGGGTGAACCACGTATATCTATGTCTCTCTGGTTTTATGTGTTTTGTGTGCTTTCATTTTCTGCATATTTTATGTGTTGCATTGCTCCATAATATATAATTTTCTAACAACTGGTATCAGAGCCGAAGATATATTTGGCTGATAAACTTGCAGGAAAGAAGGGTTCCTGGTTCGAGTGGGAGCAATGGAAGAAGATGGTAAGTTTAGGGTCAAGAAATTTAACGGCCAAAACTTCCCACTGTGGAAGATGCAGATGGAATATTATCTGTATCAGAAAGATCTGTACCTACCATTGAGTGGAAAAACAAAGAATCCGGCGGCCATGACAGATGCGTAATGGAACATTATCGATAGAAAGGCACTCGGAATAGTACGGTTGTGCCTTGCGGCGTTAGTCGCCTTCAATATTTAGAAGGAAACAACAACAGAGGGTTTGATGCAGACATTGGCGAAACTATATGAAAAACCCTCGGCCTCAAACAAGGTATTTCTTATGAAAGGATTATTTAATATGAAGATGTCAGAAGGTGGATCTGTTGCAGACCATTTAAATTATTTTAATACAGTTACCAGTCAGTTAAGTTCTGTAGGGGTAAACTTTGATGATGAAGTTAGAGCTTTGTTATTCTTGTGCTCATTGCCAGAGAGTTGGAATGGTTTAGTAATGGCCATTAGTAACTTTGTCTCTGGATCTAGTACTTTAAAGTTTGATGATGTTGTTAGTGCTATCCTTAGCGAGGAAACGCGACGGAAAAGCTCTAGTGAGACATCAGGTAATGCTTTGAGTGCAGAGTCTAGGGGAAGGAGAATGGAAAGAGGAAAGAGCTCGGGATATCCCAATAAATCAAGGAAAGGCAGATCCAAGTCCAGATCGGGGATAGTGTGCTGGAAATGCGGAAAGAAAGGACACCTAAAGAAAGATTGTAGATATCGAAAGGGAAAAGAAGGAGATGTACAGCAAGAAAACAATCATGAAGAAAATGTGACAGGTGATGTGTTACAAGATGCTTTGATTATTTCTTTCGAAAATGTTACTGATTCTTGGGTTGTATATTTAGGGGCCTCATTCCATGCCACACCTAATATTTCCATGACTATGTTCAAGGAGATTTTGGACAAGTTCATTTGGGTGATGATAAACCCTGTAAAAATTTTGGAATGGGTAAGGTTCTTGTAAAACAGCAGAATGGAAACCAATGGCTATTAAAGGAGGTAAGGCATGTTCTATATCTAAGGAAAAATATTATTTCAACAAGGCAGTTAGGCGTTCAAGGTTGTGTGACAACTTTCGCAGATAAAACTTGGAAGGTCACCAAAGGAGCCCTGGTAATAGAAAAAGGAGAAAAGGTTGGTACATTGTATTTATGCAATGGTATTTCTAACTCTGTTAATGCTTTAACTTCCAAAGGAGCAGATGCAGCATTATGGCATCATAGGCTCGGACACATGAGTGAGAAGGGGATGAAGATTCTTCACTCAAGAAATTTGTTGTCGGGTTTGAAGAATGTTGATTTGGATTTCTGTGAGAATTGCATTTATGGAAAACAGAAGAGAGTCGGATTTCTCAGAGTTGGGAAAGAAAAGAAGAGCGAAAAATTGGAGCTTGTGCATACAGATGTATGGGGACCTGCTCAGGTATCATCTCTCGGTGGCTCTCATTATTATGTTACTTTTATTGATGATGCAACTAAAAAAACATGGATTTATTGTATTCAGAATAAATCTGATGTATTTGATACTTTCAAGAAATGGAAAGCTTTGGTTGAGATTGAGACAGGAAAGAAGTTGAAGTGTCTCAGATCAGACAATGGAGGTGAATATTGCAGCAAAGATTTTGATAGGTACTGTTCAGAGCATGGAATTCTTAGAGAGAAGACAGTTCCAAGAACACCACAAGAAAATGGTGTGTCAGAAAGGATGAACAGAACAATCATGGAGTGTGCAAGGTGCATGAGATTGCATGCAGGATTGCCTTTACAATTTTGGGAAGATGTTGTAGATACTGTTGTTTATCTAATAAACATAGGGCCTTCAAGTTCCTTGGATGGTGGTATTCCAGAGGAAGCATGGACAGGTACAAAGGAAAACTACTCTTTTTTAAAGCCTTTTGGGTGTGAGGCCTTTGTCCATATTAATCAAGAAAATAGAACAAAGCTTGAGGCAAAATCAAATAAATGTACCTTTATTGGATATGGTGTTAATGATTTTGGTTATCGCTTATATGATTATGAAAATCACAAAATCATTAGGAGTAGAGATGTAATATTCAATGAAAAGGTCTTGTATAAAAATCAGTTGCAGGAAAAGAAACAGGAAAAAGAAAGCAAGGAATACACGGTTCTTGATGAGATAACTGAAAAAGTAAAGGTGCCTGAAAATAATAATAATCAACAACCACAGCAGCAACAACCACCACAACAGCAACAGGCACCTCAAACACCTAAAAGTGGTGTTAGAAGATCTACCAGGATAAGTAGACCCCCTGAACGATACTCTCCTTCATTATATTATTTATTGTTGACTAATTCTGGTGAACCTGAATGTTATGAAGAAGCAATGCAGGTTGAAAGCAGGAAGAAGTGGGAGCTAGCCATGGAAGAAGAGATGGACTCCTTAATGCATAACCGGACTTGGGACTTAGTCAGGTTGCCTGCAGGTAAAACTACATTGCAGAATAAATGGGTTTACAGGCTGAAGGAAGAAGATGGAGGAAAACAGAGGTACAAAGCTAGACTTGTGGTGAAGGGGTTTGCACAGAAGAAAGATATTGATTTTGATGAAATATTTTATCCTGTTGTTAAGATGACTTCAATCAGAACTATTTTAAGTCTTGTAGCAGGGGAAGATTTACGTCTTGAACAGTTAGATGTAAAGACAACATTTCTCCATGGACATTTGGAGGAAGAGATATACATGCAGCAACTAGAAGGATATGAGGTCAAAGGGAAAGAAAAATTGGTGTGCAGGTTAAAGAAGAGCTTGTATGGCTTAAAACAAGCTCCAAGGCAGTGGTATCTAAAATTTGACAAGTTTATGTCTGAACAAGGTTATACTAGATGTCACTCTGACCATTGTGTTTATCTGAAAAAAGAAAAATTATGGAAGTTATATTATATTTTTATTGTATGTAGATGACATGCTTGTTGCAGGGTCTAACATGTAGGAAATAAATGTGCTCAAACAAAAATTGGCAAATTCATTTGCAATGAAGGATTTGGGAGCTGCAAAACAAATACTTGGTATGAGAATAACCAGAGATAGAAAAAATCGAAAATTAACACTGTCTCAGAATGAGTACATACAAAAGGTGTTGAAAAGATTTAATATGCACAATGAAAAACCAGTTAGTACACCTTTTGCTAGCCATTTCAAACTTAGTAAGGAGATGTGCCCAAAGACCCAAGAAGACATGGATTATATGTCTAAAGTTCCATATGCATCAGCGGTTGGAAGCTTAATGTATGCAATGGTCTGCACAAGGCCTGATATTGCACATGCAGTGGGAGTTGTAAGCAGGTACATGAATAATCCAGGAAAATAACATTGGATGGCAGTAAAATGGATTCTCAGATATTTGAGAGGTACCACAAATCAAGCATTATGCTTTGGTGGTTCAAAAATTTCTCTACAGGGATATGTTGATGCAGATATGGCAGGTGACAGAGATAACAGGAGGAGCACTACAGGATATGTATTTACTGTAGGTGGAACAACTATCAGTTGGGTTTCAAAAATCCAAAGTGTTGTTACACTTTCAACAACAGAAGCAGAGTATGTTGCTACTACAGAGGCTAGTAAAGAAATGATTTGGTTACAAAGGTTTATGGGTGAATTGGGTAAGAAGCATGATATGGGCACGTTATACAGTGATAGCAAAAGTGCCATTCATCTTGCAAAGAACTCAGCATTTCATTCCAGGACTAAACACATATATCTCAAGTACCATTTCATACGGTCAGTATTGGAAAATGGAGAGTTGAAGCTGGAAAAGATACACACTAGCCAGAATCCTGCAGATATGCTAAAAAAAGTTGTAACTAGGGAGAAACTGAGAATGTGCTCAGTTTCAATTGGTCTTCAAAAATGATGATGAAGATGAGAAACATCCAAGTCCAAAGAGGAGTCATTTTCCAGCAAATGAAGCAGCGGTGGAGTTGCTACAATCAGTCTCCAAGTGGGAGATTGTTGGGTGTGGAGCCTAATTTTCATCCTGATTCAGAGATCCTTGTTTCAGCTGGATGTATACCCCAGGAAAACTGTACACCCTTGCAGTGGGGGGGTGTGGGGGGGGCTTGTACCCCCCGCGGGGTCCGAGGGAGCTGACCCCCTAGTTGGGGGGTCCGGGGGCCAGCAGTCCCCCAGTAGGGGTTTCGGGGGCAACGCCCCCGAAGCTAAAAATAGATGTAAAATTGCCTTGTAAAATTATAGTAATTTCTAGTCAATCTGGGCCGTTCATTAGGCGGGTGATCTGACAGTAGAAGTTATGTTTAGTTTAGGGTTTTTTTCCCTAGAAGGCAACCCCTCTCTTTTTATGAGGGTATTGTATTACGGTTGTGTATTATATGTGTATTCTCTGAGCAGGAAATATATAGGGGGGAGACTGTGAGAGAGAACAAAGGATATTACAGTGGATCTTCTGTAGATTTTGTCTCTTCATTTTGCTGGATAATAGAAAGGCAGGACTGGCTATTCGGGGTGGACGTAGCCAAAACTGGGTGAACCACGTATATCTGTGTCTCTCTGCTTTTATGTGCTTTGTGTGCTTGTATTTTCCGCATATTTTATGTGTTGCATTGCTCCATAATATATAATTTTCTAACACAGCTAATGTTTGATTCTGTAACATAGTTAAAGGTTCGATGGCTTCCAAAACTCCAGCTGAAGAACGAGACATATGGGCAGGTGAAAAATAGTTGGAATAATGATTTTTACTTATCTTCATGACTTGTATCAATGATAAGAGCATCATAACAGCCCAGTCAATGTGGAATTCAACCAACGAAGAAGGTGAATCTGGTGAGCAAGAAATTAATGAACTCAGATATACTATCGCTTTATGTTATTTTAGCTTTTTTCGAGTAGGATAGGTTTGTAATTCTCTAAAACGATTATTCATAGAGGTTATAAATCTACCTCTCGGCATGATAAACACATACCTGAATATTATTTGAAAATTTTGTTTTGCAATTATAAACTATGTTTTCGTTTGATGCTCTTTTTTTTTTTCTTTTTTCTTTTTTTGTCAATTTGGTAGTACCTTGCTATTTTCTATTTATCTTCTTAAAGCAGGTTACAATAGATAGTGATTTGGTGACCTCAACCTGCCCAAAGGAAACCAGGTCTGTTGGCCACCTTAATGCATTAAAATCCAGCCAAAATTGGAAATGTTTCATTCTTCTACTTGCCGCATTAGCGAGTTCACTATTTAAACCATTTACAAAGTAACAACTTAAAACCAAAGCCCTGTCCAAAAAAACACTATGCATATAACAGTAAAAAATATACTAAGATACTATCCATCAGATGACTCAATTGGAGCTGGATCCTTTGCCGTAGAACCTGGCATGTCTGCTTGCTGCATCTATTGAATCTGCTTCTCAATTCGTCCAATACGGTCTTCAATTATCCCAATACGGTCTGTCGCTTGGTACTGAGTTACCTTGATATGTTGAATCTGAATACCAATATCCTGAAGTAATTCCACAATTTTTTGTTTTTGGTTCTCACTGCATGGATGCAGACTCTGGATAGCCTTAGCCAAAAGACACTTCATAATCCAATAAGTATGGACTGTTTGATTGAACAATGAAATATGACCTCTAGTATTCCCAGGATCAGAAATGAAGTCCAGAATTTCTGCTTCTGCTTCATTGTCTTCCTCATTGCTTTGGGTTTCTCTTTCCCAACCATGAATTACCTTCCTGACTTGAGACGAATTTCCAAGGGAGTATACTGACGATAGATTCACTAAGACCTCTTGTTTTGTCTTCCTGCCTCTTTTTCTATTCTCAGTTTCAGGTTTTATCATCTTCTGTTTCCTTTTTTCTTTAATTTGAGTCATTGTTTGTCTCGTTTTCCTCTTAACCATTGTGTTGCACTATTTAATTTTGAGAATTAAATCTGGATTAACAAAATAAAAGCCTATATAATGGAATAACAAAGGTATAACAATTAATCTTCCTATCTTCTGACCAACGACATCATATGGATGCTTATGATGCTCCTCTTGTCTTAACAGAAACGGAAGTCCAAAAATGTTATCAGCCCAGAACATAGCATGGATATAAAGCCAAACCCAGAAATGACATAGAGTCAGGTCAATAAGAAAAAGGCAGTGAACAGTAGAACCGAGTTTATGTGAAAGGAAAAGTTTCAACTTAAGACCCTGAACTACTATAAAACCCACCTGGAAAAAAAAAGTAGAATTCAGACAAAACCACAGCAGAATACTATGCCTCCTATCAACACTTGGTTTCATAAAAAGATAGGACCAGAGATCATTTAAATAGCCAATACGAAGCATAGTATCTTGCCTTTTGTTAAGAGAATCAATAAAAGATGCATGATAGCAAGTTATAGACCCCAACCTAGAGGCCCGCATAAAAGCACGATTCTCCTTTCTTCCACTTCTAAAACCCCAATTGTGTGTTATATCAATGCATATATAATTGTGTGAAGAAATTGTGTTGTTACCTACATCTCGCATGAGGGCCCCCTCGAGTTGTAAGGTTTTATCATTTAATTAGCAATTTAATTCTGCATTTTATACAGTGTTTAAATAGTTCATCTAACTGATCAATTTCAATTTTGAATGAATGTTTAGGATTGAGTTTAAAGAATATTTATTTAATCATTTTTATGTAGGATGAATGAGTGAAATCGATATCTCTTATGCACATGAACAATAGTATGATAGAGTGTGGATTGATTTAGGATTTCAAGTATAGTTCGAGTTACATCTGAGTTGAAAGTGAAGAAGATTTCAATTTCCAATTGGTGTGATTATAGGGTTAACTTCTCTTTTTTTCAGTCAAAGTGATTTAGATTTAATTTCATTATTTTAAGCGAGTGTGATATTTATTTCTGCAAGTGTGATAATTCTATTCTTTTGAGAAAATGTGATCATTTAAGTTTCATTTTGAAAATATTTCTTTTAAGAAAGTGTGATAAGCTTAGTTTTATTTCTGTTAAGGAGTGAAATATTTACTTTCATTTAAGAGTGACAGTTATTAAAAAAACATGTGCATAATGATATCTCAATTTAATCTAGGAATTGCTTGAATAATAAATACTTCTAGCACATATAGTGCACATACACTTTGTCACTTTACAAGTCTTGGTCAATAATTTATATAGTAATTTAACATCAATTAAATTACCAAACACTATGTTTCGTAATATAATTTATTACTCTTAATATGTGTATGAATATATTTTTGTCATTAATCAACCTGCACTCATGGGAAGGCCCACTATCGAGATGTGAGGTCTTGTTCATAGTTATATTTTGTTTTTAGCATTATAGTTTCTTTTGATAATTTTTTTCCATCATAATTCCATTTCTAATTATAGTTCATTTGATTTCAGAGTACTCACAAATAGAAAATGCTAAAAAGATTTCAATTATACAATGCATCTTTTTGTCAGAACTTAATTATTTCACAGATTAATTTGATTTATTAGATGTTAATGAAATATAATTTAGAGGCTAAATACGCACACCAGTAACCATTCTTAAGTTATAATTTTATCTTTTGCAAGTAGGAATTAGACTTTACTGTCAATTTCTTTCTAAGCATTTAGTATAGAGTTTCCTTACTGTAAATTAGTTTTGGATTTTCTTTGAACAAGACAAGTGCAAAATGTGTTCAATTCCGCAAAAGTAGAATAAGTTTTTTTCCCTTTAATTTGATCTTTAAGAATTTCATTTTATGCAAATTATAATTAAGTTTGAATTCTACAATTTAGATAGATATTGTTAAAATTTCAACTCAATCAATTAAGACTTAATATAACTTTGGATTGAAAGAACATGTGTGTAATTATTCTCCAAGTAGTGTATCCTTAGAAATAATTTCATAAGTTTTATAATCACTTAATTCATAGAACGAATCCTAGCATATATAGTGCACATACATTTCACAAGTACACGAATCCTAGTTGATAATTAATGATGTAAATTAAGGACAATTAATTTACAAACAACAGACGTGATAGAATAATTTATATTATTTATATCTCTTCATTCCTATGGAGTTAGAGAGAGTGTCATATTCCATTGGAAATGCATTGGAATAATATTTCAACGGTATATCTTATGCTCCCATTTAATTTAGGTATTTAGAGTAAAAATGTATTCAAAGATAGGGTGTTCAAACTAGGTATTAAAACAATATTTCCACCAATTTTTATCGTCGACATTTGTATTTTTCAATTATTTATATTATTTTCATCTCTGCAATTATTTATATTTCTTGAGATATCTTGAGAGGTTTAATTGAGAATCATTTTTTTTCGTCTCTGCAATTATTTATATTTCTTGAGATATCTTGAGAGGTTTAATTGAGAATCAGTTTCCCTTACGCCATTGGCAATGTTATATTCAACATGAAGGTTTATGATGGAACTTGGTTTGATTTTTTTTTTTTTGGTTATTAATCATACCTTTGTTAAAGGTTAGATTGTTGTTGATATTTCATTTAATTAATATTATTGTTCTATTATACAACCATTAGAATATTATTTTGGTGTGTTTCCACTATAAAGGTTTATGATTGAAGTTGGTTTGATTTTTTTTAATTTTTTTTTGTTATTAATCATACCTTTGTTAAAGGTTAGATTGTTGTTGATATTTCATTTAATTAATATTCTTGTTCTATTAGACAACCATTAGAATATTATTTTGGTGTGTTTTCCACTATAATAGATAACGAACGTATTTAGTGAATGATGTGGAGTTTGTTTAATTATTTATCCATTGAAAGATAGCTTACTAGTTAAATAGATAAGATGTATTTCCGTACAACTTAACAAAAAGGGAGTTAAATAAATCATAACCTCCTTTTTAAAGAAAACCTATCAACAACTTCTTAAAACATAGTGTCAAGAAGAAGTGGATATTGTGGGATCGGTTGCTACAAAGCTCAATGCAGGAAAGAACTTACAACAAATTATTGACAATAGGATGTTAGGGGGTTCCAAGAAACAAATGCTATTGCTACTAAGAATAGGATTATTTTGCACCAATATATTAACATCAAATCTTCCATCAATGAGAGAGGTAGTAATACTTTTATTGGAATTTGGAACTCACGATTATCCAACAGGCATCCCTCCAAATCATATAAGTCAAACACATGCAACTATCTGTTGATATTTTGGGTAGCATCGGATATGATCTAGCTTCTAAACTCTGTGGAGGAGCTAGAACAAATGAGATCTCCATGACCTAAAAATCGGTTGGAAAATTTCCACCCGGTGTGAAATTTATTCAAATAATTAATTTTTTTAATGGGGACCCTAAGTTTAACTTAGGGAAATTAAGAAATTAAAGTGAATTAATTCAAACATGTGGGACTTAGGGAAAATAAAAAATTAAAGTGAATTAATTTAAACATGTGGGTGAGAATGCTCTAAGTGATGTGGATCAAGTATTTTCTAATCTGAGCTGTTGATTAGAGATTAGATCACGATCGTTGATTTTTCAATGAGAAAAGTATTAAAGGAAGGCTTGGGGTCAACTGGAGAACACACACAGAGCAGTAGCACATGACCTAAGTCAAAATTCTGGAGCACGTTTTGCTGAGAATTTTTTAGTGAGCTTGCAGTGCTTGTGAGGGGAAGATCGGCAAAGGATTATTCTGATCCGAGACCAAGAATACTAAGGCAGAGAGGCAAATTTGTACCAAGCAGAAAAGAGACTAGCAGGAGGGACGCAACCCAGCCAGGCTCACATAGAGGGAGCGCAAAGGCTGACGCAGGGCCTTCAGGGTGACACAGAGGCAATGTTGAGCCCAGAAGGGTGATGCAGGGGCATCCTATGCTGCGCAGTGGCTACGTTGGGCTAGAGAAGATGACGCGGAGGCTGGAGGAGCAACGTTGGGATTCCAGTGGGCCAGAAAGGGCTCGTATTCAATGCATTTCAGAGGAGTTCTTCCTCAGATGAATCAACCATATTTTTTGTTTCTGATTGATAGGTACTTTTGTCATGAATTCTCTGTTGGGAAAACTATTACTAGTGTCCTTGATTATATTCAGATATTCTGCTTAATAAACAAACCCTCTAAGATTTGTTGCATTGTTTTCCCACATTGGTTTTTTTTCGGGGACATTGTCCAAAAAATATTGTGTCCTTTTTCATGTGTGTGTTATGCTTCAATAAATGATCTGTATGTATGTGTAGGCTACAGTTGTGTTTGCTTTGATATTTTACTGAATATTTTATAAAATAACTTGTTAATTAAATAAAACAAGTAGGAAAAGTAAATCAAGATATTGCAGTAGGGTTTCTATATTCAGAAATTTTCACATGGTGTCAGAGTGATTGTAGATCAAGTTGAAGCCATCAGCATAGGGCTAAATATTTTTTGCTTCAAGAGGGAAGCTGAAGTTGCACAGATTCAGAAAGAGGTAGCATAGCACCAGAGGGGCAGCGCAGAGACCGTGCAGGGGTGACGCAGAGCCTGTCTACTCACGTAGAGCTGATAGAAAACCACTATGGTAACGCAGAGCCTGTTAAGCTAACGTTGAGCTGACGCAGGCCCAAGAGGGTGACGCAATCCAGGAGAGAGTGACATTGTGCCAGTTTTCATGGCTGGAAGTGCAATTTTCTAAACTTTGAAGTTTTTGGTGGGGTATTGCTTATGTCGGTGGAGAACAGTGCCTAACAAGGTTGACAAAGTAAGAGGAAATGGTTCCTCAGCAAATTTTCTAGCCAAGAAATATGGGATTCGATCAAGTGAAGTGATCGTAGAGGGCGAATTCGATAGAATTGGTGAAGGATTTCCGAGAGGGAAATCATTTTTTAGAGGGGGCATATTCTCTAGAGGGTTTCTATTGCCAAGAAACCCATATCCTGTCTCTTTTTGTGTAGCAGCAGTAGAAGAGAGAAGAGCACATGCTTCAATAGTTTGAGCAGAGATGGCCCCGCATGGATTAAGAGATCATGATAGGTTAGATGGTGTGTCTAAATTTTCCATCTAGAAATCCATAATCATGTCAGTCCTTGAGGAATATGGCATTAGAGATCATGTCGATAAAATCCTAGTTGTTCCCACCGATGTTTCTCTTCTAGCGAAGTTTAATGAAAATCGGGTGTGGGCTAAATGCTTGATCATGGATGGAGTGAAAGATCATGTGGTTCTACATATTACCGAGAAGAAGACAACAAACGAGGTGTGGACAAAATTAACCACGTTGTATCAAGGTAGCTTTGTCCAGAGGAATATGCTTCTAGAGAATCATATGTGATTGTTTCAAATGCATAAGGGAGAGGAGATCAATCCCTTCCTCTTTAGATTGCAGACTATCTGAGACCAGCTGATTACCATAGGGGAAACTCCTAATGATGGACTCATGGTGAGGACTACCCTAAATGCAACCACCGATGATTAGGAGACC
Source organism: Pinus albicaulis (assembly GCA_034641835.2). NCBI lineage: Eukaryota > Viridiplantae > Streptophyta > Pinopsida > Pinales > Pinaceae > Pinus > Pinus albicaulis. The sequence continues at coordinate 1,296,986,782 of CM076570.1, read as the reverse complement.
TTTTCCCAAAATATCTTGGGCAGAGTACAACTTCCAAATTGGGGGGATATGTGGGCAATCCTTTGACAGGAGGAGATCAGGAGAATAACCAATAGGGAATTCAGTAGCCGAGGAGTCAAGATGAATAAAGAGGTGGAGGAAGATGTAGACCTAGAATCTAAGGGACAGAGGCAACAAGGGAAGAAGAAGAAGGACCTATCCAAGGTCTGGTGCTTCAGATCTGGCGAATTGGGACATTTTTCCAATACTTGTCCTTAGAAGAAGAAGGGAAATGAAAATTCGGATTCCAAGGTAGAAGCAGTGAAAGGGGATGACGACAACAATGATGATGTGGCCATGAGTTCTCATGTACCTCAAGAGAAGATCTGGAGCAACGTAGATCTGTAGATTGAGCTACAGATGGTGTCGACAGGATCTTTGAGGTGACGAAACTCTTGGATCACATACGAGCTATGGGAGTCATTAAAGACAGTAGCAAGATGATTGGATTCAGTGGATGTAGAGGATCATGGAAAGGCGCAAATCAATTCTTGAACATTGAATATTGGAGCAGCGCAATGCAGTGGCAATAGCAACATGGAAGCAGCAGGGCAGAGGCCGATGGGACTTCAACAGTGTAGAGGGGCAGTGCTTACGCAGTGCAAAGCAGCAGCATCGCAGAGGCTCTAGAGAGACAGCACAGAGAAGCATCAGAGGGTGCTTCAGTGATGAGATGCATCCAGACTGACTTGTCTATCAGTTTTTGGGTGATGTAATATCCCAAATTTGGATTAACAGTAATAAAAATGAAAATAGACTAAAAACTATGACAACAGAAAATACATAATCAAAACATGTAAATTGGATCCAAAATCAATTGCTGAGCCATTTTATTAAATTGAATGGAATGAGTACAATAGTGGTGTTGGAAAGCTTGCACCTCGGCCTGCTCATAGCAGGTTGAAGAACAACTCAAACCCAAGCTAAATCTCCTGCTGGAAGTGGCTCTGTGTGGCTCTGTCTCTACGTTTCCTAGCCTAGAAATGTTGTTGCTGCTCCATTGAATCTACTGCTAGGTCCTGGAATATTTCTCAGAAAATTCTGGTCTTTTAACCACGGTCTCTTCTCAAGAAACCCACAATAACCCATGAAGGATTTTGCCAAATATTTACCTCAAAATTTCTGCCTAATTTCCCCCTAGCTCCTCTAGCTACTGGCTGAGTTGGGTTCCTAGTTTTCCCTCTTAATCCTACCTAGAAAATTCTTCCAAATTAATCTTGGGCTCTCCTCAATAAACCCAAAAAATCCTATAAATCTTGGTTTTGACTTCAAAAATTGGCCCTCTTGGGCTTTGCACAATGAACTGTTGGGGGAAATCAAACCACTGGTACAATCTAATCATAAATGTCTCTGAAATGTTGTGATAAACCTTGGTAGGAGGTGGCTAGCCTCCCCTCCAAATCACTTGATGAGAATTCCCCTCTCCAACCTCCCGACTTAAACTCCTTACTACATTGCGTCGTCCACTGCTCAGTCTGCTCCTCCTATGCACAGTCTAGAAATGGCTATGCTTCCTCCTGATGTTGCTAGTATAAAATTCCCTCACAAAAGGGTGGAACTCCTCTCCTGAGTAGGCACTCGAAGTCCCCTGAGGTAGAGGTTGAGATATCTGCTTAAATATCTCGTGTGCTAAACAACATTGCAAACTTGGCTCTCCAACCCAAGTGTGCTCTATCAAAATGACAAGAAGAAAATAGCTGAATGAATGAATGAATCCAGATTAGCCTTCCCTTCCTGAGGCCCAACATATGCCTTGGGTCCCACCTTAGCTTTTGTTTCCTATCCTTGACCAATCATGTGTTTCCTTCCTCTAGCCAATCCCACGCAGCCCCTTTCATGCCTCTTCTACACTGCCACCTAAGGCCAATTCGACACCACCACTTAGAGATGAAATTTTCCCTTAGGGAATTTAGGAAAAGAATTTATTTGGATAAATTATTATTTTTTGGTCCCCTACCGACTTTATTTCCACCAAACATTGGGAAATTCCAAAGTAAATCGAAATTAATATTCCAATTAGCTGACTTCTAATTTGGAATATTACAATCCTCCCCGCAAAAATTTGATTGTCCTCAAGAAATGCATGAACAAGCATCCTCTCTAGCTGATGCTCCACCACAGTCACTGAAAATTTTTCCAGGGTCCTAGATGCACCATTGAATGATCCTTGATCTCTGCATCGCCTTGATATGAAGGGATCCCTCGATATTAGGATTCCAAGCTATCATGTCCAACATGAAGATCCCCCTACCCCACTCACCATCCTGCCAGGAATAAGTAAAATAAGCCCTATGCACACCATCAGTGAGTAGGGAATCATGATGATAGGGTATTGTGCCCCACTCCTCATGAAGTTTCCCTACCAATTAGTCCATCCCATGCACTCCAAGAGTAGACCCTCAAAGATACCATCTAATCCCTGCAGAGATAGTGTCTTGCTCATGTGAGTTTCTTCGTATATCATGTTGTTGGCCCACTTGCTAAGATACTGAGGTTCCCCACACCATCGAGGAATCACTAAAGACCAATGGAAGATCTGGATGATCTCCCCCTATGGTAGTCATCTCATCCCTAAGGGGTATTGAGATGTAAAGAGTGGTGATGATCAGACCCCCTGCCGAACTCAGAGTGGTGCCACCATGTTGATGTTGCGCTACTCTGATTATGGCATACTCCCCACCATGTGTAGATCATGTTAGTGTCAGTATTTTCATACTGCCATCAGTGACAAAAAAAATACTATTTCCATATCATTTTAGGAGTCCCACTCAAAAAAATTTAATCATTCCATTAGGTCATGCAAAAAAATTACTCATTGATGGTAGTCTTAGACTAAAAGCATCACTCCTTTTCAAAAAATCATACTTTATGGCTCACCTTCATGCCATGTTGAGCATACTTCACTCATAAAAGTCCATTTCATCATGTCATTATGTCAGTCAGGTCACCATGAAGTCTGGTCTCTCAAAGTCTTCATTAGGTCTCTAGGTTTTCATTTTTCCAAGGTCTAAATAAAACATCATTTCATTGCATAATTTTAGCAAAAGTATGAGAGTGATCCAATTAATTTTCCTTTACCATCTAAAGAGGATTTTCAAGCATGTAAACATGGTTTTCAAAGTTGTAATTCTGCTTTCAAGTGTGAGTTTCATTTTAAAATGTAATTTTATTCCAAAAACAGAGATGTAATTTTATTTTTTCATTTATGTAATTTTATGTTCATTATATGTAATAAGTACCTACATCCCAAGCTTCCAACTTAGTTCCACATGCCAACAAGCATAGGTCAAAATGCATGAAGTCTTAATTCATCCACTGATAAAATGTCAAAGAAAAATTTCAGAAGTGTAAGGGTATTCTACAAAGTTTAAAAGTGAAATTTGAGACATCAGAAAAGTGGGTTTCAAAGGATTAAAATCAAATTCACTCAAGTATATAAACCCTCATGAGATCAAAACAAACTCCATTTTCTCTTACCAACATCAAGAAACCTCAAAAAAGCTTGAAAATTCAAGGAGGAAGTAGAAATTTTTCAAAAAATAGAGTCTAGTGTTGCGCCCCTACCTTTGGCGTTGTGCCTCTGTGTTTGGCATTGCACCCTTGCTTTAGGCATTGTGCCCTTGCCTTAGGCGTTGTGCCCTTGCCTTAGGCATTATGCCCTTTCCTTGTTCGTTGTGCCCTTACCTGCAAACACTAAGGAGCTCCAAAAATTGTGCTATCTCCTTCAAATATTCAGTCCAAATACTCCACAACCTCCATCAATCAAGTAAGTTTCAATTTGCATCATTCTTCTCCTCATCAAGTCAAATTTTTGGTGTTTGAGCTTGTTTAAAGAGTTTGTGTTTATTTTTAAATGTGAAACCCTAGTATCATCCCATAATTCCTAATTGTATTTCAATTTCACTCCCTAAACACTTTCACTCCCTTCCCACATCATAATTATCATATCCTCACTCTCTATATCATAATCCCCTTTCCCTAAGCCCTTTTCCTTTGAAACCCTAAGACCTAGGCTACTCATTTGCCTAGGCTCCCAAAATCCTTAACGTGTAATAAAATTCCCTATCCCAAACCCCATAACATTAACACTCCCTGTCACTTCCCTCATTTCATAAAACCTTTCCCCCATCTCCATAAATTTCCCCATCCCATTCCCACTTCCCAAAACCCATTCTTCACTATCATTCCATCTCCCTATGGTTTTCACACTAATACACTATGGAAGAAGAACAAAATAGAAGCTACAGTGAAGGAGAAGAAAGAGAGGAGAAGAGGCCACACAAAGGAGGGAAAATCCTTAGACTTGAGCCAACAACTACTAGGGAACTCATGGCATCTCCCATGGCTATGTCATGTTTTAAACATGTAGGATGTTTTGAATTATATAAGACAATACAAAGGGTCCAACATCATCCTATGTTGAGCAAGCTATTCATCTCCAATTTTCATGACAACCAGGTAACCCTTGCTGGTGTCACTTTCACTTTTTCCACTGCCATCATATCAGTTGCCACTGGAATCCCAAATGTTGGGGAAAAATGGTTCAAGCAAAAAGACTTGGAGGAGAATTATTTTGAGCCATACATCAAACCTATGCATAAGAAAGAAATAAAGGGGAAGTTTCATTTCCCTTACCAACTGGAGAGATATGCCCCTATGATGAAAATCGTCATGAGATAATTTTCTTGTGAAGGGAGGTTCTCAAGATTTTACACTTATCATATCCGGCTACTCATGCACTTCACAAGAGTCAGGATGCTCAAAATACCTTATTATCTCTTCTGGAGAATTCACAAGATGTCATATATTGTCTAAGGGAGAGAATCTGAGCACCAAATGAACAGTCTCTTTCACCATTCCGTCATCAAAATCATAGTCCTCCATCACCTCAAACAATTGAAGATTTCATGGATTTCATTCCTGAAATTTTCACTACTCCACGTATTCAACATGCCCAAGATGTTCCTTCATCATCTCATCCTTCCACATCCATTCCTCCATCTCAGCCCGCAATTCATGCATCATCATCACATCAACCTCCTTCACCCATTTCACCACCATCATCTCCATTTCACATAGAGACTGGGTCACCTAGCAGAGTTGAGATCAATGAGCCTGAGAAGGCTGATGAGGCTGAGATAGAGCCATTGGAAAAAACATACTAGAGGGGTCACAGGAAAGTGTTTTCCCCACAAATTGTGGGAGGGTCCTTTCCTTCTACATTGGCAAAGTAGGTAGACAAAGGGAAACAAAAGATGACAGAGGTAGATATTCAAGCAAAGATCAGACATGAGGAGGAGGACCTCTATGAGACATAACAAGACTTTGACCTTGTTGACCTATATGAACATGATGATGATGAGATCAATAGCATAGTCATCAAGGAGAAATAAACCAAGAGTAAGGAGCTACAAACTAATCTTGACAGGTCTAATTTTGTCATTGAATTTCTTGAGAAGGAGAACCAATAACTGAAAACAAAACATGTCATTTATGAGGTCAAATTCATCAAGGCTCAAAGAGAAGCAAAAAAGGCCAAAGTCTTGCTTCAAGAGACACTAGAAACATATGGTGTGATAGACGAGGCAGAATAAAAAGTTCCAAGGAAAAGGCCCATGACTAGAGGGCTAAAAAGAGCTCTAGCCCTAGAGAGGCAAAAGGAGGTTGAGCTTGGTAATTAGCTAACCTTGAATGAACAACTTGCAATGGTAATCAATGAGAACCGGGAGCCATGGCTTGACAAGGCTAACCATAACCTAGAGAAGCTTTTGGAGAAAGCAAATAGAGATAATGATATGTTCAGAAAGAAGCTCAAGCACTATGCCCAAAGAGATAAAATTTCAATGGCCAAGCTCAAAAGAGCCAATGTAAAAATTGAGGCTTTGACCATGAAAGAAGAGGAAAGGAGACTTGATATATTGGTTGAAGCTTCACTCCATGCCTAACCACATCATCAGCAACCAATTAGAAAATTTTGAACATTTTTTGGGTAATTTTTGAAGTTTTTGTGTTTTTCAGAAATCCTAGACAGTCTTGTGACAACTAGACTGTCAAGGGCGCAGCGCCCTAGGCGCTACGCCCTTGTTTGAGGCACATTTTGGCCAAAATAAGACCAACACAAGATGTAAAATGACAAGTACATTCCAGAAGAAAAAAAAAAATTTAATCTTGGTTTGGACAACTGGAGGGTGAAAAGGTGAAAAACCCTCAAAACATCAATGTTCTGCCTCCTTTTCTGCCTTGGCATTGCGCCCTTGACCAGTTGTGGGATAATCACTTTTTGACAGGGAAAATCAACTCCATTTAGAAAAATAAAGGTAGATCTGGAAATTATACTGGATAAGCTTTCCAATGAGCTATCATGAACTCAATTTGGGGGAAGGCCTCCAAAAGTTGCCTGCAAGTTGGGGGTGCACTGGCGCTGCGCCCTTGGAAAATCTCTGATTTTTTCAGTTTTTACTAAAAATGTTGATTTTCACTTGGAAAATGATGATTTACCTATGTAATTGATGGAATATTATGTAATTATTATGTTTTTACTATTACCTATGGTAAATACATTAGTTAAAAGACTAAATGAGGTGTAATGAATCAGTTTCATGAAAGTGAGGGATGAGTCACTTGGACCTCCCTACACTTCAGCTATCAGTTCAGATTTTTGTGGATCTCTTCCTTAACTCAAGAATTCGATCCCTGAGGCTGAGAGGAGTTTTTTTGATGCCTATATCATGTAGTTTTTTCATACATTTCACTAGTTGGAATCAGTTGGATGTTGGCATATTGATCAGAGACTATATTGTAATCATTTTGGCAGGAGCTTAATAAAAGTGTTGCAGCTATTTCTTTGGGATACCTATGGTATGGTTGTCTAGCATTGTTTTTTCTTCAGTTTAATATGTTTGAAAGTGTTGTCTTCATTATCCATTGCACTTCTATTGTATGATCACTTTCAAGTTAGAGAAACAGAATTCATCTCACATGCTTTGTTTTGGGGAAGTTTCCATAGTCTATTCATCTTTCTTTCAATTTAGGAAGAATTCATCTTTCATGCTCTTCCTAACTCCTCACCTATCTGAATCATTCCATCCCAAGAACCTAATGTGCTTGCCTTCTTACCTACCTTGCCCCATTGAATGAACTATAACCCTAATCCTATTTGCCCTAAACTAGCCTCTTTGACCTACTATCCTCATCCAGCAACCCAATCAAATAAAATAAAAACCCCTCTTGCATTTCATACCTAGCCTAAAACCATAATTTATCCGTCCCTCTTGGTTGTGACCTTATGGAGAGATCCATCTCTAGTTTGGTAGGGCTAGATACCAAGCCAAAAGCTTGGTCTGTGGTTACCTTTGTTGGGATCTCTTCTTCAGCCTTAGAGATCTAGCGGAGTGATAACAGATTAGATCCTCCTCTACTGAGGCCTAGTGGCGGAAGGTCGGTGAGAGCTAAGTTCATCCTAGCCGGGTATCACCTTGATGCCAATATCTACCCCTCCACACCCAACTTTGATCCTATGTAGCAACAGATAAATTTGACTATGCCATCCGATGGAGGTCTCTGAGGACCACCATGTGCCAACCCAATAATGAGCTAGATCACTCTTTGTCCTGACTCTGACCATCATGAGACAGAATGGTCTATTAATCAGCTAAATCTCTACCTCCCATAGTCGAACCTGTTCTACCATAGCTCTGACAACTGCAGGAATCCCTTCGTGCCTCATTTCTAGTCCCTGCATGTGACCAATATAGAGCGTACATATATCATGGGAAAATCTGATGCATGCTAACATGCCCTATGCCTGCCACTATGTAGTATCGATTATTATTGGAAGCCACATGTGACAAATAGCCACCCCTTGAATGTAACCAATAGATGGTTATCTAATACTCACAATTGACTCAAGGTATGTGGATCCCTCTTGTTCCTGCCAACCATCTCCACTAGGTCTTCCATCCACCCCTCAATAATGTGCTGATCCATTGTCTAGATCCTAGACACATATTGGGATGCTACCTCAGTTGTACCCAGTATCCTTTGCTCATGCATGGTCTCAACATGCCCTGAGAAAAGAGTGACGCATGTCTCCCACTTCACCCACACCCCAGGAGTAGGCTCAGTGATGGCTGATATGCCACCCCTACAGATGATCATCTCATCCCCCAACCTGTGGTTGTCAACTAATGCACCGACCCAATGCCAGGGCTGAGAAGTCTCTCCCCAAGTGTGTTGAGTGTCATATAAATATCTTGGGTGAGCTTCGCGTACCTCGCTGCTCATGCCCAGAGTGCCAAAGGACAACAAAAAAATCGATTGTGCCCATGAGTGATGTAGAAGAGGGTCATGAGTGTGAGTCCCCACGGATGTCGTCAAGTATCACTCATATGTCTCCTCGTCGATCTTGGGTGAACTACCCCCAAAGGTATGCCTGGTTTCTCTATCCATGAGTCTCCCTGGAGGCAATACCCTAAGACCCTATTGTGTGGCACCATACACCCCTGCATACCATTAATCATCCATGTACTCCTTGGCATGCCACTACACACTAAGGCATGCCCCAGATATTTTTGTACCACCTTGTACTGCCCTGTGCCTTATCTGTGTCAAGGCAACATTCACTCCTCGTGTGTAGTCAATGTGATGTAAGACACTCCTACTCCACAATGCAATCCCACACACTATGGTACACCACCATGCACCTCCATGTCCACTAGAAGTCCCCTGCTCAATGCTAGATGCTCCCACGCATCCTTGGATGTGATGGCCTAGAGTTGTGTCTCTACATGTCGGACCACCCCCAATCGGTATCATAACCTCCACCCTTGCATCACTACACCCGTCGATGGATGGATCATCACTCCAAACCCTCCTTGAGGGGTCTGAGAATTTAATCTCCCTATGTGTCAGTAGTAATGCCACCACTCCTCTACTTTGATGTGACCTTTGTGCCCCACGCAAAGGTGAAGAATCGTTGGCTCATACAAGGCACTGTTTGGTGGCCTGCCAATGCCACCTCCTCCGACAAGCTTCTACTAAAGTATGTTTATCACCCCGTGACCCTGCGTACAAATGTCGTACCAAGACAACCCAAGGAGTCTTCCCATAAATTGGTTGGCCAGTGGAGCTGACAAAAACTCCCTTAGCGAATGTGCACGCTCAACTGCTAGGCCTATTGTACCCTCTAAGACATAGTCAACTGGCCTGCCTAGGAAACGATAGGTAGACCCACCCGAATCCTAATGCCAATCTGGGGTTCCTATATTCCCAGTGCTTGGAAACTCCTACTAAAGTACACCCGAGTCCACCATCGTCTCCATAACCCATTCCACTGAGTACCAACTCAAACTCTCTCGCCATCCAAACTCAACATGCAGATGTTGCACCCTGTGCAACTCCGATCTTCTCATCCCGCTATCTAGGTCAACATATGAAATCTGACTAGATGGCTGCATCTCTCTCTCTCCAATGGGAAGAGGTGACCCAACAGTGTTGTTAGCCATGTCTATGTATGCCTAAAGAGGGTTTCCCTGACACTCCAATGTGCCCTCTAGCTGTACCATTAGGGAATCCAACTGTTCCACAATGTGGGCCAACTTGGCTGCTGACTCAGCACAAACCATTCTCATGCCCTCCAGTTCCTCCTTCTGCAATAAAATAGCCTCCCATACTGATGTGGCCTTCCCTTTCAAAGCTACAAGGTCAGCCCGGAGCTGATGACACTGTTGTGTGCGACCATCGTTCAATACCTTTGTATCTCCTAGCGCCTCATCAAGGGCTATCCCAAAGGATGTTTGCACACCCTCCTCCATAGACATTCAAAAAAACAAGAGATGCTTACTAGTCAGCTGCATGTGATTTTCATCCAACAATTTTGTCATAGACCTGGAGGCCTCTGTACCTATCGTCTCCACAACAACGGTAGAGTTGTCTCCCGACACCTCATCAACCTGTGATGTGTTTCTATCATCAGAGAACTCGGTCACAACCCTGTATACCCCATCAATGGATACCTCAACATCGGGTGGTGTCTCATAAGCAAGTGTATACTCAGCTATCTCCTTGCCAACCATGGCCCCTTCAACTACTCTTTCATCTTATTCCTTAATTTGTCTCACTATCCCTGCATAATTCCATGAAATTCCCCCTGGTTTTTGCATGTCTCTTAGTTCACGAAACTCCCAAAAATAGAGGTGTTGCGGTTCCCATGTTTTGGCCAGATTGGCAAGACCAAAAGATGAGACAACATCAGAACTGCTTTGGGGCCCTAGGATCTAGCCCTCCTGGACCCGGAGAGGGATCTCTCCAATAAAACAAAGAATTGTATATCTTTGAAAGCTCAAATGAGATGTTAGGCTAGTTATGAAGCACAAAGGGGGGTTTAAAATGATATGGTTGGTTGGTTGCTGGGTTGCTCATGAGATCATAGACTGAGAAAGTAATGGGAGAAAAGGAACAAAATAGCAAGATATTTCAGCAAAGAGGATAAGTCAAAAAAGTGCCATCCATTGGGCTATGGAGTCATGAAAGGAGAATTAATTGCAACAACTAGCCAAGGCTTTCAGAGGGAAAATCATCTACACTAAAGGATCTTTTTAGATTAGATGGTGGGATGGAACATTAAGGATTGAAAGTGAAAGAAGGAAAGCAACCCAATTTCTGTCTATAGATCAGGTCAGAGGTCATTTAACTCCAGACCTGCTTGGACATACTCATAGGAAACTCTCGAAGGAGGGACAAAGGGGTAGCTTATAGATCGGACCAGAGGTCATTTAACTCCAGCTCAGATTTAGCATGCTCCAAGGGGAAATAGAGATAAGTTAAACAGAGATATCTTAGAAAGGCCAGCTGGTCGCACAAAGATCCTAGTGGACAGGGCTAACTCTAATCCCCAGTGTTCCCAAATCTTCCAGCTTCAACCCAACAAGAACAACTAAAGACAGATTCCATTAATTCATCCATCAGCTAGCAGGCAATGACATCCACTACACTGGTTAAATTAACTGAAATCAACCTTTAGATAACACATTTAGCAGAAAAAATTGAAGGCAAGGAGAGCAGAGACATAGGGTACCTAACAAGGGTAAATCTTATGCCATATTTCTGATGCGAGCCTAGAAGAACAATGAACAACATGAAAATGTAATTAAACGATAAGATAAGAGAAACATCACCCGTAGTAATAGACCAGGATCCAAAGAAATGTGCTTTGATTAATTGATGCAAAACCAGTCACATACACTGAGCTCAATGGCTATTACAATCCAAACTTCTCCTCCCAGCCTACTACATAACAACTACTCTGCTACTTTCTTCCAAAACTGTTCTAACAGTCAAAACTGAATCCCTCTAACTACAATCGGCAACAACCAAACAAAAACCATTACAATACGTTCTTCAGGATTCTTATAGGAGAAAAGAATAACATGAGTAGATGTAAACTTAAATGCAACATTAAAACTCTGAAGCAGCAGGAGGGCCGAGGCTCCATTCAGTTTAAATTCTGGGCATTTATCTCTGGTACTTGTTGGAAGATGGAGTGGTCTTCGTCAGGCTATAATTTACTTCCAGGTATGTCTCTGATGTACTCGCTGCAGTGTTCTAGTGAATTGCACAAAAAGGCAGAATAATGATGTTAGGGTCTGCCATACCGTGTAACAAATGCTTTTGATGGCGTAGGACTGCTGTCAGGGCGGAAATCTTCACTTGGACACAATGTAGACTGAAACAATAATGTGTACTGTGTCCTTTCATGGAAGAACAATCTGCTGATATGGAAACCCTGATAGTATGGTTTTCTGTGCATTGGACCTTCTGAGCGATCCACGGGGTCTTTGATTCTGGTACCTTGCCTTCGGATAATTGGATTAAGGCTTATAATCTGCAATTACAGGCCTTAAATGCTCTACTTTCCCACTGATACTCTTTATCGCTTTCATGATTTCCTCTGACTGCGAAATCTGTGCTTTAATGGCGCCGGAGAGGTTTTGCAGAGCTTGAATTCTGTCCTTCGATGAAATTTATGTTGCAGACACCTTTCCAGACATTTCCCTGTAATATTAGGCTCTAAATTCAGCTTCTTATGCGCACTGTACCACCACAATAGTGAATATGGATCATGGCGGTTTTTTCGCCGCCTGTAACCCTGCAAAACATGAAAAAACGTTAAGAAAAACATGCATGGGGAGGGTGGCATGGATGACTGCAAAGAATGGCGACGTGGCATGATGAATTCAGAGGATTTCATGGAAGAACACAATGGATCAGTGGGATATGCTCTGGAGGCCGGCGAGGTGGAAAATATAACGCAAAACATTAAAATTTGACTTATGAATGGAATTATATAGGGGACGGATGAGAAAACGATGAACACACGTGGGAAAATGACGTGGCGGTACGGGGTCAACGGCGGGGCATGTGGTTAAATAAGGACCATCCGATCCCAGGAGGAGATCAACGGTGGAGGATGTGTTGGAGGGCAGCGGATAGTGGGCCAGGGGTACGATTGCCTCGGATTAACTTTCATGCAACTTCATGGCACGCTGACTGTCGGATGAGGAGCCCCAGATCGGACGGCTGATATGCATATCGCTCTGTGTCTTGTGCCGAATGATAACGCGCGATGGGTGGGCGGTTTTCAAATAGTGGCGCTGCCATGCATCGTGCGATGAGTGGAATCGCTGGCCAAATGAAAATTACCGCCCACCTCTCAAAGGCGGTGCGATATAAACTGTCGGTTTCTGCACAGTGCACGGTTGCGAGGACCACCGGGCGGGTGAACATGGATCGTTGGATCGGCGGGTTAAATGGACGGTGGAGATGCGATCAGAGGGGCGTACGGAGGAGTGACGGGCGCATTGCGAAACAGTGCCGACCGTCAGATCTTACACAGATCGACGGCTGAGATTACAGCGCGGGCCATTATAACAATATTTCAATTGCATCGGAGGTTTTTGAGTTTACAAAGGAAAAGGGCACGTATGAGACTTATGATTGCGATAAGCGCCCAGGGCTTAAGCGCTTGGTCCTGGGAGCGAGCAAATGGCGGGGAAGTGGTTGAGGGGCTAGGCCGAAAGGGGCTAAGACCCATATATGTACAAATGTGGGTTTTGGCTCATTTTTAATGCATTTGGAGGGTAGGAAAAAGGCAACGATAGAGGGAATAAGGGTTTATTAAACTAAACCAAGGGTGTATGCGTGGTTTAAGAAGGGCATGGGGATGATTTAGAAAGTTTAGGGGGGGAATTTTGGGGGTAAGAAAGGGGGACTTTGGCAAAGGGAAAAAGGGATGAAATGAAGAATTTCTGCAGGGGTACAAGGGATAAATATAGGCCTTTTGGAGCACAATTTTTTGCAATCAGAGAGGCTTTATAATGGGAATCAGCAGAGGGGATTTTATCAAAGTACAAGAGGCACAAGGAGGCTTAAAGGATGATGTGTTTTCAGAGGAAATGCATTCCTTGAAGGCTCAAAAACAATTTAGCCCCCTGCTTGCTTATCAAGGAATTTATAGGGGGCTAACAGTGGCTCCACATGGGGATGGCTTCTTCTTGAAGGAATCGAGAATTCAGAAAATGATCTTTGGTGTAGGCCATATGCCTGGTACTTGACTCATTCTTTTCTTCTCCTGGATCAGCTGCCACAGATTGTGGAGACATCAAATCAGCAGAAACATTCTCAAACAATCTACCTACCCATCCTACAATCCTATCATTTTTTCTTCTAGGGTGCATTTGAACTAGCAGACCCTTTACATCATTTATTTTATAAACAGAAAATAAACTTATTCTACTTCTACCCTTATTACTCCATGAGACCAGATTAAACTTTTGGTCTCATAGTTTCTCTACCTAATCTAATATCTGCTAGGAATAAACTATCTAGCAAATTTCTTCTCTACATTCTAAGACAGAAATTGAAAACAGTCAAGCCAGGATTAGACTGTCTGACTTGCTGCACTTTGCAGGAATTAAAACAACTAACTACATGCTCACAGACTGAGCTTTATTGAGCTTTTCCTACCTACCCTACTCTAACTGGAAATATCTGATGCTCTAGGTGATACAATAATGCCAATGCAGCCAGTCAAGCAATATAAAAAAGGGGAAGAAGAACTCATTGCTCATCAGAGACAACCGTAGGATGCTCTACATGTGGATCTTCAAAACTGAGGCCACCAGCAGTGGTGACCAATTCTGTTGTATTTGGCTCTTGCAAAATATTAATGCTTGAGGGGCTGAGCCAATCAGAGCCTCCATGTATTCTGCCACAGGATCAACAAAAACATGATGTAAACATTTTTCTTCAAAGCCTCCCATGACTGGTAGGTTGTCTGCATCCTGGGCAGTTTCAATCATTGCATCTGCAACGTGGCCTCTGTATTCACACTCCTCCTTTTCCTGGTTGGGAGTATTTGGAAAATGAGCATAAACCAGGAATACCTCTTCTTCCTCTGGATCAAGACAAAGATGTCTGTGGGAAAGAAGATCTTGCTCATCTTCACTGCAGCCTGAGCTAGAGGGCTCATTATATTAGACAATGCTGTCCTCTAGTAATGCAGGCTGGTTCTGCTGAAACGGACTGAACTCTGTGAAAAAATCAACATATTCTTGAGCCGGGGCTTCTTCGATTACCTTAATCCTTTCGGGAGAAGGCTCAGGATATTCATTCTGCTCAAGATTTTCTTCATCCCTTTCCTCCTTGTCCTCTGCGCTGAAGAACTGCTGGCTTCCATCCTCTTGGAAAGTATAACTGATTTTCAAATATAAAACAGAGAGAAGATTCAATGAATCTTCATCTGTTATAATTCTTTCAACACTTTCTCCATCAGTATCATAGATGGCCTGCATTGGCTCATCATTTTCTTGAAGTTGATGGTCGTGATCTTCCTCCCATGAAACCACTGATGATGGCCCTGCAAGCTCAATTTCCCTTTGGAAAAAATCATCATCAGACTGGTCAACATCATAGAAATCATAATTATAAGCATTGTCACCCATCAAGTCTTCAGGACTCTCAGCAAGTTTTTCTTCAAAATAGTTTGCAAGTTCATTTTTTGATTCAAACTCTTGTTCATCATACATGCTTGGCATGCTGCTTACGTCTTGCAGTGATCTGATTTGTCTTTCTTGAGGACAAGGAGTAGGTCTTTTCCAATCAACATTTCTGGTTTCGACCTCATATTCTTCCTCTTTTGTGTTCAGCAGGGTATTGACAGTCTCTATCAATCTTTCCAGCTTGTTTTCTAAGGAGATCTACCTTATTTGCTCTGCTTGGTCTTTCTTTGCGGCTTTTAACCTTTCCTCCCTGCACTTTATGTTGTATTCGAAAGTGACTGCTATATTCTGCATTTCCTCTAGGCTAGAAGGTTCTCTTTCTCTTATATGGAATTCCACCTCGAGGTCAAAAGAACTTGGATAGTGCAATAGGGCCCATCCTAGAGGTGGTTTTATATCAGAAGGTATTGCATGATATACCTTATTGAACCTGGCTGAAAATTATTGTATTGTCTCTCTTGGGTGCCTTTTCAAATTTTGATACTCTCCTAGGATGAGGAGAGCATTCTTTGGAGCTTCCCACCTATCAAGGAAAACTTGAGAAAATTGATGAAAGCTGAAAATGCTTGCCACTGGAAGGCCTTTGAACCAACTTTTAACATTCCCTTGTAAAGAGAAGGCAAACATTCTAATGCACACATCATCTTCATCTATTTCATACAATTCAAGTAAATCCTCAAGGTTTTGAACATGTTCTTCAGCAGTGGCCCCTTTATTTTTTCCATCAAAGAGAGGCAGCTGGTTTATAAGTTCTGAAGGAAGGGGTTGGAAAATAAGAGGTAAAACAAGAGGCTTATATCTTTCTATGACCTTTGTAGGTGTAGGTGGTATAACAATGGGCTCATGGCTGCTTGAAGCTTCTTCAGGAGTGGGAGATACAACATGAGACTCTTGTTCCACCAGGTTCTTCATAGGAGTATAGGTCTGCTCATGGTCTGAAGACTGAGGCTTGAGATCTTTCCCATACTCATTGTGGGTCTCATCTTTGTACACTTGATTAGGCTTAAAGTAGGACAAAACATAGTGGTAGACAAAAACAATTAATTCTTTAAACCAAATCCAACCCATGTGTTCTACCCTTCTATGAGGCCTAGCCATATTTCAGGTTCTTCCTCCAGCAGAGTCTTTGAGAGTTATGGAGTGTGGAGTTGCCAGGTGGATGTATATGAATGTCTGAAGTAGGATGTTGTCCACCACCAGCAATTGAATGCCAATATAACCAGAGATTTTGGGTCTTTTGAGTGCTTAAGAAGGTTTAAGGTGAAATGCACTCAATTCCCCAGCGGAGTCGCCATTATGTTGGGGTTCCCATGTTTTGGCCAGATGGGCAAGACCAAAAGATGAGACAACATCAGAACCACTTTGGGGCCCTAGGATCTAGCCCTCCTCGACCCGGAGAGGGATCTCTCCAATAAAACAAAGATTGATATATCTTTGAAAGCTCAAATGAGATGTTAGGCTAGTTATGAAGCACAAAGGGGGGTTTAAAATGATATGGTTGGTTGGTTGTTGGGTTGGTCATGAGATCATAGGCTGAGAAAGTAATGGGAGAAAAGGAACAAACCAACAAGATATTTCAGCAAAGAGGATAAGTCAAAAAAGTTCCATCCATTGGGCTATGGAGTCATGAAAGGAGAATTACTTGCAACAACTAGCCAAGGCTTTCAGAGGGCAAGTCATCTACACTAAAGGATATTTTTAGATTAGATGGTGGGATGGAATATTAAGGATTGAAAGTGAAAGAAGGAAAGCAACCCAATTTATGTCTATAGATCAGGTCGGAGGTCATTTAACTCCAGACCTGCTTGGACATACTCATAGGCAACTCTCGAAGGAGGGACAAAGGGGCAGCTTATAGATCGGACCAGAGGTCATTTAACTCCAGGTCAGCTTTAGCATGCTCCAAGGGGAAATAGAGATAAGTTAAACAGAGAGATCTTAGAAAGACCAGCTGGTCGCACAAGGATCCTAGTGGACAGGGCTAACTCTAATCCCCAGTGTTCCCAAATCTTCCAGCTTCAACCCAACAAGAACAACTAAAGACAGATTCCATTAATTCATACATCAGCTAGCAGGCAATGACATCCACTACACTGGTTAAATTAACTGAAATCAACCTTTAGATAACACATTTAGCAGAAAACATTGAAGGCAAGGAGAGCAAAGACATAGGGTACCTAACAAGGGTAAATCCTATGCCATATTTCTGATGCGAGCCTAGAAGAACAATGAACAGCATGAAAATGCAATTAAATGATAAGATAAGAGAAACATCACCCGTAGTAATAGACCAGGATCCAAAGAAATGTGCTTTGATTAATTGATGCAAAACCAGTCACATACACTGAGCTCAATGGCTGTTACAATCCAAACTTCTCCTCCCAGCCTACTACATAACAACTACTCTGCTACTTTCTTCCAAAATTGTTCTAACAGTCAAAACTGAATCCCTCTAACTACAATCGGCAACAACCGAACAACAACCATTACAATACGCTCTTTAGGATTCTTATAGGAGAATATAATAATAGGAGTAGATGTAAACTTAAATGCAGCATTAAAACTCTGAAGCAGCAGGAGGGCTGAGGCTCCATTCAATTTAAATTCTGGGCATTTATCTCTAGTACTTGTTGGAAGATGGAGTGGTCTTCGTTAGGCTATAATTTACTTCCAGGTATGTCTCTGATGTACTCGCTGCAGTGTTCTAGTGAATTGCACAAAAAGGCAGAATAATGATGTTAGGGTCTACCATACCGTGTAACAAATGCTTATGATGGCGTATGACTGCTATCAGGGCGGAAATCTTCACTTGGACACAATGTAGACTGAAACAATAATGTGTACTGTGTCCTTTCATGGAAGAACGTTCTGCTGATATGGAAACCCTGATAGTATGGTTTTCTGTGCATTGGACCTTCTGAGCGATCCACGGGGTCTTTGATTCTGGTACCTTGCCTTTGGATAATTGGATTAAGGCATATAATCTGCAATTACATGCCTTAAACGCTCTACTTTCCCACTGATACTCTTTGCCGCTTTCACGATTTCCTCTGACTGCGAAATATGTGCTTTAATGGCGCTAGAGAGGTTTTGCAGAGCTTGAATTCTGTCCTTCGATGAAATTTATGTTGCAGACACCTTTCCGGACATTTCCCTGTAATATCAGGGTCTAAATTCAGCTTCTTATGCGCACTGTACCACCACAATAGTGAATATGAATCATGGCGGTTTTTTCGCCGCCTGTAACCCTGCAAAACATGAAAAAACATTAAGAGAAACATGCATGGGGAGGGTGGCATGGATGACTGCAAAGAATGGCGACGTGGCATGATGAGTTCAGAGGATTTCATGGAAGAACACAGTGGATCAGCGGGATATGCTCTGGAGGCCAGCGAGGTGGAAAATATAACGCAAAACATTAAAATTTGACTTATGAATGGAATTATATAGGGGACGGATGAGAAAACGATGAACACACGTGGGAAAATGACGTGGTGGTACGGGGTTAATGGCGAGGCATGTGATTAAATCAGGACCGTCCGATCCCAGGAGGAGATCAACGGTGGAGGACGCGTCGGAGGGCAGCGGACAATGGGCCAGGGGTACGATTGCCTCGGATTAACTTTCATGCAACTTCGTGGTGCACTGACCGTCGGATGAGGAGCCCCAGATCGGACGGCTGATATGCATATTGCTCTGTGTCTTGTGTCGAACGATAACGCGCGATGGGTGGGCGGTTTTCAAACAGTGCCATTGCCACGCGTCGTGCGATGAGTGGAATCGCTGGCCAAATGAAAATTACCGCCCACCTCTCAAAGGCGGTGCGATATAAACCGTCGGTTTCCGCATAGTGTGCGGTTGCGAGGACCACCGGGCGGGTGAACATGGATCGTTGGATCGGCGGGTTAAACGGACGGTGGAGATGCAATCGGAGGGGCGTACGGAGGAGTGACGGGCGCATTGCAAAACAGCGCCGACCGTCAAATCTTACACAGATCGACGGCTGAGATTACAGCGCGGGCCATTATAACAATATTTCAATCGCATCAGAGGTTTTTGAGTTTACAAAGGAAAAGGGCACGTATGAGACTTCCGATTCCGATAAGCGCCCGGGGCTTAAGCGCTTGGTCCTGGGAGCGGGCATATGGTGGGGAAGTGGTTGAGGGGCTAGGCCGAAAGGGGCTAAGACCCATATATGTACAAATATGGGTTTTGGCTCATTTTTAATACATTTGGAGGGTAGGAAAAAGGAAACGATAGAGGGAATAAGGGTTTATTAAACTAAACCAAGGGTGTATGCGTGGTTTAAGAAGGGCATGGGGATGATTTAGAAGGTTTAGGGGGGGAATTTTGGGGGTAAGAAAGGGGGACTTTGGAAAAGGGAAAAAGGGATGAAATGAAGAATTTCTGCAGGGGTACAAGGGATAAATATAAGCCTTTTGGAGCACAATT